>JABTXL010012463.1:4230932-4282191 GCA_025134845.1 Neodon shergylaensis
GGGGAGGGGAGAAGAGAAGAGAAGAGAAGAGAAGAGAAGAGAAGAGAAGAGAAGAGAAGAGAAGAGAAGAGAAGAGAAAGAAGAGAAGAGAAGAGAAGAGAAGAGAAGAGAAGAGAAGAGAAGAGAAGAGAAGAGAAGAGAAGAGAAGAGAAGGAGGAAAGGAAGGAAGAAGAAAGAAGGAGGAAAAAAGAAATGAGAACCAAATGCAAGTATAAGAATGAAAACTGCCTCTGTTGCAGAGGACATCCTTACAGAGAAAACCTAAAGCCTTTATTGACAGTACTCTCAGAACTAGTAAGTCTATGAAATAAAATGTCAGAACACAGTGGCATCAAATCACAATAAAAGACTTCTTCCATACAGATAACAAAATGAGAAACTGAAAAATAATCAACAAATGGGAGAAAACATTTACAAATCTTACACCATATAGGAATTCAAAATCCAAAATGTGTAAAGAATTTACACAACCCAGTAGCAAAAAAAAGTGACCTGGTTTTTAACATGGATAAAGACTAGCAAGATAGCACAATTAAGAGCACTTGATATTCCTACAGAGGACCCAGGCTCAGTCCCCAGCACCTACAAGGCAGCTCACAGTTTTCTACAATTACAATTCCAGAGGACATCAGGATGCATACATGCAGGTAAAACACTTATACACATAAAATAAAGCAAATAAATATAAAAACAGATAACCTTAATAAACATTTCTCCGAAGAAGAGGCACACTCAGTAGATCTGTATCTGACAAATAGTGAACATTAGTAGTCATTAACAAAACAAAAATAAGAGCCTGGGATTCTGCAGCAGACCTGTTAGATGGCCATTACTGTATCAGGGAGATGATAGGAAGTGTTGGCTGCTGAGGCTATGGAGAAAAGGGAATGCTTGTACAGCGATGGTATGAATTTACCTTAGTATTCCTATCATATAAAGTTGTATAGGGATTATAGAGAAAAATCAAACTAAGATTTCCATATAACCCATTAGTCTCATGCTGCAAATGTATCAAAGGGAAACAAAATCAGCATACAGAAGCTGTGCAACCCTAGTATCAATCATAACATCACTAATAATAGACAAGATATGGAGTCAGCAAACATGGCCAACAATGAATGAATGCATGAGGAAAATTGTGTACACAGTTCCATACAATATATGATACTGTTCACATTTCATAATAAAGAAAATTTATATAAATTGTGGCCCAGATAACAGGTAAAATATAAATATATGACCTAACTACAAGCTGCCCACATAGACACACTCTGAAGTCAAAGACATTATGAATATGTTCAGAGGCTGTAAAGACACATTATGCCAACAGTGGTCAAGCAGAGACAGAATAGCTATTAGCATCAGATAGTATAAATGATCACAGAAAAGCATTAATATGGACTAGGAGACATATTTAATATAAATAAGCACATCCGTTAAATATTTAACAAGTTCATAGCCTCAAACTAATGACACAGACATTGACCAATTTAAGAAATAGATAATTGCGCAATAGTAGTTGGACATCAGCAGCAGATGACTTCGCTTTCATAGGGAACGTTCCTAGGAAAGTCCATCTACTAGACCACTGAAAGGTCTAACTCATTTTTAAAAGCTGAGATCATGCAAAGTATGTTCTCTGGTCCTCAACAGAATGGAGATAAGAAATTTGGGGAAATCACAAGTCATTGGAAGTTAAACCATACACTCCCAATTAGCTGAAGATCAAGTAAGTGAGAAAGCACTAGAGAAAGATGCTAAGATAAAATATACAAAAATATTGGATGAAGCCAATGCAGTGATGTCAGAGAAATTCATAGGTGTGGATCACTATAAAAAGAATGAAGATTAGATGATAAATAAGGAAGAAAATTGGGAAAACGTAAAGGTGGTCATTTGCAAAGATTCTGTACCCAGATTGACCAATAAAAAAAAGATACTCAAACTATTTTTTAAAGCATGAAGAGATTATTACTGACAATCTAACAGACAGAACAAGAAATATGATACAATATCATAAACATAATATGAAGACAAAGCAGATAACTTGGAGGAAAAAAAAGACAAATTCAAATTCCACAATGAAACAAAAGCACGCAATCACAGTACAAACAAGTTAAGATGTTGAATTAGGAATCAAAAACACTCCTTACAAAGAAAGGCCAGGATCAGATGGTGTGATAGCTAGTGTCAGCTCTCAACTGACAGCACCTGGAATCTCCTATGGACAATTAGTTAGCTCTGTGCACACTTGTAGGGAGTGATGTTAATGTGGTTCATTGAGGTTTGAGAACCCACACTAGAAGAGACCAATGCTATTCTGTGGGCTTAGGTCCTGACTGTATAAGGGAGAAGATCACAAGCCAGGAACAGGCATTCATTGTTCCTGCGTCCTAGCTATAGGTGCAATGTGAGCACCTGCCTAAAGCTTCATTCATCAGGACTTCACCTTGACAGACTGTCCCCTCAAACTGTGAGCCAAAATAAGCCCTTTCTCCTTTAAGTTGCTCTTGTCAGGGCATTTTATTACAATAGGAAAGGTAACAAAATCCTGTGACTTACCCTGAGTTTTGGCAAAAGCTTGAAGATGATTTGCCTGCAATATTTCATGAAATTTCCCCCAAGAAAAAGAGTTAAAAGAAGAAAGAAAAGCCAGAAACACATTCAATAAAGTTAGAGTTGTCCTGTCACTAAAACCAGTCAAAAAGAGAGCAGAAGAACAAAACCTAGCAATTATTTATGAGTCAAAATACAGAAACACTGACCAAAATGCTGAGACCCTCTTGTACAGCAGCACACACAAAAGATTATGTGCCACAACCAACAGAACTTTCCAGGGAATACAAAGTTGTTTCAAAACATGAAAGCTCTAACCGATATTATCATTGTAATGCACAGAATTTTTTTTCTTCTTTTTTTTCTCAAGACAGGCTTTTTCTGTAGCTTTGGAGCCTGTCCTGGAACTAGCTCTTGTAGATCAGGCTGGCCTCGAACTCACAGAGATTCGCCTGCCTCTGCCTCCCAAGTGCTGGGATTAAAGGCGTGCGCCACCACAGTACTGAGGTCTTAAACTCCTACTAGGGACCCTTGCAGAGCTAGCAAACTGATCCAAGCCCCATGCACCACTCATGATTAGCACGAAGGCCCGGGGAGGGGGCAATAAAATCTTTAATACCAAATGAAAATGGATGGTCCTTCACATTCTCTCCTGATCCTCTATGCTGCCCACCCAGAAATCCACATCCACTTTTCGGTTCTGCAGCACAGCACAACCAAAATGAGAAGCAGAGACTACTTAGAGTTATCATGAACTCGGGAGGCACCCCAGCTACACAGAATACAGAACCTCTAGTGCAGAGAAATTGGCGAATAAAAATGAAGAGACAAGGGACCTTTTCAAACGGCTGGATGAGGGAAAGGCATGGTCTAGGCCTTCTAACAGGTTTGGTCACCCAGAGGATGCTCTTTAAGCAGCCTTCCCACTGGTAGTGCAATGTTTGCTCGGTATAAAATAACTGCAAGAAAGCAAGTGAGGTTCACTTGGAACATCAGCTTCAAGTTGCTGCCCCAGATGAATGTTTCATATTCCGCTCTGTTTTTCTGCCAAGATGAAGATAGTGTAATAAAAATAGCCAAGACATAGAAGAATCAGAACATTTAAAATTTAAATTATCGAAAACTAGGCTTGTATTTTTCTTACACTTTGAAATATTTTCCAGAAGCAGTACTATTAAACTTCTGAGCTGCCTCTCTATCTTTTCACTTGGAATGAATATATATGTGTATATATATATATATATATTCATATAGAATGTATATATTCATATAGGATATATATTCTAAGGAAGTGTGTGTAGCTTCTGCACTTGCATTCTTGAAATGCATCCTCCACGGAATGAATATATATGTGTATATATATATTCATATAGAATGTATATATTCATATAGGATATATATTCTAAGGAAGTGTGTGTAGCTTCTGCACTTGCATTCTTGAAATGCATCCTCCACGCATGATTGATGTTGTGAGTGTGTAGAAATGAACACAATGAATAATAAATCTAGGTTATAGTGGCTCACAGAACTTCTTCAGCCCTGTCCAAACTGTGGCTGGCAGCTTTCTATAGATTAGCTCCCTGAGGAAAGGCAGGGACTGCCTGCCTCTCTCAAGGATAAGTGTGTGGAGGAGGCCACGCTCAGGTTCATAAGTCAACTATAAAAGCGAGTGAGAACTGAAAGTCATTTTCAAAGTAAGAAGCGGGGAGATGAGTCCCGAGGTGTTGGAAAAAGGAAATGCTCTTTCTGCAGGCTTCACTCACATTTGGAGAAAAGAATGTCAATAAAAGAAAAAGATTTGAAGTTGAGGCCCAAAAGAAAAATTAAGGAATCTTTATGGCAAAAAAAAAATGAAAAGGAAAGGATGCAACCAGGGAATCTGACAGCAGTTAAGGGGCAGAGAAAACACTTCGGCTGGCAAAGCACCTACCAGCCCTATTATCAGACAGTTTATACTTGTGATTCCAATCGCTGTGTGTTTGTGTTTGCTCTTGAATATAAAATCCATTTTCCTAGTCCAGCTTTAGGAGACTTTGAGGGGGTACATCCACGTGACTCTTGCCTATTCTAGTTGTGGTCGTCCAAGAAATTCCAAATTCCGCAAGTCTGGTACCCCAGGTCAGGTGTGGTGGTGCACACTTTAATATCAGCCCTCAAGAGGCAGCGGGATTCTGTCAGTTTGAGGTCATGCTGCTCTATATATGGAGTTTGAGGTCATTCAGGGCTTCGTAGCAAGGTCCTCTCTCAAATAATAACAATAATAATACATGTGCATACAATACACACATGTGTGAGCCTATGCAGACACACACAGAGACACACACACACCATAACCCATGCTTCTTTACCTATTTTCCTCTCAAGATCCTGTACTTTGAAAATATGCTTCCTATTTTTCACTGACACCTTTATCACTTATTTCATCTGATACAATGATAGTCACCTACTTGGCGTCCTTAAACTCTTCTCTCCCTTAATTCAGAAGATTTGGCCTTCACTGACAGTGTAGAACTCTATGTTGTGAAAATATCGGATACTGGAGCTGGAGGGATGGCTCAGTGGCTAAGAGCATTGACTGCTCTTCCATGGATCCTGGGTTCAATTCCCAGAAACACATGGCAGCTCACAACCATCTATAACTCTGCAGACACCTGACATGCAAGTGGTAACAGACATATATGGAGAGCAAACACCCATACACATAAAATAAAAATAAATAAATAAATCTGTAGGTTCTTTTAAAATAAAGTATTGGATTCCTTTCTTGCAAACATCTTTCGCACAGGAAGCAGGTCATTTTCCTGCCATCTTCAAAGGATCCTCTATCTGTGAGTTCCAACATTAGGAGCTCTGCCAGTTCTTGTTCCTGGGGTAGCAGAGCCTACACGAAATTATTCTCTAAACCTCTGCTATAGTAACACCGAAAATGTAAATCTGCAGTGATCGCATCCTACAGGACACAGTTCAAGGCACAGAGAGCCTAGCACTCCCCTTTCCCACTTCCAGCCTTGTTTGTGTGGTGTGTCTTCTTTTCTGGCCTGAACCACGTTAAGGGTTTGGAAACAAGAGCCCTCCTGTTTCTCACGCACCACCCTTGCTTCTGTTTGCAGCCATGCTTTCCTGTAGAAAGACAGTGTAGGCACTGGAGCTCCTAAGCCCTCCCCGCTTCCTTTTCCACCTCCACCCCCTGGATCCCCGTTCTCTCGCTCTGTGTCAGCAGTGAACCGGAATGGACAGTTTGCCATCTTCCTCCAAATCTGTAAGTAAAAACTAAAGTTCCATGTGTTCCTGGGATTTCTGAGATGCCCAGGAACACCTTGAGGGGATGGAAGAAAGGAGAAGTTTCTGATGTCATCTTACCATAAACTGTTTTATGAAGTCAATGGGGGACTTGTTCTTTTCCCTTCTTTCTCTGTCCCCTAGAAAGCTACTGGAAGATGGTTTGAGATGCGAGAGGGATGGCTCTGTCATGTCCCTTGAGAGATCTCCTCTCCAAGTCTTATCATGACCTTTCACATGGGATAGAATGTCAGCTACATTTATCTACTCAACTGCCTTTGTCATTTGACTCTAGTGATCTCCTTTTAGGGTCTCTGGGCCCCCAATAAGTCTCGTGTTGACATAGATGGATGTTGTTTTTTTTTTCTGCCTATAGCACATACCTACAAAGACCTACATCTAATTCATGATACTAGCTGGAGAGTGCACACCAAGACTCTGATCAGCTCCAGGGGTTTCTGCAGAACTCTTCTCAAATCCCCATCTTTACCACCCAGATCCTGCTACAATACAGTACATTTTCTTCTTTGAGTGTGGCCTCATTAAAGCCAACAGTTTCATATAATAACGAAGTATCCTAAAGCATCCGGCACTTGATTGGCACACACAGCAGTGGTTAGAAGCATATGCTTGGAAAAATTAGGATACTGTTTATGAAGGCATTGCCTGGCACACAGTGAGCACTTAGGAAATGTCAGCTTATTATCATAGCAGGCAGTGATTAAAGCACACTGATTGTCAAGGATAAATGTACAAGGAAATCTTAAAATATCTTTCATCTCATACAATCATTACATAACCGCAATACTATCTGAACCATGTTTTTGCCAGCTTTAAATTCCAGATTGCCTATGCTTTTAAGACTCCAGGTATCCATGTGTCTTAAACAAAGACATTTCTCAGTAGGGATCCTTGTGAAATGGAAGTCGCACTGAGAATTACAAAAAATGTAATAGCCTACACCTTTTTACAGCTGGGCACAATTTCCTGAGGCCATACAGAGAGAAGCAAAGCTGATGTCCTGAAAATTATATCACTAAAAGCATCAACAGCTCCAACAACACAAAAGGGACACATGGAAATGTATGATATAACTAAGAAATATGGTGTCTAGGGGGCTTTGGGTGTTAACAATAAAAACTATAGACATTGTGGCTGGTGTTTGATGAAGAGAATAAATTATCTGACCCACAGGAATTCAAACAAAAAGTATACTTAGGCAAACAGACCAACGGTTTCGGTAGTTTTCTATTGTACTAATAAGGACTAGCTGTGCAGTAGTGTATACTCTTTCATTAGTCATGTAATGTTTTTTTTAAATAAAATATATGTAAAACTTGCATGTTTGTGTACTATGTAAGACTGGTAAGTGTGCACAGCCATCACAGTTTCTTTTCAGCTACATCCTTCTCAGAAATTCGGTCCCCACGCTGTGCTACCAAGGCCTTAGACACTGAGTGTGCCCCTCAAGGCTGTGTACTGAAGTTTAATCGTCATGGTGAGCTAATGAGAAAGCGTGAGGGTTAGCAGTAGAGCTTTTGAGAAGTGATGGGGTTTAGATCGATATAGTAAGGAGGCTGCTTGTTTGACCCTGCCACTCGGCTAGCTTAGATCCGAAATAATCACACAGAAACTGTATTAAATAAATCATTGTTTGGCCAATTCGCTCTAGCTTCTTATTGTCAAACTCTAGCATATTATTTTAACCCATTTCTATTAATCTGCATATCATCATGCGGCAGTGGCTTACCGGCAAAGTTTCAGCACTACTATCTTCGAAGGCTCCATGGCTTCTCTCTCTAACTCCGCCCTTCTTTATCCCAGCATTCAGCTTAGTTTTCCCAGCCTAGTTCTGTTTTTCCCTGCCATAGGCTCAAAGCAGTTCTTTATTCAATAAAAGCAACACATAGACAGAAGGACCTCCCACACCAATTCAAATTATCGGAGTGGAGTCCTTATGATTGAATCTTTTAACTGTAAGAAAAGGTGTATATACATACATACATACATACATATATACAATCTTGTTCTCGGTGTCTCTGTCTGTCTCCCTTCCCCCCCACTCTTCCTCTCAACCCCTTGCCATGCCATAATATCTTGTACAATATTGAGAACCTTGGGCCCTATAAGCCCCTATTTTGTAAAGTAGCTTGCAGAATTGCCTTACAGCAAGGAAAAGCAGAGAACTGCTCCCAACCACCTCTGAACATTCAACAGTTTTGCTAAGCACATAGAATCAAAATCAGAACTCTTAGCCTGGCCTACAGAGCCCCACAGGTCTGCTGATCGAGTCTCTATCAACCCACATCAATTTCCTCATGCCCTCTGCACACTATAAACACGCAGAGGGAACATTTACTCTACCATATCAACCTCAGCTCTTTACTCAGGCTTTTGCACAGGGTTTCTTCTAGAAGGTCTTCTCGCTAATTTGCACATAGCTAGGTGTTCCTGCCAAGCCCTTTCCTTTCCCTTTTCTTTCACTTCTCCTCTCCCCCACCCCTCACTCTCTCTTGCTTTCCAGCTAGACAAAGGTCTTGCTTACCATGTAACCCAAGCCAGCCTCATTTTGCAACCCTCCTTCCTCAGTTTCTCAAGTCTTGGGATTCTACATCTGCACCACCACCCTCTGGGAAATGATTCTTATTTAAATGTCACTTGTCCAGAGAAGATGGCCAAAGTAATGGCCGGCCAGTCCCATTTAATCCCAGCACCCTATTTTAGCTTTCCACAGCCACCAGTGTCCTTTATTTTTTGTTTTGGTCCTGTCTTTATATTCCATGATAATAGAATTCTCACCTCTTTTATCCGCTATTCTTGCACAATATCTGGAAGTGTGAATATGGACTGAATGAATGGATAGAAGAATCACTAAATCACCAGGCAGTGGTGGCACACACCTTTAATCCCAGCACTCAGGAAGCAGAGGCAGGCAGATCTCTGTACATTCGAAACCAGCCTGATCTACAGAACCAGTTCCAAGACAGTTAAGACTGTTCTAGAAAGAAACCCTGTCTGGAAAAACAAACAAACAACAACAGCAAAAAATTTCTAAATTGAAAGTGAGGTGCAACTTTCTCTCTTCTCTTTCTTTTTTCCCTCCTTGTTTTCATTTTCCCACTCACGAATTCTGGCAGTTTCCTTCAGGACCACTGCTGAAGTCTTCAGTCTTCTGGGAAGGAAGTGTCCTGACAGAGATATGCCTAGCCCTATTTGGTGAAGAGAGCCAACTTCCGTGTTCAGGCACGGTATCCCACATCCAAGAATTCCCATTCATTCTCTTCTATATGAAAACGCTTTCTGTTGTGGAAACACGAGTTTTCAGCCTCTTCGGTACATGAAGGCTGTGCTCGTCGTCAGAATCGCTTTTTCACACATTGAGAAAATGAGCGACTGATTTGCTCCTGGCGGCAGAGCGGTTTGTTCCTTTAGCTCTACTGAGAGAGCAAGATGGAGAGAGGAGCCAGATGGCTGCAACTGGGAGGAGGAAAGGCACTGGGAAATAAAAATGCATCATTGCAAATTCTGCGAGAAGTACTGAATATTTGCTGCCGATGATATTTTCTTACTCCTGTTAGCAGTTACATACATTTTTAAGATATACACAGAAGCCCTGCTAGTACCATATTTTTAAAAATCACCTTAGACATATAATGGGATTTTAGTTTCAAAAGCATACAAAGCACGCTGCCGAATATCTTGTATTTATGTTTTCCAGCATTCCTGTGATGCTGAAAGGAGGCTAGAGTGATGTGGGCCTAAATATTTAATCCCTTAAGGTTCCCTATTTTAGGTCTATTACCTTGGACAGCTTAAAACTCTAAATCTAATTCTTTTTATAGATAAAACAAAGAGACTAATAATTTTGTTGTGTGGTTGCTGAAAGTTGCAAATAACCAAAATCATGACCTAGACAAGATTCATGGCATAGTAAGCACTCAGAGAGAGTAGAATTGCTTTATGCAGAAGCAGGGACACGGGATGCCAAAGCCATGAAGTAATGATATATTCTAAATCTCTCTGTTTCTAGATTGGTGCCACATCCCCTTCAGTTCATGAAATGCCTCTTCACTTTGTTCTTCCTTTAAAAACAAGACCTTGCTCTAGGTAGGACCTGGGGACTCGGGAGGCTGGAAGGTTTCTGCTCAATAAACACTCGCCTCAGGTTTCTCTAGATTTGTGGTTCATTGGTAAACAGTTATGTTTTCTTTTAACTTTAGTCTTCTTGACTTCAACACTTTCTGTGGATGTTTTGTTACTTCCCATAGAGAGAGAAAAAGCCCTCAATCTGGAAATTCAGAGAGAGAATTGCTGTTAAAAAAAAAAAACCTTTTCTTTCTTCCCCCCCTTAATAAATACATTTCTAAGCATGATTCAGAGTCTAAAATCATGTTATTATCCCTTTTCAGAGGCTTATACCTGAGGAGAAAATAAAAACATACTGCAATAAAAAAGCAGTAATTTGAGTAGCTTTTAAATCCCTACTCCTGGGTGGCTTTTCCTGATCAGTTAGCTTTGTGATTAACGAAGGCATTGGGAGACGTTCACTCCGTCAAATACATAGGATTAAAGAAAACAAAATTCACCTTTTAGTCTGTTGATGGGCCATTATAAAATCTGAATAGAAAATTAATCACTACTAATCAAGACTATGCCTTAGCAGCAAGTGATTCCAAATGAAACCCCGGAGAAAGCCAGGGGCTAAAAGGGAAAGTAAGTTGCAATCAGAAGCAACTAGAATACCTCAGAGGGGAATATTTACATGGAGACTTCAGACAAGTCTAATGAAAATCGTTTACACTCTATACCAAGCCCAATGTCAAAGTTAAATGGAGGTAAGAGCCAAGGAGAGTAGACACCTACCAAAATTACAATATTCATACAGCCTGTGCAAGAATCAATCATCTCAGATTTCATAAGAATTTCTAAGGGAAATTGATCATTTGTATCACAATATCGAGGTTAGCGTAGGGCCTTAGGCATCTGCAAAGGGGAGTGTGGGCCCAGAAGAAACAGAAGAGCAGAAGGAGGCTCTGGGCTCACCCGAACCAGCAGCGTTCAGAGGAGACTGCATCTGGATGTCTAAATATACTTGGGAACTGATGGACAGTTCTGAAGCCCAAAAAGGCATGGGAAGAAATGTAAGCAATTATCAAAAATATTCTAGACAGAAAAGCTAATGAAGAAAGCCTCCACATTCTAAAGTAAACCTTCAAGACCCTGGATCTAGGACTAAAATGACCCGTTTGGTGGAAAGTCAGGAATCTGTTCAGTACAACTGGGGCAAGAGGCACCTGACAAATTTCAGAAGCTGTCCTAGGGAAGGCTGGAGTCCAAAATGAGTGGAAACCATGAGACAGGGACAGAACAGTACCCCAGGAAGTTTAGAGGCTGCAGATGAGTGCCCCATTGTTGGGGACTGCAGACCCTCAGATCCAGAGTTTTCTGCGACCCCTTGCCTGCCGGAGTAAACAACTTGTTTTCCTGTGCTTGCAGCTGCTTTGGGCATGAGACCCTCATGAGTTCCTGATGGCAGAGGAGTGGTTTCTGCTGGGCTTGCAGCTGAAAAGTCCCAAGAGCTAGGGCCCACACTAGTCAAGAAGAGCCTTATATAAGCTGCCCTGGAACACAATAAAATTGGCATTCCTGTTTCAAGGATGATCTCTCTCTCTCTCTCTCTCTCTCTCTCTCTCTCTCTCGTGTGTGTGTCTTTCAGTCTCCAGCCCCTTGCCCGACTCTTGAACCATCCCATGGAACAGTACACCCCATCACTAAGCAGGGGAGTCCTAGACAAAAGAACAAAAGAAGCAATGTATCAGGACTAAGCCAGCACCACTTGCGGGTTTTACCTCTAAAAAGCCCTCCTGGCAGAGGGGCAGAAAGAGCCTGGAGTGCCATGTCCTCTTCTAAGATCTATTTCTAGTGAAATCACTCCTAGGGGCTTGTTCTACAGTGGAGAGGAAGACACTCACTCCCGTGGGTCCTTTCAGTCTTCCCCTGTTGCCCTCAGGGACAGCAGTCCATGGGGGACAGAGCATGGGTCAGTCAGGAACATGGCAGTCAGAAAGCTGGAGACACACGCAAGGGCTACAGGGTTTAGTGGGTTTGACCCACAGATCCACAGAGGTATCTTGTTTGATTCTTTGAGCATAAAGACTAACTAGCATTTGCCACAACTTTTTCACCAGGCTCCCAGTAGAATAATGGCGGATTATAGCTTAAAGAGATGCAGCCTTCTCTGGAGAAGGCAAACTCAGCATAAAACACTCCAGAACTCATATGCAGCCGCTTTATGGCACATAGCAATGGCAAGCATGAAACACAGTCAGCTCCTTGACAGAATAACATAAATCCTCACTCCAAAAACCTATCTCAGTTTCTATTGCTTGACACGGCAGGTCCAGTGCTAACAAAAATGATGTAAGACGTATGCAAAGGCTGGAGAAAGCAGAAACCACAAAGCGGTCAGCTATGCAGACTCAGATCCAAAAGGGGCCTGCATTCTCAATGGGGAATTTGCGGCCATAGAAGAACACGTCAAGATGCGGAGGAGGAGTAGACAACATGGAAGAACAGAGGGGAATTCAGACAGAGAAAACTGTAAAGGAAAAGGGGCAGGGAAGGGGAAAAGGGGTGACTGTTGCAAAAAATAAACAATGCCCCTGATGAGCTTAGCAATAGATTCACGCAGGTGTTGGGAAAAGGAACTTGAACATAGGGAAATTGTTGTTTCCCAAATTAGAATGTCATCCAAGATCTGTGAGACAATTTCCAAAAGTCTATCACATATATGATTGGAGTGCCAGGCTACCAGAGGGAGCACAGAGCAGAGGGAATGTGGGACATAATGACTCGTCCAAGATGAATGGCAGACACCAAACTCCAGGTCAAAGAAATTCAGAAAGAAAGATAACCAGACTGGGGGATATAGAGCCTATAAGGACTAACACTTAGGAAAATAGAGAAGGGGAAGGAAAATGATACAAAACCAAAGGCGTTATCTTCTGCTAGAAACCAACGAAGATTGTTTTCAGGAAAGTAATTCCGGTCATTGTGGATGCTGAAGATGAGGCTTGTAAGAGCAAGCAGCTGGCTTTGGTCTCAGCAGGAATGAGATAACCCCGTCTCTGTAAAGATGTATCACACACACACACACACACACACACACATGTCAGTACACACTCTTTTTACAGTGTGCCAAGGCTCTCAGATTCTCAGATTTTATAGCAGTTCGGGTCACTCTTCACAGGGCTTATATTCCCTCTCGCTTCGACACTAAAAGCGTAGCTCTGTGCATAGAGATTTACTCAGACCAGAACATGCAGCACAAGTTTAACGTTTAGTGTTCCCCCTTTAGATATTGCAGTAACCATCAGGATAGAGACTCTCACATGCTTTAGCATTTCAAGTTGCTAGGTGATGGAAAACTCTGATTGACGCTGGCCAGTCTGCCACCAAGTGAAGAAGAATGAGGCGGGCAAACCCCTTTCCCTTCCTATTGCAGCCTTGTTTATTCACTTTTCACCTATCTTTTTGTTTAACCGTCTGTAGAGTGGGCATAGTTTCTGTCGCAGTAGGGAGACTTATCAAAACCCAGGACATTAATGGAATTCTGTATATGAACATAGCAGTAAAACAGAATTGTCTCAACGGAAGCAGGAAACTGTCATAAAAAGCTGTCCCTTTATTAGAAGTTGGTGACAACCAAACAAAATATTTGTGACCAAAATGCCTTGTTTGCAAATGTGAATAGCAAATTTAGCCACAGTAGTTAAAAGCTGGCAACAAGCCCAGTTGTTAATGAAAAGAAAACAGATCAGTTATGTCTATTCACATGGTGGAATAGTACTCAACAATGCGCAGTAACTCACAGGAACATAGGCTGGTCATACTGCACTTAGCTGCTAGGCTAAGCCCCTCCCCCCCCACCCCGAACACGGCTACGAGTTTTACCATACTTCACTCTCAATTGCTTAGTCCAGACTCTGACCCTTACAATCTGCTTCCAACTCCAGAATTTGAATGACGGAACCATTCCTGGCATCTATATTTGAACATGCAGAGAATGTCTCAAATTGAGCATGCTCAGGAGAGGGCCTGGGACAAAATTCCCAGAGAGAGATGGCGAAACACAGTAGCAATCTAAAAAGGAAGGATTTGGGGGTCTTTGTTGTGTTGTGCCTTTGTTTTTGTTTTTGGGTTTTTACAGCATTTTGAAGTAACCACACACAAACAAGGATACTAACAATATTTGCAATATAAATTAAAACAATCAAGCACGGGTTACAGGAAAGTGTATATATTTACACTGTTCTTTCTTGTTATTCCAGTTGGCTGCATTTAGAAAGTAAAGGGTAACAAGTCCAGTCAAATGATTACAGCCAAGGCAGTAAAACCATAGTAAGAATAGATGTATTAGGCTGGAGAGATGGCTCAGCAGTTAAGAGCACCGGCGGTTGTTGCAGAGGACCCAGGTTCAAATCCCAGCACTCACAACCACCTGTAACTCCAATTCCAGGGCATCTAATAACCTCTCTGGCTTCTGTGACCATAAGGCACAAATGTCTCGCGCAAACATACCTACAGACAAAACACCCAAACATATAAAAATAAGTTAAAAAGTTTAAGGAATATATGGATTATCTTTGCTCGCTGTCCTCATTTTGTCTTTATACACAGAAAGGAAAACGTCATAGCTGAGCCCTGAAAAGGGTATGCTTGTTACTGTTTTGAAGCAACTTAACTTCCTCGATGATCAGATATGGAGGCTCATTATTCAAACTTTAGTCTCCTTTTAATAAAGGCTGAGGAACCTGAGGTTTGCTTTCAGAGTTGATTTTTAATTTTTTTGCTCTTAACCAAGTAAAATAAACACTATGTATATCTGTATATAATATAGACATTTAAATATATATTTGCAGCCCATATGTCTAAATCTCCTCTGAAAGCCAAAGTACTTCCCGGAGTATAATTTGAAATAAAAATTCCAAGAGCTGTTACTTGAAACCCTGAACTTAAAATATTTGCTAAAGGAATCCATCTAGTTAGAATCAGTTAAAAAGAAAAAGGAAAGAAAGAACCTGTTTGTTCAATCAAAGTTGAGTAGCCCCTGCTTTAGTAGAGACTGGGGTCTTTACAGTTTGATCGGATTGACTCAAACTTTAATAAAAATATGATCCCGCTTCTTAAGGTTAGACACAGTTCAAACTGTTTCAGTTGTATAACCTACATCTCAGGAAAAGCTGGCACAAGCATATTAGAGGCCGCCAGGAATCCTGCCTATGACAATGGCATATTACGTTGTTCAGAAAAGTTACCAATATATGATGTGCGTGATGGTAGAACCCGGGGGAATGGGCATTGCAGGGTGTTAAATGTGTTTCTAAAATATTCAAAGGGTAAGTATGACATCTCCTAATTAAGGCAAGATGGTGAATCAAAGATCATAGCAAGCCATGCAATTCAGGGCAACCTAATTTTAGGGGTCGTTTTAGGACTCCAAAATGTAAATCAAGTTTATCAAAACTTATAGAGAAGAAACTCTGGGGTTATAATTATACCCATATTGATATTATCCTTGACAGGAGAATTATTAAGAAGCTAAAGTTTATGGGTGCTCAGGAGAAATAAAGTTAAGGAAATGCAAAGAACACATTTGAAGTCCAATCAGGTAAATGCATTTGCGTCACTTTCTGCAGCCAGACCACACTCCTGTAGCTTTAAGAATATAAAATCAATTAAAATTCATTTTGTGTCATGCACATCCACACTAAAGGATGCTGCTCAGCCAAATGTTTAGATCTATTTATTTTGCCACCAAAAAATAAATTTAAAAAATATTGTTTGGAAAGCCTTTGGCTGTCTGTCGCCCACTTGCTGTCTAGCAGCTGGTCAGTGATGTTTAATAGTCCAACTAATTCCAATTTTAGAAGCTGTTTTCAGTAGACCATGGCCTCGGGAAATTATCATATATGGACAGTATCCAATAATAAAATAAATGAAGTATTTTTTTCTGTGTCACTGCAAGCAGAATCTAAAATTATAGAGCTGATCATCTCCCAAAGTTTCACAGATTATGATGCTAAAAAATCGCAATGAAGCAACTTCATGCCTTACAAGTTTCCAGAGTTCTCTTTCTCCAATATTTGAACAAATAATCCCCAAATTAAAGCTTACACAATACTGTCAGGCGGTGGTAGCACATGCCTTTTTAATCCCAGCACTTGGGAGGCAGAGCAGACAGATCTCTGTGAGTTCCAGGCCAGCCTGGTCTACAAGAGCTGGTTCCAGGACAGCCAGGATTGTAATACAGAGAAACCTTGTCTTGAAAAACCAAAAGGGAAAAAAAAAAAAAACAACCTTACAGTATATTAACGAAATAAATGGCATTATATGATGGACTTGGATTTAACTAATAAATTCCAGAATTTCCTTTAAAAAGGAAATATAAACTTCTTTATTGGCTTCCTTGTATAGTTCTCTTAATTGTTCTCAGTGTCCCAAGACATCTGTCTGAGTCTGCACAGTGCTGCTACTGAGCCTGGAGTATTTACATTCAATGCAGGACCAACAGAATCGGGTTTGATTCTCTGTTATCATTACTGGTTTTCCACTTATCACTTCTGTTCTTTGTTTCTGTTTTATTTCTCTTTTTATGCTGACTTCAGGCTGATTGCATTTTTATTGTGTTCATCTCTGTTATAAGTTATTAGCTATGAATTGTTGGGAGCAGTGGACCCCCAGATCCTGAATTTCTTGTAAACAACTTGTTTTCCCCTGATCTGAGTGCCTACAGCTGCTCTGAGCACGAGACCTTCAGGAGTTCCTGATGGCAGGAGAGTGGTTTCTGGTGGGTTTGGCTGGGGCGTGGCTATCTCTATATAATCTTCTCTTGAACACTATAAAGGGGGCATTCTTGGGAATTTAAGGATGACCCATGTCGCTGTCTCTCTGTGTGTGTCTGTGTATTTTAACCTCCAGCCCCCTTGCCCGAAGCTCGCTAACTAGGTGCCAGCGCACAGAGCTCAGACACGGGGGCGCAGTGTGCGGCAATGAATCTTTTGTTCTGATGATTTCCCTGAAGTTTGTGACATACGCAGTTACCACCCATTTATACCGAAGGAATTTTTCAGCATTACTTTCCAATAATGCGTGAATACAGTTCTTTGCAAACTACTAATAGGGAAGAAGATCTTAAAGGCAGCTGGTCAGATTTTAAAGGGAGGGGGTATGGCGAGATGGCACAGTGGGTAAAGAAAGGCATTTACCACTGGGTCTGACTGCCTGAGTTCAATATCAGGACCCGCACAGTGGGAAAATGCACCGGCTCCTGAAGGTCATTCTCTGACCGCCACACATAATGCGATGCTTAAGACAAAAAAAAATTAAACACTAAGAGTGAAAACGGCATGGCACAAGGCACGGGGCCACAGCAGCGGGAAGGCGGCAGGTGAGATAACCTCTTCGAGGTTAGAAAGGACACTGGGCCACTTTCCTTGGGGACAGCTCTGTTCTGAACACAGAAGTTGCTCTAAAGTTTGCTCCTTTCAGTCTTTAAAGCCTGGGTCTGGATGGCAAATGTTAAGGGGCCGAGAAAGAGGCAACTACTTTTCAGACAGAGGGAAACAGACATGAGACTTACAGGATAGGAGATGTTCTCTACAGTGGAGATTCTGAGAGTAAAGTGTGTGGATTCCGAATTACCAGATGGAAACACCCACTTAGATGACACCTTCACAGCAGGGAGGGGCAGTTCAATGCTTCTTTGCCTGGATCTAGTCAACATTTCAACCAGCTGAGAAATAATACATGGTTGGCAAACCCCACTTTCTACTAATTCCTTTTGAACATTACACTTTACGTCTATAGCACGGGCATGAGAACTATATACACAGACCCAGGGATGGCCCCAGCCACAGCTCGTTCCAGATGATGCCATGATCCTGGATGGGAATGTCACTCAGGTCTGTATGGCACACACCTGTATGCTGACTTCGGGTCACCAGTAGCACAGACCTAGGACACCAACCTTGCCACAGGTGGCAGCTCAGATACCACTGGTCATCTTCGTGTCCTTTGGTGGCAACATGGCTCATGGACATCAACACAGACTCAGGCTACAGCAGGACCGCGGTTCCAGACATGGTCCCCAGGTGCAGTCCAGGGTCCGATATGATCATGGCCCTAGCTTGCCTCACAGGTCACACAGATTGGAATGGCCCCAAAACTTTTCTTTATAAAGGCTGATAATCACTAGTGCTCGCTGTAGTAAGAAAACTGACTAAGGAAGAGGTCAAAGCAAGGTTTCTGGAGCCTGAATGGTTTGCGTGGATGTTCTCCGGCTGATCCCTATGCTGTCTTACAGGACTGGGTGGTCCTAGGAGGAGAAACCTCTCAGATGGCAGCTGTCAAACTACCATACAGCTTGGAAAACTAAAACTCACAGAATGAAGACGCACAGAAGAGGAGGGAGGGTTTTCAGAGTTGAGATGTAACTCTGGGCTTAAGAAATACGCTAGAGCCGGGCAGTGATAGCGCACGCCTTTAATCCCAGCACTCGGGAGGCAGAGGCAGGCGGATCTCTGTGAGTTCGAGACCAGCCTGGTCTACAGAGCTAGTTCCAGGACAGGCTCCAAAGCCACAGAGAAACCCTGTCTCGAAAAAAAAAAAAAAAAAAAGAAATACACTAGAACCCTGAAAAGCAGTGGCAAGATTATCATGTGACAACCATTGCCATCTCAGAAAACATTTAGATTATGAATTATACTAATGGCATATATTATATAGTATTAATTATAAATTCAGACTACCAATCAACTCTGAACACATACTAAAAATGTCCTGTATCCTACAACATCAGATATTCAGCCAAGATTGAATTCTTTATGTAAAATAACCAAGCACATCTACCTCATTAGTGTGCAAATCTCTTGTTTTTAATAGATGAAAAAATTCTATGCATGTTGTGTACTGAAAGATTGTTTGAAAATACATATTTACATGCTTCACTGCTGGAAAATGTCTGACCGGTGTTCCTATTTTACATACCTGTATATTTAGGGTAGTGTGACTGTTTCCTATGGGAAAAGGGAGTCCTAAGTCAAGAATGAGTAAGAAGCCATGTTCTGTACTTATTAACCTTCATCTGAAGAATTACTTGATCTGTGAAGAAACATGTTTTATATTATACTATGTTGGACATGATTATCTTGAACCTGGCATTATATAAAGTGAAATGCTAAAACAATTAGATTTTCAAACATTTAAGTCAAAGAGACACAGAAATGAACAAGAGTAAAGTTAAGTTATGCAAATACATTAGAAAGGTATTTTATAGAAGAAACTGATTTTTTATATTAATACGTGAGGACAGAGAGAGTCCAGGATATGCTAAGTGACCTAGGAGGTTGGGAGTCTTTGGCGGCCAGATAACTATGAATCATTTAGTGGCCCCTGAGCTACTCTCTCAGACTGCTCTAAGCAAGTGGGCAGATTACTGTATAAGGAAGTAAGCAGGGAGCCTGCTACCCCTTAACACTCTGGCGAGTTCTAGGCAAGCAGTCTCACAATTCAGGTTTGTGACTGGTTCATTCGCAATCCTAAAACTGACAGAAATGCTGAAGTAATCCAAGGAAAATGTTGTATAGGACAAAATAAAAATGGCTATGAATGAAACAATGTCGAGAAGAAAAATTAATGGAATGATTAAGTTTTTAAGTTGGATCAAGGAAAGTGAGGTGAGCCAAGCTGCTCAAGTGTCATTTGGAGATGGGGGTGATGACAGCATGGTCACAGCAGCGAGGATTCTTTTTATAAGACTGTCAAAATCACCACTGGAAGCTTTTACATTCTGTAGTAGCTAATAGTTTCAGATATCTAACATCTACCACTCTGATATCTAAAACCGTTTTATGTCAAGCCTTTCTTTCAATTCTACTTTTTGATGCAACTCTTTAGCCATAGGTAATGTTTTGACAAATCTACTTGGGTCTCGGAAATCCGCAATTTCTGAATCACTCCTTTACGGCACACTAAACAATGCCACACAAAAACACGTTCTCCGAATCAGATCATGGACTTCAAGGGTCATAAACTCAAATGGCTGCAGGGGACCCATGGGGACCGTAAAGTGTGAGCAGCCAAGCAGGTGCGGAGCTGTGGGTGTTGTTCCAAGTGTGACCGTGCTTAGCTTTTCTGCACCAACCCCATCAGGGATTCCCCAGGCAATCGCCATCAGTGTTCTACATCCTCGCCTCATTGCTCAGAGACACAAGAAGGTTAATGCCAACCAGCAGTCCTTCAACTCCGAGCAGTTGGCAGCCCGGAAGTGTCGGTAGTGAGGCTTCTCACATTCAGGATGTGACATGCCGCATAAAACGAGAGTGAAGTAATGTGTGAGGACAGGCACACGCACTTTATTTCGATGGTTTCTTTAGTCATATTTGATAAGAATCTTTAATTAGCCTTTGCTAACCTCTGTCTTCCCCAGCAGCGGCGACAGCGTGAAAGGTCCTGCCCTCTCAGTGCCTATGCCTTTAAGCAAGGAAAAGCAGGTTTCAAAGTGTGGAAGCCACTGAAGCAAGAGCTTTCATAAGTGCAGCTAGTGGGATCTAAACACTTTCCCGCAGTGAGAAAGCTTCACTGGTGTGCCGGAAGCACCGTGAGCTCACTCCACGAGCACTGAGAAGCTGCTATATGCCAGACACTTGATCTAGGGTCTCAGGAGCCAGAATTGAGCAAAATTTTACCAAGAATCTCGTTGGATGAGTTTACAAATTCAATTATTTGTATTGCATATCATAAATATTGGAATGCACCCTTACGAGGTCAAATTTCAAAAGCAACTAACTGGTTTTTCCTGACTTTCTCATAAACCATTTACATAAGCTTGGGTCAGCCCATAATCTCTTTTCATTACTTTTGGGATATTTAAAGGTGACAGCAGTCCCATCCTGAATGCTTTCTAAGTTTTGTTGTACAACCATTTTGAGGCAGTGAATTTCAAAACTATATTTGGAAGCTTATAAAATCGCTTTCCACATGGGTTTTTCAAACATCCTCAGTGTTGGTGATTCCCTGTCCCACCCCCTTCTCTTTCTACCATCCCATGACTTTTTGAAGAAGCTGAGGAGGTTCTTGAGAAGTACCAGGAAAAATAAAATAGCAGTATTTAGGTTATATACTTGCACACCCAGACCGCACTTTTTACCTTTCTCTGCCCTCCGCTATAGTATTCCTGGTCCGATGGAATCCTGCCCAGACATTTCGCTCCTGTAATTTTCTCCCATGTGTTTTGGGAATGTCTTAAGATAATTGGTTTTCTCTTTTAATTTAAGGGGTATTTTAATGTCCTATTATAGTGTGTATTGTGTAGGATGCCTCATGTGTGTACATGTGTGTGTGTGTGCATGTACATGTGTGTATGTGTGTGTGCATGTGTGTGTGCGTGCATGTGTGTATATGTGTGCATGTGTGTATATGTGTGCATGTGTGTGTGCGCACGCGCATATCAGAGTGTAGAGATGAGAGTACTTGCAGCTGTTTCTCTCCTTCCCGCATGAGCTCTGGAGACTGTCCAGCATGTGCCTTTACCTTCTGAGCCACCACTGAGAGGCAATGTACCCAGAAGCACCCATGTCTGAAGCACACAGCTTAATAAAGTGAACACATCAGTATAATCAAAATCTGGGTCTGGAAACCTTGTGTTTCAAGTACCATTAATCCCTTGTTCCATATCTCAAGCACTAGTCACACACAAATGCATACTTCACTGTAATTAGTAACCCTTATTTCTGATACTGACCCTTAAATAAATTGACTCATTTAATTTGTAATCTTCTGAGTCTAACTTCTTTTTATCCATAGAATAACCATGTCCTGCATCCCTATTGTTGAGTATAGCAATAGTCTGAATAATTCTCTCCTTGTTTAGATTTACATTGCATGACTATATTACTGTATGAACTGCTGCTGATAGGCAGGTTGGGTCAGTGAACAAGATGCTTCTGACTAATGCTTCACTCCCAGCCGCCTCTTCCCCACCCCCCACCATTGCCTGAAGCCTCTCCCGGTCTTGGCCCTGACAAAGTCTTATTTTCAGCTAAGAAGCAGATACAGAAAAGTGTATATTGCCTCTTACCCTCACCAAAAGGCTGGAATGGTAGGTCTAAAGGAAACTAGTTCCCTTCTACCAAAAGGAGTCGCTTTCCTTCTCTCTGGCTGCTTGACAAATGGCTACCTATGGGATCCACTGACATACCAGGGGCCATATTGGCCTCCAGACTGCTTTAGTATCATAAGCACCTCTTACAAAAAGAAAAAAAAAACTTAAAAGAGAGAGCTATTCAGGATAGAGGCTAGGCTCTGGTTAAGTGTTTTACTTCTGGGTTACGAAACTTTACTTGGGGAAAACAGGTGTTGATTTTCTCTGTCTTGCTGTTTTATGCATCCTAATGCTCATTTATAAATGTCAGTGTCTACCCCTTTGTACTCCACTCAGGCCAATCAAAATTCATCCATTAATTAATAAAATCCTAGCGGTTCCTAGTGCCAATGTAAACAAAGACCTTAAAAAAAATGGGATACTCTGTTAGTATTCTGAAAGAGGAACTTTCCTCTGGAGCTGAGACGCTCCCCAAAACAGAAGGGGAATGGACCTACTCTTCTTCACCCATGGAGGACTTTTATGGCCTTGGGAGAAACGTGCTGTTTTTAACAAACAAATCTGGTCTAATTAGACAGACTGATTGAAATAGTTGTCTGACACTTAATTAAGATATTCTGATTGTTACTGGGTTTTGGTGGGGGAGGGGGCTGGTTGTTGTGTTTGTCTGCTTTGTTTGTTTGTTTGTTTGTTTGTTTTTCAAGACAGGATTTCTCTGGGTATCTTTGATGTGGGACTCCTCTCTGTATGCTATGAATATATGAATATATTTTATTACCATAGGTGAATAAATAGCAGGGCAAAATATAGCCAGGCTGGAAGAGATAGGGAGAGAGAGTAGGCAGAATCAGAGAGACCCCATGTAGCTGCCAAAGGAAACAGGTGCCAGATCTTTACTAGTAAGCCACAGCCTCCTCCCAATACACAGATTAATAGAAATGGGTTAATTTAAGATGTAAAAGTTAGTTAATAGGAAGCCTGAGTAATCAGACCAAACAGTGTTGCAATTAATAGTTTCTGTGTGATCATTCGGGTCTAAGCAGTCGGGAAACGAGTGAGCAGACTCTGCCTACAACTGGCAGTCCTGGAACTCACTTTGTAGACAATTCTGACCTCAAAATCAGAGAGAGTCCCCTGCCTCTGCCTCCCTCAGCCTCAGAGTATTAGGCTTAAAAGTGTCTGCCACCCTGTTGGGCTTGGTTTTGCTTTTTTAACTGAAGCTTTATCATGAAAGCTGAGCCCAGGGTTTCCCTATACTTTGAAGAGAGCTTGGGCTGTCTTCTAGAATTACCCTCTCACATTTCCTCTACTCACAACTTTCTTCTATTTAGCAATGTGAATTTAATTCCACTCTGACCCTGTGTTTATAACTGTTGTTGTTGCTGTGTGTGTTCTGGAGACTGAAGCCAGGGCTTCCTGCTTTCTGCGTGTCTCAGACAACCCTGCCACCATCCCTGATTCTTTTCTAATAAGGATGATTTTCTATGCTTTTACAAATACAGCTTTGCTATGTTTTGTTGGCCTTTAATGAGATGTAGCGTGGTCACACTATTTAGTTCTGCAGTCATTTATGGCTCCCCGTGACATTAATTGGGTCTCTTCCAGAACACATTAGGCCATTTAGACTGTCTGCTGTCTTAAAGCACTGCATTTTCCAAGCATCTCTTAACATTTGCTTCAGAGTCTGCTTCTGTTTATACTCATTAAAGATACTTTAGCATTATGAATTTTCAGCAAATTAGAGGGTCCCTCTTTTGTTATAAAATTTGCCAATTGAAAGTGGCTTGGTAGAATTTTTAAAAAGCAAAAATTTGAATATAGATGAATCTATAATTTCCTTTCTGGTATCAAGGGGGAAACTCACACGATTCTAGAGAGGACCATTTTGAGGTAGCAGAGTGAAGGAATAAAAGTGGGAAAGAGTTCTGTTTAGTTTTTCAGCATCTTTTAAAAACTGAATGAAAATGAAGACATGGCCACTTCTAAGTGTGTTTGGGGAGAAAGGTTTTACTGTAGATATGAGGGAGAACTTAGCCAGAGGCATCTGCAAGGGTCCAGACTGAACAGGTGCATGAGACTGGAGGAGGGGGCAAGCAAACCGAGAGAGGAGCTAAGGACCAAGAAACCAAGAGACTTTAACAAAAACACAGTGCTTTTCATTGTTATTTTGGTGCAATACACCATTTGTAAAGCGGCATTAGTATCTGAGTATTGAACTCACATACCACTTGTGGTTGAATATATTATTTTCACTGTATTATGTTCGTATAATAGAAACTCTGAATAAGGTATGTTCTCTTCAGCATTTTGGCACATGGCTTCATACATAAGCAGAAACCAATCTAGATAACAGAATGTTTGTTTGTTTTGGTTTTTGCAACTTTTAAGAAATACATACAATATGTACTCTTAGAAACAGACTGCAATTCGTATTCTAATCTTGCATTGTCTAAACAGATGTTACTAGGTGGACAGGTGCATGCCACTGGTAATTTTGTCTTCATAAACAGCACTTTAGTCATGGCCATTAACTCCGTAGCTTTAGCTGTTAGAAGACACAACTCTTGATCCCCAAATCTACACGTCATATGTCTCTTGGACACTTTGTAAGGCACACAGCAGAAGAACACTGGAGTGCTACCTACAGTCAGCTTCAGAATTCTCACCTTTGGGAGAGAGCATTACAGGAGACCATCTAGATACACAACTGCGGGGAAGGTGAAATGTAGTTTTAATATTCCCGTTGGAGCTCCTTACCTAGTAATATTTTTCCCGAAGAACCTATTTCTCCCCTCTGGCTCAGTGCCTATTTCTGGTTTCATCTACTCCATGCAGTGTCTCTTTTAAAAAGCATGGTCATTTGTTACAGTCCACAGCCCCGGAGAGACTAGGTAACAAGGAGGGCTCACGGGGGATGAATGGATATCCCTGGGAAGGCAGGTGGGGATGGGAATGTGAGGGATCAGGTTAGGGGTGGGTGGAGGGGGAGAGCACTGAAAGAGACGACTAGAAGGAGGGGTATTTCCAGATCCGGTTAGAAACCTGATTCAAGAGAAACGCCCATGGATCGATAAGGACTCCTAACAACAGTGACCTGACCTGGCCACCTCCTATGATCGAAATGGTGACTACCCCAATTGTCATCAAAGAGACTATCATCCAGTAATGGATGGAAACAGATGCAAAGAGAAACATGGCCTAGCTCGGGGGACCCTGTGGAAGAGAAAGAGGATAGATTGTAGGAACCAGAGGGGTCAAGGACTTCCTAAGAACCCACAGAAACAACTAATCTGGCTCATAGGAATTCACAGACTGTAAACCAACAACCAGGGAGCTTGCATGGGACTGAGCTAAGCCCCCTGTGTATATGTGACAGTTGTTTAGCTTGGTCTGGTTGTGGGACTCCTAACAAAGGGAGCAAAGTCTCTAATACTTTGGCCAGATCTCAGAACCTATTCTTCATTCTGGATTACCTTCCCCATCCTAAATATAAGCTTAATCTTACTGAAACTTGTCATACTTTGTTGCTATCCATGGGAGCCCTGCCCTTTTCTGAACAGAAACAGAGGAGTAGATTGGGGAGGAGGGCAGAAGGGAAGATGGGGTTGAGAATGGGAGGAGTGGAAGGAGGTAAAACTGCAGACGGATGTGAAATAAAGATTTAGAAAAAAGGACTAGTCATTGTGAGATGGGACGCCTATTTTGCCATGGTGTTTACATTGTGATATAGGTTAGAGACAGCGTTCCCCACTCCCTATAGAAATACAGCCGACTGAAATATCCTGAAGCATTGCCACCCACGGGTTTTATTACTTTGGGATCACAGCCTTTGCTTTAGAGTCTGATTCACAGAGGAGCCTCAACCTTTGGTTTTGTGCCTGGTGAACATGGGGGCTCAAGGTTTTAGTTGGTAAGCTGAATAATACCTGATTGGAAACCTTGCACCTGAGTTAAATTCTATTTGGCCACATCAAGAACTACTGGTATGTACTGATGAGTCTTTCCAACTCCAAAAGCTTCTAGTCCTGGGATAATGACTTTTCTTCTGGACCCTAACAGGTTTCTCAGCAAAATTCTATCATAATAACTTTCCTTCTGAAATTATTAATAAGTCGGTAGCAAAATGCGAAAAAGATAAAACTGTACGGAATGTAAATCTTATTAACAGGACTATTAGAAAGATCAAAGAATACTGTTAAGTAAAGCGATTGAATCCAGCTTCTCTGGCATTGATCCCAGCATGCCGGTGGTTGCTTAGCAACTCCACAACGCTTCCCCCATCCGCCCTGTCTCGAGTCCCGCCCCCAGTTCCGCTGCCACGTCCGGCTGCCTCACATCCCCTACTTCCGCCCTGAGCAGCTAGTGGGGACCTAGCGACAACACTGTTTGACCTCCATTATATTGCCTGACTAAAAAATTGCCAATCAACAATCCAAAGTAGAAACATATTTCATATTTATCATTGATACTTCATACTAATGGCTTTGCACTTAGAAAACAATTATTGACTTTTGTCTAGCTGTCTGCTGTGGCCTGCGTGTGCCTGTACGTTTCTCAGGCGCGCCGTGGATAGCCGCACGGAAGGGCGACGTGGGCCGCGAAGGTCCCCGCTGCCGGCCATCGAGGAAGCGCGGCGAGCTACTAGGCGCGGTGTGTGTGTGCGGCGGCTCCACCATGTAAGTGTCCGTCCCTCCGCTCCGGCCCTGGCCCCGCAGCCCGACCCGATCGTAACACCATCTCGTTCTCTCCCTCAGGTCGAAGGTGTCCTTTAAAATCACGCTGACGTCGGATCCGCGGCTACCGTACAAAGTGTGAGTGACAGGCCGGGCTACAGCCGGGCGGGACGGGAGCGTGCAAGAAGAGGGGCGCAGCACTTATGTTAAGAAGCCAACACCCCTCGGATTGCACCGGGTGGGCAGGTGTAACGCGAAAAACTTGGATAAGGATGCGACACGTTACTCCAGTAGTCCCTTTTACGTGATTTAAAGGTCTTTAATCACTTGGACCAGCTGTTACCGGAAGTTAGGGAAGACTTTCTCAAGTCTGGACTCTTGACAGGTCCGAACCTAACGCTGTTAACTTCAGGGTTTTTTGTTTTGTTGGTGCCTCGGTGGTGAACCCCAAGTCAGACACACCTGAATCTTAATAAAACGTCCTTAGCACGATTGGGGACGTGGGGCCCTTTATGCTTGAGCAATTGAGTCGATGGCTGACACCGGCTACCTGGCTCAGTTCACTTGTGATTTTTAAGTATGGACCCTTTTTGAGTAACTGCAGCTGGAAGGCCTATGCGAACAGGCAAAACTTTCATTAGGATCTTTCCATGGTGTGTGAGCGGCACCAGGTCCCGCTAGCTGATCCGATCGCAGCTGTCACCGTTTTCGGTGACTTCCCACCTGGGACGCATCCAGCTTCTCGGCCCGTTGTGCCTTTGCCCTTCCATCTCTAAAACGGTCTTCTTACCCCTCATCTCTCCAGAAATTGCCCCTTCTCTGAACTATCGCTTTTCAGATACCCACACTCTCTTCCACGGAGTGATTTCCAGCAGCATCTCTGCCTCCATACTTCTTTTCATCGTTTGTCAAGCTGCTTTTTAATAATTCACTCTTCCCTCCCCGGTGTCATCCCCGCTCATTTCCTATACGGGTGAAAGTCTGTGGTCTGCCTTTTTTATTTTTATATCACTCCCGCAAATATCCTTGGATCTGGTGGGCACCTCTCTTTGGTCTGTTTTGCTTGGTGGAAGACCAACTGCAAATCCACCCATGTTGTTCTCGGTTCTTGACGCTGTTCCTGGAGAAAATTAGAAGAGCATAGCGTTCTGCTATGGTCCCCAAATTTGCTCGTTTTTCTGTTTTTAGAAAGTATTTTTGTTTTCAAAATGTCCACGACTCCTTGCCCCCTCAGTCAAAAGACGTGAAAGGGGAGTTCTCTCGTTTTCATGCAGTACCCGTAAATATCTCCCCTACCTTTGTCGTAAGAACATGGCTATGGTTGTGAAAGCCTGTTTCTATAATCCACCTGTTGAGTCTGCTCAGAATTGAGGTAGGTTAAGTCAGGACACTTTGCTCGGGTCAGTGTCAGAGTTCCTGGAGCACTGGACCGTTTCAGTTAATACCCTGCAGCTGAATAAATGTTGATGAATCGGTCAGCGTTGCATTTGTTTAATGCATGTGTAGAAGTGTGCACGTGTGCAGTCTGTTGACCCGAGAACCTGTAACTGCTACTGAAAACTTGGTAAACCTCCCATCCCCAGTGTATCAGAAGATGTGAAACAAGTCACTATTAGGACTATTTGACTTTTATTTTTATTCTCTGCCCCACTACACCCACCCCCAAAGAAAGGAAAACAGGGATACAAATTTTAGTCATTAAATAACATTTGGAGGGGAAATGCTAGCAGAGAAACACCATTTTCACTTCTTTTGAAAGTCAGTACAACACGGTGTGACTTACATATTCAGAGGCGGCAGAAGAGGATGGAGGCTTAGACCTAAGAATGTCTATGACAGTAGTTGATGTCTAGACATTATATGCGATGGCAAATAGAGAAACTTAGAGAGAATGCTAGCTTCTTATTTTCTCTGCTTGGGAGGTGTCTGGCTTTTGGGCATAATCAATGCTTTTGTTTTTTCTTTGTTTGTTTTTGCTTTTTAGAAGTTTAGATGAAGCCGGGCGATGATGGCGCACGCCTTTAATCCCAGCACTCGGGAGGCAGAGGCAGGTGGATCTCTGAGTTCGAGACCAGCCTGGTCTACAGAGCTAGTTCCAGGACAGGCTCCAAAGCCACAGCGAAACCCTGTCTCGAAAAACCAAAAAAAAAAAAAAAAAAAAAAGTTTAGATGAGAGGCAAAAAATAGACTGAGGAGCAGGGAGAGACTGACCTTGCTGGTAGCCACCTCATCCTTGGCACACTGGCACAGCCTTTAATCCCAACATTTGGAAGGCAGAGGCAAACAGAGCCTCCTGAGTTTGAGACCATCCTGAGAAAACCAGTTTCCCTCCTTTGCAGTGAAATACACTTTGAGAGTCTTTAAACTCGTGTTTCTTTGTTGCAGTCTCAGTGTTCCGGAAAGTACGCCGTTCACGGCCGTATTGAAGTTTGCCGCGGAAGAAGTAAGTGTGGATTCTAGCAGTGTCCTAGTGGATGCAGTCTGGCTCGGTTTTGCTTTTTGTCTTTCGTGTATTTGCACGCACTGTGCCGCTCCCCACGCCATTTCCCTTCCGATCGTAGCTGGGCTTGTGCTGTAAGGTGCTCTATCCTCTCGTTAGGAAACCGTGGGTGAACAAGCTGGCACAGCTGTTTAATTCAGTGAATGAATGTATCAGAGACATGTGAGTTGTTTTTATTAAAGAACTAACCTTATATCAACTTGTTTTGGATGTACTTTTGGTAAAAATTCATTGTTTTGAAAAGTGTCTAGCTTTTTAAAAAAATGCATTGGCCTTTTCTGTTTTTAAGAAGTGAGCATTTTCTACCTGCAATTATCAGAATTGTTTATAAAGCATGTCTGGGCACAGCACTCAGAAGTGTAGGTTGATCTGGGCAGTCAGCACCAGAATGTGATTTGGAAGACTTCAGCTTTCTATTTTAGTGGTGGTGTTGTTCCCTGGGCTGTGAGCATACCGAGCTCTAATGCTGCGCTTTATCTTCTAGTAACTTTGCTCTGTTGCTGTTGTTTCTTTCTCTAAAAGGCTGTTGGATTTTAGAATTAATAGCATTGATAATAGTAGCTCCATCCTCATTCTGTTTTTCATGGTTCCTTACAAATGGTGGTGACATTTTTCCTTTTCTCCCTTTCAGTTTAAAGTTCCTGCAGCAACAAGCGCAATTATTACTAATGGTAAGAATTCACCTTAAACCGTAAGTGCTGGAGACGATGTGACTTAAATCCCCAAAGCCCCTGTTTATGTTACCGTACACATTACACTTAATGGTAAACTCTGCGTGGAGGCCACTGCATGTAATGAACACTGCTCAATCTCTTCTGCCTTAGGTTAGGAAAGCTTCACGGTATCTAGTGTCCCTATTTCTTCCTTTCTGGCAAGGCTTACATATAGGTTATGTTGTATCAGAAAGCGCTTTAGAGTATAGGAAGTTAAGCAGAGATGTGACTTCCCTGTACCTTCCTGTGCTAATAGGAAAGTGGTTTACAGGCGTGCAGTGCTTTTCAGTTTAGATATATTCAGTTAAAATCAGAGTCCCTTGGCGCCCTGGTGCAGATTCCAGTGGGACTGGCCTTAGTAGCAAAGCAGTGGGTGAGCCATGAGCGGCGCGTGTCCATCTTCTGTGTATAAATGGCTGCAGGTGGGAAACGGCCGTTCTCCCGGGGGCAGGCACCAGGTACAGTAGCTCGCGTTACTTGGGTATAACTGGATTTCCTGCTGTGATATATTGTGTGTTGTCACACTGAAGAAAGATGGCCAACTTTCTGATTGTTAGAGATTCTCCTGTGGAAATGTTTCAGACATGCAGCATGTCACTAGAACATGGAAAAAATGACTTGTGTCCTCTCTTGGGGATTGTTTGCCGCCAGCAGTGGAAAGGACTGATGGCGCACATAGGTGTGTGTTGCTTAAAGAAGAAGTGGCACCGTTGACTACGTGTAGCAAAATAGGATGTAAACCATCTTCTGTAGAGTGTATGAGAATCATGGCAGTTAGGATGTTTTATGTCATCCAACAGTGCTCATAACACATATCCATGGGAGGTGTCCACAGACAGGTAGCTCATCTGAGGAGACTGTTGTCTGTGTCCTGGGATCGACGTTGCCCACCTTTGCCAGTTCCCATAGCAACGCTTTTCTGGCAAGTCCCTTTTTACTATTTAAACTGTTTTAGCTTTAGGAATAACTTACATGATTTATAATTTATTTTCTAGATGGAATAGGAATAAATCCTGCACAGACTGCTGGTGAGTGTCTGCCTGTGTGTCCATCGAAACTGAATTTTTTATTCATTTCAATTAGATAAGATTTTTCAGAAGACACAGCTGTGTAGAGCTGTGGCAATCTGCTTGTAACTCAGTGACAGCTGGTTTCATTTATGTATATTTTCTATGGTTTTCACTCCAAGTAAATACAAGCCGGATTGATAGTGGTTTAGGAGTTAAAAGTATTTAATGTGCATAGCAAAGAGAGCTGAAGGCGAAACTGCCTTGCTGAGCTAATGACTGGCCCTCCTCCTCTTATGGTTAGCATCCAGGAAGTGCCAGCGAGAGTGCTGGCACTGCCTTACACAGCTATAGCCTCTGACATTGTAAAGACTGAGTTCTCACTAGCGTTCAAACTGTGAACATAGCTTAGCATGAAACATTGGCATCTTGGCCATCAGGTAGGGTTAGTGTGTCTTGAACTTCAGTAAAGACACTCTTAACCTGGGGGGGGGGGGTCTGTATTTATTTTCAAATATGTCCTCTGGCTGATATTCTAATCATAATGCTTTGAAGCCATACTGTTTAATATAATAGAGGCTCATTCTCAAATAATTCTTGGCTTTTAGACAATTGTGTTTGGAAGATTTTGATTTATGAAAATTACATTGTCTTTGTAGGACACTGGTGAAAGTCACACATCTAGAAAATGAAGAGTGCTTTACAGTTGTAGATGTTCGTTGCCATAAGCAATGATCTTGAGTGTATATTTTAAATTGAAATGATTATTTACTGAAAATTCTGAGGCACTATATTATGTAAGATCTCATATGATAAGGAGGAAGATGTTTTTGTCTTTTTTTTAATTAATTTATTTATTTATTATGTATACAATATTCTGTCTGTGTGTATGCCTGAAGGCCAGAAGAAGCCACCAGACCTCTTTACAGATGGTTGTGAGCCACCATGTGGTTGCTGGGAATTGAACTCAGGACCTTTGGAAGAGCAGGCAGTGCTCTTAACCGCTGAGCCATCTCTCCAGCCCCCCGTTTTTGTCTTTTTGATTCTAAAAGTTTGTTAGCGTATAGTCATTTGAATTCTTGCTTATTCTCGCGTGCTGTTCTTCATGTCAGTAGAATCATGTGCGCCACCAGGCTTTGTTATAATCTCACCAGGCGTTTGAACCCAAGTATCAGAGTATCTCAGTGGCCTTCTCTGACCTTGGATTTACTGTTTCTGTGTTGATGGCACCATTGGTGGACGTTACTGCATTTGCTGGCATGGCAGTGGCCGGTGTGCCTTCACGTTTAAGCACTTGTTGATCTGTGAGGCTGGAGGAGGACTGGGGGCAGGGCTTTGAAGAATGGGTACCAGCTCTGAGGATGCTGGGGCTTCCTCCCTCCCTTAAGGGATCATTTGCTGTGTGTCCGTTAGATGCTGACATTGTCCTCTTTACAGCGTAACTTTGCATTTTTGTTTGTTTGTGTAGGAAATGTTTTTCTGAAACATGGCTCAGAGCTGCGGATCATTCCTAGAGACCGAGTTGGAAGTTGCTGATGTCCGCTTCTTGGAATCCACACCTTTCAGAATAAATACTGGTGTTTGTTGTTGCTGTGTGGTTAAAATCAGGCATTCGCGATACAGTGAAAGCACCAAGAATCAATGAAACAAGGAAAGTTGACTCTTGCCCCTTCTTTTCATTCTGTTCATGGGAAGAGAGGATGCCTTTGAGTGGAGGGTACCAACCACGGGTCCCACAGTGGGTGACTGCTGCCTCACCAGAAGAAGAGGGCACTTCTGTGACAGATGGACTGTGCTTTTCAAAAACTAACAAAGCCAACAACAACAACCAGAGGATGGGTTCGATTATTCTTTTCAGGAACATTTGAAAAATCAAAATTCACAGTATCGAATGTATTTCCAATTTTAAAATATAAAGGATAACTGACCATAGGGTCATTTGGCTCAACAGCATCTCACCTGCAGGCCCATATTTAGATTTTCAATCATATTGTTTGTGATGAAGTTAATAGGTGTTTCCATGAACAGTTAAATTTTATACGAAAGCAAAATTAAATTATGGGATCTAACATTTATGTGTGTAAAGTTGCTATCTTACAGCGAATAGCTTCTACATAGTGATCTTATGAAATCAGTTGTGTCCTGGTGGGAATTGACAATACCACAGAAGTACCCTCAGCTAAATTATGCATTCCTCGTTAATGTTGTACACAGGGTCCAGACAGAAGGCCTTAAACCCTTCTTTTTTAGGATTCTGTTCGAGCAGCATCCAGAAAATGTTGTTGCAGAGAAGATGCACGATTAGAAGAAAGCTTAGAGAAGCAGTACGCTGTGCTGATGGGGTGACCCTAATGAACAGGGAGCTTAAGGAAGCTGTTAGCACTAGTCACAAGTAGGTAAAAGCCAGGAAGGCAAAGACGGCCAGGCTCTTGCCAGAAGAGCAAAGGCAGTGATGAGAACGGAAGGCGGGCAGCGGTTGAAGTTAGAAGCTACAGAAGGGTGGGAGAAGTGAGAAAGGGGAAGAGTACTGGGTACAGGACCAGAAGGCGACTACACACACATTTCAGAGCAGCCCACAGCAGTCTACAGGAAGAGTGCAGGGCAGAGCCCAGTCGAGGTACTCAGTCAGACAAAGCTCTGCTCTGCAAGCCCGACAGTGAGTGAGTTCAATTCCCAAAGCCCACGTGGAAAGAGAACCAACTCCACAGCCATCCTCTGCCCGCACACAGACACCCTGAGGTGGGCCAGTCCCCTCTCCCGACAGGAAGGCAGTTTTAAAAGCTCTCCTTTGCCTCTCCGGAGGAAACCCATGTCTTCGCACATCTTGCAGGATGAATCAGGTGCTGCCATTTCTGAGCTGGGCGGCTCTGCTCCAGCGGCGAGCTCTTTGGGGGCGAGGGGCTGTCTGTCACATGCTCCCTAGAGCTAGCAATACAAGTGCTCAATAAACAGTTACTGAATTAATGAGTAATGTCTCATTAATTTTTATCTGGTGTCTCATGTATTCCCCATTTCATGGCCTTGGTCCACTGAGGGGAGGTTTATAAGAAAATTAAGAGCATCTGAGGACCTATGTGATAGATGAAGGAAACGTCATTGTTCCCAGGTTTGCAGAGGACATGCTGGGGTGTGTGTAGCAATATGCAGCTCATGTCTGCTGGGATTTTATTTTTATAAAAGGCTAGTGCCCAGAGACCCTATTCCTTATAATATCAAGCTTCTAACCAGAAATGTTTAAATACTTAATTGTTTAATTTTTTGTTATTAAATTTCTTCCATTCTGTCTTTAGCACAAGAATCTGCATGCTGTCTGTAATGTTTAGACAGTCCTGCAATATAAAATGATTTACCTAACACATCTGTTCTTTGATTTGAAAATACAAAGCCTTCAAAATATTTCACTCAAAAACTAGATGATTTGATATTAAATGTGGTCTGTTTTTTATGCAGAATGTTTGGCATTGTATTTAAATGTCCATAATTAATACATTAGGAAAATACATTTTGTTATGTTGTAAACCATGACTACCTTTATTTTAATATCAGACTTAATAGCCAGCATACCTATTGAGCCAGTTTATTAATACTATTTTTAAAAAATGGAAAGATGATTGAAAAGTTTTAAGTCATAAAAAACAAATGAATATTTCTAAATGTTAATCCATCATAAAGAAGAGAACTTGAGGTCCCGGCTCTGGTAGTGACCATAGCGAATTAGGAAATGACTAGTGCAGATTCTGGAAGCATCCCTCGGGGTCTGAGTCGGAATCACAAGCGTGAGAAGCTTTGTCAGAAGGGCTGGTGGCTGCATTGCCTTCCCGAGGGTTAGCTCTAAGCAGCCTTCCCACCCTAGACTGCAGAGTTGCAGGCTCAGGTTAAAGGACCCTGGAATCTTAGGCAGTCCTTGAAGCTGCTTGATTCTGTATAACCTGACAGAATGCAAAGATGCTGATGATTGTCACTGCTGGGAAACCTGTCTTTACAGTTCAGGTCAGAGTGCTTGTTGGCACTTTACGTCTTGGCCTTGGTTTTTATTTGAAAGAGAAGTAAATTGAAAGGACTCCAAGGGGGTTGGCTCAGCCAATAGAGGTTCTTGCTTACAATAGCCTGAGTTCATCCCTGGGACCATCATGGTGGAAGAAAAGAACTGACCTCCGCATCCAGACTGACACATGGACATCTATATGCACACAAGTGGAAACCATTTTAAGCTACCATGTTTTTGAAGAGACCCCAAACATTAGTAAATTGGAAGCATTAATTTACTATAAAGGAGCAATTCTAGGTTACTACTGTTCCCAAGGTTACTTATCTAAAACTAGGTAAAATTATATGCATAATTGATTTCTCTTTAAAATTCACTGAAGCAGGGCTACACGGATTCCTCAGTGGTTAAGAGCATCAGCTGCTCCTGTAGAGGATCAGGTTTTGTTCCCCAGTACCCACGTAGCATCTCAACCATCTGTAACTTCAGTTCTATGGGATTCAGTGCCCCCTTCTGGCCTCTGTGGACACTGCACTTGTGTGCACATATCTGCACACACAAACCTAGAAAAAATGGTAAAAGTCTGTTGACCTTTATTGTGAAGAATAGTTTAATGTATAACTTGCTAAAATAGTGCTAAGTGATTCCACTTCCTTAGGAGTAGGAAGACTGCGCCTTGTCTTTGAACCAGGCTTTGCTTTTGGGATTCCACAGGATTCTGAAGAAAATTTCAGCATACATTTTCTGCAAAATATGGATTGGTATTGAATTAAAATTGAAAAAGCAAAACATAACTCCCTCAGCGTGCTGAAAATGCGTGGGAACGAGTACCAATACTTTAAATATGTGCTGTAGTAATGACGGAATAGATACAGAGTCCAGCCACTGTAGCGCTTCTAGAATCCCAGCAGTAGGACCGTGAGATCAAGGGCAGCTTGGGCAAGACTGCCTCTGAACACACAAACAGAAAATAGTGCCAATGACCAGCATGTAGTTCTGCTAGCCCAAGTTCTGCTCAGTCAGAATCTGCAGTCTGGCCAACACAGGCTGTACTATTCTTTGTCTGTAGGCACCATGTTTTCCTGGCTGACTTCTGTAGCTGTAGCATGCCACAGAGGCCTGGTAGGTCCTGTGGTGTGCTTACTGCCCTTACTTCCCCATCTGTGAGGCCAGGAAACCTATGGCCCGGGAAGCTGTCAGCTTTACTTCTCTGCTTCCAACCCAAATTAGGAATTTAGCCACTGCACCTTCTTTTTTGCTGCGGCAATTATTAAGCACAGACTTATTTGTCTCAGTATAAATTGTATAGGTTGAATATCATGGTTTGAATAAAAACGACCCCCAGAGGTTCATATATTTGAATGAGTGGCATGATTTAAGAAGGATTAGGAGTTGTGACCTCATGGGAGGAAGTGTGTCACTGGGGTTGGGCTTTGGGGTTCCTAAAGCTCATGCCAGGCCCGGTCTCTCTCTCTCTCTCTCTCATTCTCTTTTTCCATTCTCCTGCCTGTGGGTCAGGGTGTAGCTCCAGCTGCTTCTCCAGCACCATGCCTCCTGCATGCCACCCTGCCCTCTGCCGGGATGATAATGGACTAAACCTCTGAACCTGTAAGCAAGCCCTAATTAGATGCTTCCTCTTCAAAAACTGGCTTGGTCACAGCAATAGAACAAGTGACCAAGACACATATGGCCAAAACTGGGTTCCAAAACTAACTTGTTAGTAATAAATACTTAGCAAAGAGACGAATGAAAACTTTGAAAATTACACTTAGTTGTGCTTCATTCTCATTTGATGACCATGTCCGTATCCCCCCACTGTGTGTTACAGCAGGAATTTACTGTCTCAGAAATAAACTGGTCACTTGTGAAGTACCAAATGCTTCGTAAGGTATGCCTAGCAAATGGCCAGTCTTAGCTGGAACTGGATGTTAAATACTGGGCACAATGAGTATTAAAATATGATTAAGGCATGTTTCCTTTTCCTGTGCTTCCTAAGATGTATACATTTCTAAAACAACAAGATTACTCTGTGGAGGAGTCAGTGGTTGTCTCTGCTTGGCCTCAGCTGACTCAGTCCTGGTGTGTATTTCTTCGCTTTGCCGTCCAAGGAAGCCTGTGTCCGAGGCGACACTGGGAGGGACAGCAGGGTCTACATAACCAGGTCCATGTGACTAAGCATGCTTGCCATCTTCCCTTACAATGAAAATATCTCTGCAGTACAATAATGCCCCAGCCAGAACGGGTCCATCAGCAGTTATCAACCATTTCTATGATCACACTTGGCTTGAAAAGTTCGTCCCTTTCATTCTCCTTTCAGTGAGAATATTCATTTATGCGACAGTTATCATTTGAAAAGGTTTGTGGCTCTATTGTCTGATTGGTTTTTTTTTCTGCACAGAGTTGTGATTTTGTTGCTGAATGCAAAATAACAGCCAAGGCTGGCAGACAAATGGAGAGCCGGTTTTGGACATAAATCTCTGGTTCTCTGGCAAAACTCGTTTGAAATGTAAAAGCTGTTATTGAGAGCATATTGTGATGATACATCATGTCAATATTTGTTTGGCTGCCTAGCAGGTTTAATAAATCAGTTCTTAAATGTACAGTTTACAGTTGATGAGTTTTTTTTTTTTTAGAAACGAGCTATGCCACTTTTTTGTTACCAGCACCACAAACATTTTGACAAGTACCGAGATGCTGGAGTCTCTGGGTTTTTTGTTTTGATTTTTTTAAGATAAATATATGGACAGAAGAAGGCTCTTTCCGTCTTTCTGTGTCCACATTGTGTGAGGATGAATCAAGGAGTCGGAGGTAAACCCCTAAAGTAGCAGTAGAAATGGTGTCTCCTGTTTGTGGTTAACTACAGACCCATCCAAACAGATGGAGTTTCTCAGGACATTGGAAAATGAAGGCCTGGGGGCTGTGGGAATTGTGCATGAGTTGCAGCCAAACCTTCAGAACGATTTAATGCAGCCTTGAACTCGCACACCCCTGCTATTTGAATTGCAGTTCAGAGTAAGTGCTGAGAGGGTGAGGGCTGGTGGGCAGAGACCTGAGGACTGAGCTTTGTGTCTCAGTCTGGGAAGACTATGCCACGTATCTTGATTTAATTTTTAAATGGAGCCAGCTTTAACTGTGAGGGTGAGGATCGTGTCTGTTTCAGAGTGGTACTTATTCATAGAGGTAATCTAAAATGTGATCTATCTCATTTTCCTTAAGTTATAATTTTTAAAAAAAAATCTTTTATTTTAAAACGGTATGTCCCTAGTGTTTTAATAAAGTAAGTGGGATTTGAGGACATGACATCCTTCCTAGAAACATAAATGTAAAATATAAAATTCCAACCTGACCCCTTGTTTCTGCTTTCCACTCTCCTTCCCAGCCCACTGACCTGAAAGAAACCTCTTGCTGTGGAAAGCTGCTAAAGCCTTTCCCAGAATGCACTTGATTTGTCCCTTCTGGGAGGACCTTTTGCAGTCAGCTATATCAGTATTGAGCTTCACAGCCTCATCGGTCTGTCTAAACAGCCTTGGAATTTCTTTGTCGGAGAAATCTTTAAAAAAAATTTAACATGTGTTAGGTTTTCCTGTATGTATGTATGTATACCATATGCCTGCCTGGTGCCCACAGAGGCCAGAAAAGTGCACCAAATCCCCTGCAACTGGAGTAAGAGATGGTTGTGAGCCATCTGTGTGTTTTGAGGCTCAGGCCCAGGTCCCCTGGAGAAGTAGCCAGGGCTCCACCGTTGAACCATCTCTCTAGCACCTGCCTCGTATCTTTTAAAACCCTAACTCTATGCATGTTCTCATACACCATTGTTTTACCTGGCTACCATAGTGTATAGAAGTTTCGAACTGACCTATACAGCCACAGGGACTGAAGAGCATCCTTGGCTTGAGTGCATCTATGGCCAGAAGATGCTTCTGGGGCCTTCATATGGGGAGACCACTTGCCAGAATCTCAAGAGGCAACAAAATGCGCAGGACCTTCCGCCCGGATCACAAGTACTTCCATGTTCAGAAGGTCGCATATTGACTGATGGGTTAACATTACTTTTGGAGGGCCCTGCAGTCCTAGTGCAGTGAACATGAGAGGACTTTTGTCACAGGGACCACAGGGCCATGGAGGGCAGTGGAAATGGGTTGTGAAGGAGCTTGAAGAAAAGGCTTGCTGAAAAGCATTCCTATGGAGTAAGGATGCGGCTGTATTTAAAAATCAGATTATATGATGCATAACAACAGACTGAACAGAAGAAAATCTGTGGTCCTCAAAATTGACACTTAAAACATACTTAAAAATCATGGTAACACTCATTCATGGTAATGGAAAAGAAAAAAGCAGTTAGGAAAGTTGGAATAGAGGGCCAAATCCTAAACTTGGTAAAAAGTAACTATAAAATCCTACAGTTGATATTAAATAAGGAGATTATAGATGCTTTTTGCTTGGGGCCATGCAAAATGTTTGCTTTTCAATCACTACTGTAAGTCTATCGAGTGCAACCAGGCAAGATAAAGACGTTCAGTCTGGAAAGGAGAAAACCAGTACAGGATTCTGAGGTGATGGCAGCTACTCCACCAGTTCCACCTCCTCCGTCACCCTCGCTCCCTAGGATGCTGAAGGCAACCTCAACCTTGGAATAAGCAGAGGGATACAGAGCCAGAATGTGGGAAAGCAATTTAACGGTACTTAGCGAGAACATTTAAAGCTGCTCACAGTGGGAAATGCTGCCATTTTTTATAGATTGTCTTAGGGCTCTCTAACCTCTGCTAGAACATGTATTTGTTCTAGAAGGTTTCAATCAATAATCTAAGGTTTAGCCCAGTGATGAGAGGTGCCTAAGAATATTTACTGGTCTTTAGAGGGTGGTAAAGGAGCCCACATGGCATTACAGGAACGGAGGCCTTCATAATCTCCCCTCTAGCCTCTGTTATAACAGAAAAAGATTGTTCCCGGGGTGCAGGGCAGATGTGGCTACTTAAATAATCCTTATTTTTTCTATTATCTTTTATTGAGGGTGTGCCTGAAATTCTGAGCCTTAAGTATGAAATCTCATCAAAATGGACAATCACAGTGTTTCCTCCTAAAAGAAATACTTAACACGAACATTAATACCGAGTGGACTTTTTCCAGTGTGCCAGGTTCGCTGCTAGTTTTCTCCTTCATGTTTGTTTAGTCGTCAGAACAATCTCGGAGTTCTGGAATGTTCTTGCCAATGTTACGCAGCTGCGGGACACTAAGATAGACCTCAGAGCTTTTCTAGAGGAGCCGCTTTGCAGGCTCGCTGATCCTTTGCCGGCTTCCCGGGTTGAGACCCCCAGGAGGTCAGCTTACTTGAGAACACAGAAAGCCGCTGCTCCCTCTTTGTTGCCCTCTCCCGCGTATTCCTCCTTCTCCTATTTTCCGACCTTCACCTGCTCTGGAGCACTGTGCCACACGTCTGAAACCCGTGAGTAAGAAGGGCCGAGTGAGGGAGACTGTCGTGTTTCTGAGATTTCTCCACTTTGCGGTTTTATTATTTGTAACCGTAGCATTCAAGTGGAAACTCGGCTGCCTTTTAGTTTACAGGATCTGGGCTGTTTTCTGTGACAGAGCACTTAGCAAAGGGACAAAGAGCAAAGGGACCCAGCTTGGAACAGCCCCTTCGTGAGGGTACATCATGAGCACCCCAAATTGTCAGCAGAAAGAGCCTTCTAAGGTAGCGAGAGGCTTCAAAGTAAACAGGAAAGTGGCGTGGAGGAGCTGATTTCAGTCTCGTCTTCGCTTGTTAAAGACATCTTAAAATAAAAGTCTTAAAAAGAAATCTGCCTCCAAAAGCTTTCTTTTGAGAAAATATGGGTGAAAAAAAAATCCTGTGGTAGGCCATTTATAAAATGAACATCCGGCTTGCCTACCCAAATCATCCCTGTCTTTCTGTCTGGAGGTTCCAGGCAAAAGGTAACAGCCTTTCCCTGCCACTTCGTCAGCAGTAACTGAAGAAGCCACTCTCAGAAGGCCCCTGAGAGCAGCGCCCAGGAATCCTCCAGTGAACCTCAAAACTGTGGTTTGTTCCAGACACTCTGAACACGTTACATTCCTTCTTGGGCTCTAAACTTGATAATTAGATGAGCTCTGTTAAAGTTAAGAATACAGCGAGGTAGAGCATTGTCTACATGCCAGCTGCCAACCTGGAGTGGTTCACAGGACGGAGGGAACTTCAAGGACCAAACTCACATTTTTTGGTGCAAGCTTTACGTTTTGAACACGTGTGCGTGTGTGTTTGTGTGTGTGTGTGTGTGTGTGTGTGTGTACAAATAAAGATCTTCTGTGCTGGATTATTCACTTTGTGGATCTTGAAAAGGAAAAAACAAAGAAGACATCAAGAAACATAAACTGGGCGGTGGTTGCTCACGCCTTTAATCCCAGCACTCAGGAGGCAGAGGTAGGCAGATCTCTGTGAGTTCGAGGCCAGCCTGGTCTATAAAGTGAGTTCCAGGACAACTAGGGCTGTTATACAGAGAAACACTGTCTCAAAAAAACAAAAACAAACAAACAAGGAAAGAATTTTGTAGAAGTGGGATTTAGCCTCATGTTTGTTTGACCATAGTTTTTTTTTTATTATTACTTCCCCTCAATAACAGAAGGGAAGTCACAGAGACACTTGCAGTGTGACGAAAGAAGTTTTTAATTTGTCCTTAGGTGTAACAGTCCAGTTACGTTAGTATAACAAAATACTATATAGACTAGGTGTCTTAGCACAACTTTATCACATTTATTTATGTGTGTGCATCATGATGATAATGGTGCTGTGTGTGAGCATTCACATACGTGTGTCATGGTGTGCATGCATGTGCATGCATGTGTGTGTATGTGTGCGTATGTGTGTGTGCGTGCGTGTATGTGTGTGCCATTACTCTCATCTGACTTTGCTGCTTCAGGAATTTTCCTCAAATGAGGTGAAAATGTTTTTAACACGAATGGTAGTTAGAACGCTAACAATAGCCTTGACTTTTGATGAGAAAAGGAGACCCTTTTGTTGGTGGATATTCATATCAAAGGGGTTTGGATGGCTTATATGTTTATTCAAATAAGTTGAAACCCAAAAGAAATGAAAGAAGGAGAAGGACTGGAGTCCCAGACACACCGGAAATAAGATAATTCAGTGGGGCTCCATATCATCCATCCGGAGGTCGGTGATGAAGGTTAGAACAGAATGCTGAGAGCCGACGAAGGTGCAAGCCAGACCCGCCCCCCCATGCAGGGCAGAGGTGGCTATAGTGACACAGGGTATCACCGTGGCTGCTAAGCAGTGTTGGGCAAAATCAAATATCATTTCACCAAGTGGCTCCAGTTTGTGGTCCATGCCCACTGTGAGTGGTCGGAGATGCGCAAACAGCTAGTCATCTCGATATTTGCAAAGCCCAAAGAAAATAAATGTGGGCAACAAAAATGTTCAACAGGAGCCATTCGGTTGTTTAAGTAGAGTATAAAAGGATAACCACACTAAAAATTAGCCAGAATAGGTACTGAATTGAATAAAAGTAGAATATAAGACAGCCTATGTAATATTTAGCTTGTTTTGTTAATATATATGTTTTAAAGTTTTACTAGCTAGGTGAGTTTTCCTTTTTATATTCAAATTTAAAAATGAGTATAACCCATCTGCGTGTTTGACCTTTAGTTTGAAAAGAATTGCTCATATCAAATATTCAAACTCAGAAGAAGGAAAAAGGTCATGGGGATATACTATATTAAGATTTCAGAGACAGCAAATGTTTAATGCATTGCCTCTAAATATTTATCCAGGAAGAAAAGGCCACTTCATTGCTTTTTTTTTCCAATTTCCTAAACACAGTCTACCATTTCAAGAGTCTGTCAGATCTCACATCATCTAAGACTTAGATTCCAAGTCTTTTACAACCTCCCTACCCCTACCCCACCCAGCAACCAGCTCCTCTGACATCCACTTTCTGCATGAGTCTCTTTCGTCCTTAGTGACCGAAGTATCTGCCAAAGATGGAGGAGGATGTTTGCACTCTGGCTCTCCCCAGCGAGGGAGATATCAGACTCAAAGGGAGACACGTTAGTGTTAGAGTTACCAGCTACAGTTAAAAATGGTAATAAGCTAAGAAGCAGAAGACAAAAAGTGTTTACTATCTTGCTCAGCTCCCCAGTGAGTTGGGGTTGTCTCCAAGAAGCCGAGAGCAGAACTTCCGTTCACTGCTGCTGTTCCGTGCCTGTGCTGTGCCGGTTTGTGTTGTGTCCTTAGCTTCTGGTCCAAAGATCCTGCCAGAGAGGAAATGGGATGCTTGTCTGCAGAGTGATGACTAGACACCCAGCTTCCTCAGGTGATGTCCAATATTGCCTGTTCCTTCCTGGCACACTGGAGTGGAAGCAACTTTGGCAACGTGTCTATTAGACAAGCGATTTCACACTTCTACTCGAGCCTGTCACTGTGGCCACAGAGAGGATGCCGTCCTGAATAATTTATAAGGACAATATCTCTTCCAATAGCCACTCAGAGAATGGCAACAGCAGGAAAAATAGCACTCACCTTCTTCAGGGCTAAGGTTGAGAAAATGCAGTGTTGGGAAGACTCATCTCATTAAAGCTTGTATCCTGGGACAAACCAGCCGGTTATGAAGGGAAATACAGGAAAGGAAGAGCAAGCCAGGTTCACTCTTTCAAGTAGTAAACCGCAGTGGGTGGAGAGCATGTCCACACCAGGTGCAGCCCTTGGTTAAAGCATTTTTATTAAGGTGTACATCACAGAAATAGTTACATTCTGACAATGGTGTAGCAAGCTTTCTCCTCAGACTTGCTTAGACCACCAGTTCCCAAATAATGGCATGGAGACTTGCTAGTTCTGAAAGCTTGGCCTTTAGCTAAGGCTTGTCCCCAACTAGCTCTTATAACTTAAATCAACCTACATTCTGCTCCATGGCTCAGTTACCTCTCTGCTGTACAATATGCATGTCCATCTTCTTTCTGTCTCGCTGACATCTCTCTGCCTCTCTTCTTCCCAGAGTTCTCTGTCTTCCCAGAGGTCCCACCTAACCTCTTCCTGCCTAGCTATTAAGCATCCAGTTTTTTAAAAAGCCAAACAGAGGGCACCTCGACAAAGACACATCTCCACCGTGTAAAGAAATATTCTGTAACAAGACTGTGAAGCTTTAATTCCTCATACAAGTCCTGTTGACAGACCGAGACAGAATTAGCTCAGAGAGCTTACTGGGCTCAAGAGTGACTATGAATTTCTTTTCCTTATCTCCCCATTGTTTTGACATATAACTACATAGGTCATAAAAACCAAAGCTCCTCCATAAAGATTAGCTTGGTTTCAGGGAATCTAATGCCCTCTTCTGACCTCTGTAGGCTCCTAAACATGCATGTTGCAAATAAACTCCGGCAAACACACACACACACACACACTGCCTCCCATACGCAAATAATAAATTTAAATTATTTATGAAAGATTGCATGAAACTAGTGCATGAAAGATGGTATCTGGTGCATTCTGAAATACCCTTGGCTAAATTATCCGCGCGCGCGCGCGCACACACACACACACACACACAAAAACGTGTAAATGTTCAGGACCTACTTACTTTGGGTCACCATGGAGTTGGCATTTTGTTTTCAGCCACCCTCTCCCATGGCATTCTCTTTCTCTGTAATTAATGATTAACAAAGACTGACCACTGAAGTGCTGAAATCATAATTACTTGGTAAGTTTAATGCATTAGTGATTAACTCAGAGTCACCAGTAATGTGTCGCTGTCGCATTAAGGAAAGACATCAAAGCACTTCTGCTTGGTGTCTTTAATGAAGACTGGCCACAGCTTTGGATTCTATGTTCATCCTCCCCTTTGGAGCCTCAGTCTGTTGTGTGAGTCTGAATCTGTGCCTGCCTGAAGGCTGTCCTGTGAATCCATCCCTGTATCTGTCTGTCTTGACAGAGGGCTTAGCTCCCTCTCTTGTTAAATGGGACAGAAAGCATTACCTACGGAAGGAATTAGGTGCATTACAGGAATCATTAATGAAGGTTTACAAGGGATGAAGTCACTGACTCCAGCTGACCCAGGAAACAATCAGTGTTACAAACATCATTGTTGTTCAACCAATGTGTCTATGTTGCCTTCAACATTTATGGTGCATAATCATTTATAATATATTTGCTGTTTCCGGAAAATAATTATCGTAACACACATGCATCACTCTGAGTCAGGGGCATGGATGGTACATAATTTAGGATTACAGCCTTCACTAGCTTAGGCTGTAAAAATTGATTACATGGGAAATCCAAGGTGAGTAAGGTTGATCCCCGTTCCCTCAAAAACAGATTAAACAGTCCAAGTACACAGTAGGACAGCAATCTTAAATCTTAAGTAATGTCAAGGTATTAACATGACTGTGGGGGCCAACAATAGTTCCAGTTTCTTAGAATGTTAAGAAACATTTTTATCGTCATATTTCAGTGCCACAATTACTCATGAAGAATACAAATCTAATGTAGCTTATGGTAAATCATCCTAACAATAATTGAGCAAGATTCTTCTTGAATGTGTTTGTATTCAGGGAGAAGAAAGTCAGTAGAGATTTTTCTTTAAATCAATCCCTCTGACATTTTTACTGCAGCCAAATTGCTGCTATGAATTGCTGCATAATTTTTTTTTGATGACTGGCTTGGCTATTGCTTCTGAATACTTCTACATATATTAAGTCAACAGCAAATAATGACGAGATGAACGAAATATTTGCCTCTTACGAGTACTGAAGCCTGCTCAGAGGCAGAGTGATCCATTTTTGTGGATACATTGTTAGTCATGATTTTAACTGGCTGTGAGTTAAACAAGCTAACAACTTGGCATTTGTTCTGGAGCTGGTGGTCCCAACAAAAACTCCACCTACACTTCTAAGTTACCATGATTAATTTAAATAGCTATAGTTCATGTAACATTTTAGTTTCTCAAATCGTACTAGGAAGAGTTCAAAGAAAGATAGAAAAATGCTTTAGATAAGGGGATCTGGAGTGGTGGCTCAGCAGGTAAGAGCTTATGTTGCACTTGCAGAGGACCTGGGTTCAGTCCCCAGTACCCATGGAGCAGCTCCTGTATCTAGTTCTAGGGATCTGATGCCTCCTTTTGTTCTTCTGAGCACCACACATGCATATATACACATAGAAAAACACTCAAATAAGTAAGATATTAGTAAATCTTTAAAAAATAAACACTTAAAAAAACTTCAGTGTTATGAGTCTCCCTGGTCTCTTATATAATGGAAAAAGAAATATCAAAGGTCTAGAAAATAGAAAAGGTCTGGTCTCACGAAATGGGCCACTTGTTTTTCTAGTAGGGCTTAGAAACAACAGAATTTGAGTACAGGAAATGGATTTGTTGCAGTTACTGTACTTTTTAAAGTTTGAGATCTGGTTTGATTACAATCAAGATCATGAATTGGAAAGAGAGAGAGAGAGAGAGAGAGAGAGGAGAGAGAGAGAGAGTCTGTTTATATACGAGTTTTCCTTTGCATTTAATCACTTCACGTCAAATTATTTCAGCCTAAATACTCAATTACTCCTCATTTAAGGCTTATATTTTTGTGCTTCAAGAAAAACAGTGTCTCAAGTGATGGTGCAAATGTGCAGAGCCATTAGCCTTAAAAGCATCTTCGAGATAAAAGCCTGATGCTGTATTATGCATGGTGAAGGAGAAAATGAGTGCTTCAAAGGAAACAGGGTTGAAACCTGACACTGAAACTGGCTTTACTTCACACACACAAAAAACCCACTCTGTCCTTTTAAAAATAAGAAAGCAGGCACGTTTGTCTGGGCCCGATACCAGCTCTATGCCAATGTGCTCAAACAAACACTGAATTTTGGAACTCTGATGATGTGAGGTAGAGAGCTGGGGATGACTACAGTGTGCTGAGGCCCTGTAATTATCTCTGTCCATCGTCCAAGTGACCAGTAGATCACAATGTGGTGGTGATTGTATTCATTCATAATAATTCAGCAAATCCCAAAGTACTGGAACCAGGGCTGTGACAAATAAAAACCCTATCGTTTCATTTTCAGCCCGTCATCCCGTAGGCTTTGCTGAACGTTCGTCTGGAGGTTTGCAGATGTGAAGCTGGTCAGTGTGGCTGACATAGCACCAGTGGCCGGGCATGTAGTCACAGATGTGACAAGGAGGCCCCCTCTCACTTCTCTCTCCTCCCTCCCTCTCTGTCCCTGAGTTTGAGAAGGCACCTCCTCCTATCTGAATTGACAGCTAGGAGAAGCTATTGCTTTACGGGATGCTGTTGGGTGTCTCTGACATGTGTCCTCATTGCTTATCACTTTGTGTCACTTCTCTTAAGATACTGAAAATAAATATTTTGTTTTGAATTTTAGGACAATTTTTTGAATTAACAAAATAACAGAGAAGACAATCTAGGGTCCGTATGCACCCACCATTTAACAATTTTTTTCTGGTACATGTGCCAATGTTAATCACCTGCTAGTGGTACATTGTTATAAACTAAAGTGCATGCTTTATTAAGATTTCCTTAATTTCCCCAGATGTCCTACATCTATCCCCAAAATCCCATTGAAGACCCCACTTAAGATTTATGTATCCTGTCTTCCCAGGCTCCTGTGGGCTGTGGAAATTTTCTTTTATCCTTGACAGTTTTGAGAAACACTGATCTAACATTTTGTGTTATGTTCCCAAGTAGATGTAATTTATTACTATGAAATTAAAACTAAGGGTTCTTTCAGGGAGGTCACAGAGCTTAGAGGCTATTTGTGCTATATCTCGGGCAGGGCACACTGGCAGCCTGACCTCCCGTGGTTAATGGTAACTAGGATCAATCTTTGATTCTGTGTGTCAGCTTTTTCCACTAAGAAGTAGTTTCCTTCACATCTCCTTTCCACACTCCATGGTGAGAAATCAGAATATGTGACCCACCCCCAGTGACACACTTCCTACAGCAAGGAGACACCCACTCCAACGAGGCCACACCTCCCATGAATGCCACTCCTATGAGCCTATGGGGGCCAATTTCATGCAAACCACCACATACATACATACATACAAATACATACAATGGGCACACACACATACACACACACACACACACACACACACACTTACATATATCTGTGGGCAACTATGCCTATTCCAATCTTTTTAAAGAAAATTTCATCCTTTCCCTGAGGAAAGAATGATGAAAATCCAACCTTCCCAGCATTCCCATGGAGTCAGTTTTCTTAGTTGCCTTGTTACCCTCTAAAGTCGAGATCAGATTATCATATCAATCATGACAGTGCAACTTAAATAAGTCAGTTTGGAAGGAGAAGAGGGAAAAGATCAGTGAACATATGCAAACACATGCATAACGAGGTGCTATAAATGAAGGCTAAATCTACATTTTCCTGATAGGCTGCAAGACTGTGATTATGATTAATAACTTTATTCCTTTTGCCTCTTAACCCCAGCAATTCCTTCAGTGAATCAGAAGTTTTTACCAGATGACTTGAGATATTTATCATTGACATACCTAGGTCACTAAAGATTGTTAATGTGTTTTGTTGGGTGTTACACAGTCTCCTGCTCCCTTTACTATTGGACACTAAAGTACAATGACACTTCTGTCACAGTCCTGACTTCTTCTCTTCTGTAAGAGCAAACCCATTTTCTATTGACATTTGAGATTAATCAATCATTGAACCCTGTATAAAATCCAAGGTATCCAGGTATCTATCTCAACTTCAAGTAGTCTGAAGTCATCATTTTATCCTCAGGTGAAAACAGTTTTCTTTTGAAAATTAAGAACCCCTAACTGGGCTGATTTAAAGTCGAACAGACAGTACTCAGTTGCTTCTTCTTACATTGGATCTGAGAAGGGCGTGTATCTCTGCATGGAGATTTCTGGGTCCATGTATTCTGGATGCAAAAGAAACAGCAGTACCGTATATTGGTTGCTGATTTAAGCACACAGCCGCTGTAATGGTGTGTATTCTATAGCCAGCTAAAGCTCACAACCAGTCCTTCAGCCTGGGTAACACATCAGATGATGAGACACACAGCGAAGAGGAAGACCACCACGGAAGTTAGGTTGGCTCCTGATGTGGGATGTCCTTCTGCATGCCGCAAATATGCTTTTATTGGTCGATGAATAAAGCTATTTTAGTCAATGGCCAGGAAAAATAGAGCTAGGCAGGAAATCCAAACAAAGATGTGGAGAGAAGGAAGGAGACACCATATAGCCACCAAAGGAGTCACGTGCTAGAGCATCACTGGTAAGCCACAGCCTCATGGCACTACAGAGGTAAATTGAAACAGGTTAATTCAATTGTGAGAGCTAGTCAGTAATATGCCTGAACCATGGGCCAAACAATGATAATTGATATTAAGCCTCAGAGTGTTATTTCACAAGTGGCTGCAGGAACCCATGAGCAGGAAAAAACTGGTCCAGGGGACCAGTGGTACACAGAAAAAACAATCAACTACAAGCTCCTTTTATGGTATAAAATATAGTTATTTTGCTTAAGGTAATGCTATGTGAGATAGAGAGAAAGGGAGGAATTAGCTAATATGAACAAGAGTCCCGGAAGCCTGATTTTGCAGAGAATCCCAAGAGTTTAATACAGTGGACATTATCTCCCACTCCCAGAAAGAGGGATGATCCCCTGCTGAGATGGATGCCCATTTATAGGAGGGCTTAGTGTTGTGTCTATGACCATTGTAAACTCAGTCTTGGTAAATATAAGACATCTTGGATCCTCTGCTACATAAGAACCACTGGCTGAACAATTGTCCCAGAGCCTTCTCTTAATTTGTCATCTGCTGAGACGTAGAAACCAACCAATAAGTAAACAAGTTGATGGTGACCCATTCAAGTATTCTTTCGGGGTTCATTGAGGCTCACCAAACATTATGCCATGTGCTTAGTAATTGGTTGTACAAGATGAAATGACTTGATTTTTACTTAAAAGAATCAGGCCTTGGACCATATGGGCTGAGCTAAAGGCTCAAAACTGAGGGTCCTTAGAAAAGCCATGAAGGTGGTAGCTGTAATTTCTTATGCAGAACAAATCCCCGCCCTTTGTGATACACACATCAAGTCATTGAGGGCATTTGCTGCAGCCCTTCCCTTGAGTCTCATAGCCGTGTGAGCAGTAACTAGCAGAGCATCGCACCATGTAACAGAAAGTAAATACAAACCATCCCGGTGGGTTATATTGTGGCAGAGAGATATGCCCTGGTTGGAGGCAGCAAGGTGTACTGAAGTGTCCCTCGGATGAAAATGGCATTCTTCTGATGCAATCTTCCTAACTAATAGAGGAGATGAATTTGTCAAAAAAAAAATGGTAGTTATGCAACAGATAGCAGGAGCAGGGCTGACTCATGCCCGTGAAGAAAGTGATTCGGGGCTCTTGGAGGCGCCACCTTAGTGCTCAGTTGTCCCCTGTCATTATCTCAGACCCATTTGTCTTTGCACAGGCCAAACGGGCAAGCTGAATGAGGATCTGTGGAAAATCAGCACCCCAGAGTCCTCAGTACTTTACAGTTCACACGGGGACACGGGGACACTCTTGATTTAGAGTTTATAGACAGACATTATCCCCAAGGCTTTCTTCTCTACAAACTAGCTCTAGCTTCTTGTCTTCAGAAATCACTTGGAGATTCAGTAATAAGAAATGGACATGTCCCAATTGTGTATTTAGTGTAGAAGTAAGACCCGTGGACCTACTGTGAGAAAGACAGAGACTAAGGTCCAGGTATTCATACACTGTCTCCAGCAGACGGATGGCTATGGCCTTTCAGGCCCTTAGGAATTATAAAGTCTTAGTCTAGAGTCAGTATAGGGTCTGCATCATCCCACAGGTGGCTGCAGAAGGAGGCTCCTCTTCTAAAGCTTATTTTGTTGTCTAAATGTTTTTCCTCAAATGCAGTCACCCTGTCCTTTCCTCCTGGCACGGGGGTTCAGTTCTGAGCCTGTATGATGGGTCAAATGTGAGCATTTCAAACCTAAGACTTTGGACTATGGTTGTCTCATGCCAGGTCTGTCTATTTAAGGGGCGTGTCTGGGCTCTTTAGAATAACAAATGAATTATTCCAAAACTCTGCTGGAGCTGCTGCTCCTGTTGACAACCACATCCATATATCCTCTTGAGACAAAGCCTCGATCTTTCGCCATTTGGTAAGCCACCATCACCACTGAAACCAAGAGGTCCATTTCCAGGAAAGCATATCCCAGTGCCTCTCCATCAGGTAACCAAAAACCAACTACAATGGCTACACTGTATTCTCAGTGCTTCCGTGGAGGAAGACTCCTTCTAGCCTTCCCAAGTAAAACGGTTAAGTATACAGTTATATATACAGTGTGTGTGTGTGTGTGTGCATGTGTGTGTGTGTGTGTGTGT
>JABTXL010012463.1:4287433-4328229 GCA_025134845.1 Neodon shergylaensis
AGAGAGAGAGAGAGAGAGAGAGAGAGAGAGAGAGAGAGAGAGAGAGAAAGAGAGAGAGATGCCCACTGACAAGATGCGATTAACATGACTCTGAGGGGGAGAAATGGAAATGTTCATTTTTACACAATAGCTATTCACTGGATTTCAGTTGGATAAGAGCCCATATTAATTAGCATGTGAAAATTTATTACTAATTTACTGATGCTTCTTCTCTTTAGATAATATAAGAATTTAGCAGAACTGTAAAAAGCAACATGAAATGAATTTGAACATATAATTAAGAGGAAATACCTTCTATGAGGCATTTGATTCATAAAATATTTGTAATGTGTTGATCTAAAAGTTTTATTAGTATTAAAAAAGCAAACTGTGGGGTATTTCTCCAAGAAAGCGATTCACTAAAACTACATTAATGTTGTTTAATATACTCATGAACAAGCATGCATGAAGAGAAGCTGACAGGCAGACAGACCTGGGAAGAATCTGGACTTGCCACCTAAGAGGCTGGACATCTGGGAATAATAGGAAAATTACATGGAACTTAGAAGTCCCAAGAGACCGAATGACATAACTCTAAGCGAGGCATTCAAACATCTTCTCAAGAAGTTTTCAGACTGTTGATTGTGGAGATTGTCATGAAGCTCAGAGCCTTCGCAGCTGCTTTAAAAGCATAATACGTAGATTTGGACAGGCTGCTGCCAGGCTGTTTGCAGCTCTCTGTCAGGTAAGATCATGTTGATTTCTGTGTTCCTTCCGTTTGCCTGCACAAATGTGGGGCTGAAGCACGCAAGCCCACTCCTGATGAGCCTTTCCTCATGGAAGGGAAATAACCAGGCTTTCCTTCAAAGGACTCAGAGCTTCCTGCAATGGTCCAGGGGCCAGCGGGCTCTAGAGTGTGGTCCATCAAACCTGACTTGGACAAGTTTGCCTGGTATATGAGGTCATATGTAGTAGGTAAACATATCCATGCATATGTAAATATGCATGCCACATCCAGCCTGATTTATTTATCATTCCTTTATCACTTTTAGTTTTTCAGTAGGGGGAAGTGGTGACGTTTTAACATTAATTTTCACTGACATCAGATTTCAGCTTTGACTGTAGAAATCAATGTCTTTCCTGCCTTTTTGCTTTGAATTTTATAAATATTTCATGAACTTTCATATAGCTAGGCCGTCTGCCATTTTCAAAGGGTGATATTCATGACGTTAACTTGTCAGAGGTCTTCAGACCCATTCGCTAAGTACACAGGTTCATGTAGCAGGGGAAATAAGAAGGCTAATTGAAATGTACCTGTAGCTCTTAAGAGTGAAGGCACAGCGCCATCTGGTGGGAGAAAGAAATTTAGAGAAAAATGCAACGGGAGGAAAAAAAAGAACCGGGGAGGGATGCCAAGCAAAGATGAAAACCTCCAATTTCAGCTGAGTGCGAATGGCGTGGGGAGAGATGCTGCGGAACTCCTCTGAGCAGGCTGTCAGGAAGTCATCCTAGAAAGGAAATTGCTCCATCATCTACATCTGGAGACCTCATTTCAACACCCCCGCCCCTGCGCTTTTAACTCCCCCCTTCATTCATTTAACAGCTACCTGCCCGGTGCCCTTCAAAGAGCTGAGATCACACCTGTTTAAATATAACTGATGAAGGGGCTGGAGAGACAGCTCAACAGCTAAGAGCATTTGCTACTCTTCTGGAAGACCCAAGTTCAGTTTCCGGATCCCAGACTGGACAGCTCACAGTTGTCTGTAACTCTAGCTCCAGGAGATCCAACGTCATCACAGGAACCTTCTGGAATCATCGGTTCTGTATTGTAAATATTTATTCCATGCTTGGCATTTTAAGTCTGCTATTGTTGCTGTCTCTATTCCCTCTGCTCTGACATGTATCCAAGGATTCCTGAAAGTTCCTGTGATGGACACCATGTCTTTCTTCAAAGTACCGGTCAAATTGTCAGTGATTCTCACAGTGGCATTCCATGTTGGAAAGCTTGCATGAGTGCCCTTGGCTTCTCCTACCCACAAACAGTAGGGAGGAATCCAGAACTCCCCTATGACCCTGCAGTCCACGAGTGTGACAGTAGTGACAACTGATGGAGCAAGTGGGGTTCAGACAAGGACACAGATGTCACCTACCACTAGACTGGGAGCCAAAAGTGGAACCACAAATACCAGTGGCAAGTGTAACTCTAACGGCAGACTCTTCAGATGCAAATAGCAAAGGGATACATCTCAATAGCATGAAATAAATGTCAACCCGAGCACACCTCAGTGTTTTCAATCCTGGTTGGTGAACTTCAACCTAACTTAATGTATAAGCAACCAAAACCTAACTTAGTTGGCCAAGTTTCTACAAATCAAGTAGTCAACTTCTGGTCAATCATTGTCACCAGTCCATCACCTCAGTTCAGGAGAAGGCAAAAGCCATGTCCTAGGAGCCCAAACAAGGCAGCCAGAGTTGTGGCCATCAGACCGGTTCTCTGCTGTCGTCTGTTGTCTAGGCTATAGAAACAGTAGTTCACCATGCTGAGCATGACTCTACCTCTGGCATGGGGATCCTCGACTTTTCCTGCCATCTGTGCCAATAGGAACTTGTGAGACTATTTAGCCTGTACTCCAGGGTGTCCACGTGTGTTTAAGCTGGATCCCTACCTATGGCCTTCCGTTGTGAGAACTGAGCATGAAGCCACTGCTCTAGGGCATCCCAAGAAAGGGTGGGGCTCTGGTCCTCAGATTCTCTTGTTTGGAGTTGAAGGAAATTTTATTTGGAAGCGAGAAAGTTCAATTGCTTCATGTCATCCAAGTTGAATCTAAATTTTAAGCCACGTTGACATTAACTGGGAAAAAAATGTACAATGGTCAAGACCCTGATGTGCAGAACAGTACTGTGTCCAGATCCTGGCTCCTGCATTTTCCAGCTGTGTGGCTTTAGTCATGTTAGAGTGGGTGTGTTGACCTCTGTGTGTCTCAGCATCCTCATCCATAGAACAGGAGTAATATCAATCCCTGCTCCTCGTGCCTTCAAGAGACTTAAGCACCTGCTATACATCCCTGGTATATAGCAAACAATATAGAAGCCAAAATTCTCATTAGAAAAATTATTGTGGTGTCTGATGCTAGGAGTATTTTGTTACAGAAACGGAAGGTGGTCTTGAGTGACAGGTGTGTTACTCAACTTCCTCCCACTATGGCAAAACACCAGAGGTAATCAAGTTATAAAGAAAAAGCACTTATTCTTCACCCAGAGTGCTGGAGGCTGTGACCCTTGATGGCCTGGCCCATTGGCTTTAGGTGTGTGGCAGAGGAGCAATCCTCATAGGACTTGTGGCAGAAGAAGCCTGCTTTCCTCATGGACTGAAGTAAAAAGAAGAGAGAGAGAGGAAGAGACCAGGGAGCCACCAACAGCTTCAGACATTCACCGTGCTACACAACGACCTAAAGACTCCCCCTGCCCCAAAGCCTCCACTCTAAACCACGTCTCAACCCACTGTGCTGGAGCCAAGCTTTCAACTCATAGGCCTCATTCAAGATGGCAGCTGGGACAACGGGCAACATCAGCACTGCCTGCTTAAACCAGCTTTGTCGAACAAGAATGCCACCAAGAGATACATAACTAGTTTATAACTCACTAACTGTGATTTATTATTCTCCTTTATTCTTTCTATTGCTGCCTTTCCTACACCTGAAAGAGCTGAGCCGTCTTGCTTGCGTCTTTATTCTGACATTTACAAGACAATCCCCACTATAAAGAATGCGTTAAGAGATTGCACAGCTTTTAAATGTGTCAGTTTCGAGCCTGACTTCTGCACTAATGATTGGCTCGAAAGATCTCATCTTACAAATCTTCTAAACAAAAAACACAGCTCAAGAGTAAAAAGAAACCAGCGAAGGGGAGAAAAAAATCCTAATTAATCAAAATAATCCTATGTAATTGCAGGATGCTGTCTCCTCCACAGACTTCCACTAATAATTAAATCGCACCAAGATGACAGTTTAGAGCGGGCAAACGCGTTCTGCGGTAGGGCTCCTCCCCCAACCTGTCTCCACTGTAGCCTTGATGGTCTCTAAACTGCAGATGTTCTAGAATGTTCCTCTGCAGATGACTGCCCACCATCCCACACCTAATCCACGCGGCTGATCTTGTACACATCATCAATGTTTTCCTTTGAGTTTCACCTCAACCAAGCTGCCTACTTGAAGACTTTGTCACTTGAGAGTATCGCTTTTGGGACTTGGAAGTCTGTCTTTCAGGTCCCCATTCCCCCACTAGATTGTCTTGCTCATTTGCGTAGTATATATCAATCTCATTGTTTAAGTTTAACAGATGTGTATGACATATTTATAAAATACAAATTCAGAGAAAATGTTTGTGGATGCCAGCTAGAATGCCCTTCTTCCATTTCTGACTGAAGAGTAGATCCTGTAAAAAGACCAAGTACTAAATCCTGAACAGAGAGAAGCTGAACCCATCAATAGTCAATCAACGGATCTATTTACATAATCTATGCAGATTAGTTTGTGAATTAATTATTTAACTCCTCCCATTATCACAGCTACATTTCCGCCCATACGCATTTTCATACTTAGTTCCTAAAGCCCAGCTGGAGAAGCACGCTGCTGTTTAGTTATTTTTCCTTCCCATGAGAGTTTGAGAATGTACAGCTAGATTATTTTCTAAATGTAAAAGAAACATAACAAAAAATTTTAAGTGTTTTGCGAACACTTCAAAATTGGAAGGCAGGCTTCTTTGAATTTCACTCAGTGCATTGAAGCTCGCTGTGATTAACTGGCCCTTATTGTCACCTTCGAAGAAAGCCCCTTTTCTCCTGCCAGAAAATAGTGCCATGAACTGACCTTAGCTCTCCACCTATTGTGTGCAGTCTTCAGATATTGTCATCTTAGCGGGCCCCCTTGTGGGGAGTGCCATCATCAAAGGATCCCGATGCCCGGTGAGGCTTAGACTGTCACTCATCAGAGAGATAATGATGCTTTGGAGACCTGGTGTCATTTGATCGTTTCTTCTTCCCTAAGTGCCATTAAGTCCCTCTTTGGCCAAGCATCAGGCTTAGCAAACAATGCGTAATTCAAACTCCCGGACGAGATTGGGCAGGAATGCGCACTGACTGAGCAAGGTCCTGGCAGACCCAGAGAGCAAACCTCTTTGGCCTGGCACCTGCTGCCTATCAGCAACACACCACTGGGGCTGATCCTGCCAACACTGCTTTATCTGCAAAGGCAGAGCAAGTGCCCTGGAGTTGCTAAACCCAATGTGGCCATTATCAGTGATTGCTCCTAGCAGGAAACTGGATAACCCAGGACGGTGGTTTAAGAACAGCATCCACCTAGTGGCCAGTGAAAAGCAAGTAGCTTCTAATGGCCTTACAGAAACACCCCGAGGCCCTGCAGGTGTCAGGCTCAGTGCATCTGACTCTATGCTCCTCACTCTACCAAAATGTCGCTCACCGGGGCTTTTGGCTTTTGTTGTTGGTAAACCTGATAGACAGTACGGATTTTTAATCTTCTTTCACCTTTATGAAAAATGTAAGGCTTCCTCTTGCGTGTCTCTCCTCCCTCTCTCCTCTCTCACTTCAAACTCAAGAGAAACCTTAGAGCCTCCTCAGTCTCTTTCCGGGTCTGTCCCTTGACTTCAGGTTAATACAGTCATTGGTGGGCTCATCTCTGCCTTCCCTGGGCACTGCTACCCTCTTCCCCACCATCATGGTCCTCTCTCCTAGCATCTTCCCCTTCCCCTTTGAGGTTACCTACCTCACCCACAGAACCTGTTTTCTCAACCTGTCATAGCAATACACACTGTGCTGAAATTCCACGTGTTACCACTGGGCGGCGATCTTCAGCACAGGAGCTGGAAAATAAATGCCCAGGGTTTTTGGGTTTTTTTTGTTTTTTGTTTTTTGTTTTTTTTTTTTTCTTAAATTTACTCAGCTTATCAATTCTGGGTGTCTTTTTTCATTCACCCCATTTTAGCTTTCTATGGTTTTCATTCGTAATGTTTCTCAAATGCAAGAGTTCCGTGTTTATTGGCAAGGCATTAATTTAATTGTTCCTTACTCATGATATATGTTTAGTAGTAACAGTAACAGCCTGCACTGGAGTTCATCCTCTGTAGTGATATTTCATTTGTATTTTAATAAATAAAGCTTGCCTGAAGTTCAGAGAGTAAAACAGCCCCACTGATCAGCCTTACGAACCAGGCAGTGGTGGCACACACTTTTAAATCCCAGTAACCACACTAGTCTGCCATAGAAACCAGGCGGTAGTGGTGCACACCTTTAATCTCAGCACTAGGGAGGATTATGAGACAGAAGGAGACAGTTCTCAGACGCAGTCTCATTCTGAGATTCCTGGAGACAGCATTGCCATTTCAGACTGAGATAGCATAGCGGTAAGAGCCAGTGGCTGGCTGTTTTGCTTTTCTGACCTTCAGGTTGAACCTCAATTTCTGTCTCTGCGTTTTAATGAATTGTACTACAATCATTGTCATAATAAATTTTAGTTTAATTTAAACATTCTCCTAAGTTTAAAGACTTCAGACATATCATACCATACCAAATAAGCTTTCTTTAAAATCGTCAAAGTCTAAGACAGGACAGCAGAGAAAAACAGAGATATACACATAGTTTTAGTTTTCAGTGGCTCCTGTGACAAATTTCTATAAGCCCAATGACCTAGATCAGCACAAATTTATTATTTTACAAGTCTATATCAGGAGTCTACCAAAGGCCTCACTGACTAAATCAGGTTCTTACATAAGTGACAGAAATAGTAAATAAATAAAATAAATAAATAAGAAATAAGAAAACTTCAAATCCATAAATTTGACCTCAATATATAATGCTAAAGTTCAAATGACAAACCTAAGAAAATATATTTATAATTTGGGGAAAAAATGACTAAATTTCATGAGATATAAATGAGAATTAAAAATAGTAAAGAAAAAATTTAACCTAAAAACAGACAAAATTATTAATAGACAACAAAAGAGTAAGAACAAAAGGCTCTAGACATAGAGAAAACAGTTCCTGGTCTCTCCGAGTCGGAGCTCTCGTCTGGTCTAAAATGTTCCATAAGCCCAGGAACTAAAGGTCTGCTCACCCATCTCAATCGTCTGTTGGAAAGTGCTAGACCCTTTAAGAGGCTGGCCCTGAAGAGAGGCAGGGAGGTCACTGAGGATGTGCCCTTGAAGGGAGTATTGAGACCGTGGAGTCTTCCATTACGATTCCTTAGTAGCCATGAAGCGAGCAGCTCCCTCCACAGAGCACACGCCACAGTGGACTGCCTTGTCACCAGGGCCCAAAGGCCACAAGGACGAGTGGCCAGATGCAACCCTGGCATCTACGGAAATTTCAGATGGGTCCCCCAAACGATGCCCCCTACAAATCAGGATGCATCTGCCTAAGCCTTCCTGGGAAAGAGAACCTCAAAACTGTCTTTGATTCTTTCCCCTTGGCAGTCAGTGGGACCCCGTGCCCAGTCAGTGCCGCCTGTCTTCTTTACAGTCACATTCCAGGGGTATCTACTTGTTAGTATTTTGTTACATTGGTACCCTAACCAAACAGAATAAAAAGCCCTTGCCACTGCCAGCATCCACACTAGGGACAAGACATGGGATCCCGGTATTGCAATGCTTACGTTTAGAAATAGCCCTTCATTTGTTCCAAAAGAGTAACACTCAGTATCTCACACCTCAAAATTCATATTAGATAACACATCTTGCCTCACCTCTGCAATCCTTGCCTCCTGCAAACTATGACTCCATTGTGTCCATTCCATTTTCCAGCACAAGCCCTACAATTTCCTGCCCATCTGTTTGCAGGTGGATTTCTTTTCTTCTATCTCACCCGCCTCCAGAGCTGCAACCAATCCTCCCAGGTCAACTTCTTAGACTTTTCCCGACATCCCCTATGATTATTATTCTGCACTTCTGTTTTTCCACAGTCAAAGCCTGCTGACAGCGCCCTTTTGTTGGGATTCTAATACACATCATAGTTTTGTTTTTTGTTTTTTTTTTTTCATACTGACATGGTACGATTTTTAGAGAGCCTTTTAACATGTCAAACTGTGTTGTGAGAGTGGAAAGCCCAGTGGGGGACAGACTCAGAAAGACCATCAAGCCGGCTGAGAGCCTCTGCTCTGAACTTCTGTCCCGGTCCATACCTGCTCCCACGGCTCTGTCTTCCACAAAGAGGGAACTTAACATTGGGTTAGTCTGTCTGTTTGCCCTTAGTGAATGTCTCAGGGCTTGCCTGGAATTCCTTCTCGTGTCCACCTTGCTTGTGTGCTGTGTCTACTTCACCCCTTTAAGTGGATTTAAGGAGACAGGAGTCAACAGTTAACATTAAACTAGGCTTGCTCCTCAGAGCCTGTGCTGCAAGAGAAGAAACCAAAACTCTGTTTTTGAAGCAATCTATCAAAGGAATGACCCAGGTCTGATAACCAATCTTTTCTTTGATTCCCTGGACTGAAACCTTTAAAAAAAAATCTTTCAATAGGCTAAAGAGATGGTTCAGCATATAAAAGTACTTGACACCAACCCTGATGACCTCAGTTCCATGTCCAGAGCCCTATAGGAGGAGGCCTCTTGTTGGTTCCCGGATGCTTAGCCCCAAAATAATCACGCAGAAACTGTATTATTTAAATCACTGCTTGACCCATTAGCTCTAGCTTCTTATTGGCTAATTCTTACATCTTAATTTAACCCATCTCCATTAATCTGTACATCACCATGAGGTTGTGGCCTACCAGCAAAGTTTCAGCACATCTGTCTCTGGTGTCGGCTCCATGGCTTCTCCCTGACTCTGCCCTATTAGGCACTATTAGGAGGTGTGGCTTTATTGGAGTAGGTATGGCCTTGCGGGAGGAAGTGTGTCACCATGGCAGCAGGTTTTGGGGTCTCGTACATACTCAAACTTTGCTCAGTGTGATACTCAGACCACTTCCTGTTGCCTACAAAATGTAGGACTCTCAGCTATTTCTCCAGCACTGTATCTGCCTGCATGCTACCGTGTCCCATCGTGATGATAATGGACTGAACCTCTGAACTCGAAGCAGGCCACTCCCAGTTAAATGTTTTCCTTTATAAGAGTTGTCATGGTAATGGTATCTCTTCACAACAACAGAAGCCCTAATAAGGCAGTCTCCCTACAGTGAAGTTAAAGCAGTGCAGTTCTTTCTAATGCTATCCATCTAAGGTTACCCCTCACACTGCGGTGTTTCCTCTAGCATGAGAGCACAACTGGCAGCGGGATTGCAAGCTGTGGCTCTCCACCTGCAACTTCGGCTCAAGGTGACTGTCGTATCTGTGTAGTGGTTCTTTTCTAAATGATAAAGGCTCTAGTGTCACAAAGCCATACCTGAAATAATGATACGAGAGATGGGAGGGAGGTACTTACACAGCACTGTGGGATCTAGATGCCGGTTCTCCACCTTACACTGCTCTGTGATTGATTACACAGCACTGTGGGATCTAGATGTCCACCTTACACTACTCTGTAATGGATTGCAAGCTTCAGTCTAAGCATACCATGGACATGTTCCCTCTACTTGACAAAGTCTAAAATTCATCTGGGCGATTATCTTCAGTTCTAAATGAAGTACTTTAGGAAGAAACTGATCAAATCAGAATATAGCCAGAGGAAGATGACCAGACTTCTGAAAGAGCATGAAACCATAAAACATGCCAAACAGCTGAAGTCACCAGACAGAGTTTGCTTAGAAGAAAAGTATTCACAATGGGGATGATGACATTCAATTATCATTTGAAATGGAGAAGTACATTTGTATATTAAAGGCACTGAGATTGAATTAAACTCAGCATGGACATTCTAGGCATAAAGCACCCAATAATAAAATTTACTTTAATATCCAAAATCAATTTTTAGATATTTCCAAAAAGCCAGAGTTGCCTCGGAAGATAATACTGTAGTAAATTCTTTCACTAATGAAGCCCTGGGAGGACAGGAAGAGACTTTCTGGTGGTCAGCCTGGAGAAGTTTGTATTCTCTTGTTCTGCCATAAAAATGGAGCGCTTAGAGCAGAGGTGAAACACATCAAATAATACAGTTCAAACACAGCAATTTTAGAAGTTGTTAGTACTCCAATTATGAAATGGCCTTTGCTGGGGCTGGGAGATGGCTCAGGGGTTAAGAGCACTGGCTGCTCTTGAACACGACCCAGGTTCAATTCCCAGTGTCTATGTGCGCTGCTCCCAACCATCAGTAACTCCAATACCATATCCAGTGCCCTCTTCTGGTTTCTTCAGGCACTGCACACAAGTGGTGTGCATATAAACCTGCACATGGAAAAACCCAAAAACCTACATGTGGCTTTTGTCTCCCCCTCCCCTTGAGATTAGTTTCAACTGATTTCTATCATCTTATGAGGTTCAGGGAATAGGTTAAGTAGGCAGATTGTTTGGAATAAAGTAATATGCTGGAGGTTTTTAGTTACCTTTTTTTTAGTTTACTCCCAGTTTTGTCTGTTTATTGTAAAGTTTAACTTACTATTTTTGGAATGAAAATTTCATGTAATGAGGTTTTATAGAGAAGATGAAAAGGTGTATTGCCAGACAATATGAAAACTTCGCTTAAGTACTGAGAAAGATAACCCGGTGGTTACAAACACTAGCTGCTCTTCTAGAAGACCTGAGTTCAGTTCCCAGTACCTGCATAATGGCTCACAACTGGTCATAACTCCGGGGCTGTGACTCTGTCTTCTGACTTTCATGGGCACCACACACCCATGTATGTAGGTAAAACACAAAAAGTAAAAATTATTCAATATTAAATCACACATTTAAAGTGCATATTACAAATAATTAAATCATTTTGTATACTTGTTTACTATATAAAATATTAAATATATGTACTTTGTTAAAACAAAAAAGGAAAAAGAGGCCTATGATAGACCCCTGGGTAATGAGTGGTCTTAAAGAAGTCAGCAATCTTAACTTTTTCGCTCGTTTATAATACTTGAAATCTGACCCAATAATTCTATATTACTTTGAAAAGTTACATTAAAAGTCATTCTTAAAAAAAGAAAAAAAAACCAAGTTAGTGGAGGGCTAACACTTCTCCAGTGTTCAATAAATATGAAGGAGTCTCACTCATATAGAAGTGCTCAGAATACATCCTTATCTGTTTGAGGAGAGCACTGCCTAACTTATGAGCTAATTTGGATTGCACTCTGCATAAAATGTCTACTAATTTAAATATGCACAGAGAAACAAGAAAAGTGCTTTGGCCAGCGCTGTGTCGGCTCCACAGAGTTTAGAAAGGCGAAGAGTGGGTGAGTTTGAGGAGACCGAGAAGAATTTTCCCCAGGCAGATGAGAACACACGAGACAGCTTTGTCTCCTGCCAAACACCTGAGTACCCATGAGATCCTAAATCCAAACAGGGTTGGAACCAGGTAGGGCTGTGGAGACATTCTTTCTAGGTGAGGTAAGGACATAACGCAGGTTTGACAGAAGATGCGGGTCCATGAACATGGTGAAATTCCTCGTAACTGTATAACTGATTGGCTCCTTTTAGTCTCTTCCGATCTGAAAATCCTCCCGTGGGTATTGGAAAGGGAAAACACTCTTGGTGTCTGTCTTTGTTTTCTGGTCACTTGGTTTCCATTTGCTACACAGCCATGACAGGGCGAGTCTGAGGGAGCTCCCTGTTATTTAGACTTACACGCCCAGATAATGGGTGGATTTAGGGTTCTCCTTGGGAACACAGTGTTTAGGACATTCTGTAAAGATCAGCTTTGCTCTGACTTGTATTTGAGACAGAAAGCCTCAAAGAGCGGCTTGTGTTGGCTCACCCTACTGTGTTATCCCCGCTCCCCTGCCTGTTGAAATTAACTTGTTGAGCACCTGATTGGCTGACACATTAATACCAACTCACAGTTTTCATTGTCTTTTTCTGCTTTTATTGCTTTTTAATGAAAGATGACATCGAGCCTAATTTTCTTGTAGATACCCTTAACTAGTTTAAGAACTTTGTTGTTCATATACGTGAGGCCTAAGACGAAAGCGTCCACTATATTATGTCCATGTTGATTCCACGATCACGTAATTGTCTAAAAGTGTTTAGTGGCCTGCATGTTGCTTTAACAGAGATGGCAGTGAGGGCTTTGTCTATGGACGCTCTCCTCATTGACCAACGGACACTTCGTCATCTGCCCACAGACCCTGTTCCTCCAAAGCTTCTGTACTCCGGTGTTCTACTTGGTTTTCAAATTTAAACGAAAACTACAAGTCAGGAATACACTTTTCCTAAGAGCTCAAAAATGCAGGACTCAGTTTAAAACTGGAAGCAATTTCTCCTCTGCCTAGGGTTTTCTAGAATAACAAAAGGTCACATTTTTAATAGAAGAAGGGTTTTGATCGAGGAATGAGAAAATGGCTGGGATTAAGATATTAGTTGAATTTTCCCCCAAATTTGTCCAGGTACTCTAAGTTTTCCTCGTTTGTTTTGCAACCGTGCAATTTAAAAGTTATAAGGTAAACTTCAAATTGACAAAACATAATTCTCATTTCTTCTTTGGCCAGGTTGAAGGAGTCATGGAAAATATAAAGTTACTAAAATAGTACCTGTGGCCCATCTCATGGCCTCTGAAGGAGCATCCAGAAGAGGTGAGCAGAAACAACAGGTTTAAGGACTTTGCAGCCACAGCAAGCTGTAAAACGCTTCAAAGTAGGTCATCTGAGGTTCGGGTGTCTCCTTCCCCCACATAATCTTTATTATTTAGAAACATCTATGAAAAACCTAAATTGAAAATTTTAAGCCTCTAGCAACAATTACACAAACGCATAATTTATTCTCTAAAATGGCATGCTTTAACTGCATATTAAATTGTAGAACCGTTAAAGTCCATATTTCAGTTGTTTTTTTTTAAACTATTTAAAAACATCTACAATGTTCGAAAACTGAGTAGTGGTTGTACATATTCATGATATACTGAAGTCTATTTAAGAATAGACTCTAAAGATAATGGACTCAACCTCTGAACTGTAAGCCACCCCTACTAAATGTTTGTCTTTATAAGAAAAAAAAAAGAATAGACTCTAATGGATAGGTTGTATGCATTTGAATCATATACCTCGAGGAGGCTATTTTAAAAAGATATAGTATGTCTGTCACTATACCAAATATTAAGCTATAAATTAATTTTTAAGTCTGAAAGACGTCTACTCGCCAAGGTTTTGGGTATAAGCTCCAAAATTCTTTGCACAATCTCTCTTTCCTGACATCACTCTGGGATATTTGCCACACAACAGGCACCGTTTACCTCAACTCTGTTTATGGGCATCTTCCCTGTACCAAGGAGGCTGAAACTTTTAAAGTGAACAGAATAGGTAAAAATTCTTGGCTAAATGGAAATTCTAAGGCAGCGAAGTCACAGTAAAGAAAGCAAACGGTGAGGCATGCAGTCGTTGCATCCCGAACAACGGGCATGAGCTCCAAGGTCAGGAAGCACCCACACTGTTCTTTCCCTGGGTATACACCCCTGCTCTGGGAATCGGACCCGGTGGGGAGGGGACGGATAAATGTGTATCTGTAGGAGTCCTGAGGGCTGGGTATGTGTCTGTGTGCTGTTCCAGAGAGGATCTGATGGGGAAAGGAAAGGCTGTTGTCTCCCTCTGCTCTCTAGACACGGTTAGGTAGGCATATGCTTTTTGCTGCCCAAGTACACCATAGTTCTGTTGGGGCAGAAATTAGCTTTTAGAACCACGGAAGAGATAATAATTATCACCTATTCCAATACAAACACGTTTTTGTCTGGTTTTTAATATTTATTTTTAATTAAACTATAATTACATCATTTCCCCCTTCCCTTTTGTCCCTCCAGCTTCCCCCATATGGCCCCCATGCCTCTGGGGCTGGAAGGATGGCTCAGCGGTTAAGAGCACTGGGTGCTCCTCCAAAGGACCGGGGATCAATTCCCAGCACCCACATGGTGGTTTATAACTGTCTGTAATTCCAGTGCCAGGGATCTGACACCCTCACACAGACTTATATGCAGGCAAAACCCCAATGTAAACTTTAAAAAAAAAGAATGGGGCACTCTGAACCTTTGCCCCCTTTAGCTTGTGATTGGGTCTACATGTAACATGAATAATAAAAACCCAGAGGCAGATATTGGGGTTCAAGCTGAAGATCAGAAAAACAAAACAGCCAAGCCACTAGAAAAGTTTTACCTCTACCAAGGCTGGGCCACTGAAGACTGAGCCCTGAGCCTCTGTCTCTCACCCCACCTTCCCGTTTTATATTCCCCTTTAGTGCTGAGATTAAAGGCATGTGACTCCCTACTACGGAAATTAAAGGCATGAACCACTACCACCTGATCTGTTTCTGCATTGATCTTGTATGCCTAGGTGGTCTTAAACTCACAGAGATCCGTCTGCCTCTGTCTCCCAAATCCTGGGATTAAAGATGTGTGCCACCACTGCCTGGCCTCTAGTGGCTTAGTTTTGCCCTCTGATTTTTCAGGCAAGCTTTATTTATTAAAACATAGACAAAAATATCACTACATCTACAGGTGTGGATGGTATTTGGAATGTAGACAAGAAACTGGCTAATAAACACTACAGGGCCTGACTGGTATAATGAGGTCACTTTATATCCACCAGTGAGAGAGGCCCCTACTGAGAGGGACCCGTGGAATGTGTCACTGGGCTTTAAACGTTAAACCAAGGAGAAAAACTCAGGCTACTATACGGCTTCCCAGCTTGCTGTAATTAAATTTATTAACTAGCCCTGTGAAATTCCATGTGCGGAAGTGTTCTTTTAAAAAAGTGATGTCTGGACCGGGTACCAATGTTCCCTGGGTGAGTCATTTCTCTGAATGACTTCAGTTCACCCTGGCTGTCTCTAGAAGTGTTCCCCAAGAGGTTTTCATTCTTCAGAGCTGGAGGCCAAATTCAATAATTTTGCCTGTTTCAGGCAAGTACTCTACCAATGAACCACACCTCCAAATCAAAGATATTTATATTATATTTCAATTATATTTATGTTGTGCGGAATGCTTTTAAGCAAACAACTTTAAAATTTTTAATAATTCAGTAATGAAGAAGACAGATGTGAATTGTATTGTCATGTGACCATCAAAAGTAACTACTATTTAAAAGAGGATTTTTTTCTTATTTTTAAAATAATTCCATGATAAAGTTTTTAAATACATTTTTCTTATTTTTTTTAAAAAATCTCTCATAATTTACATACCAATCCCAGTTTCCTCTCCTTCCCCTCCTTCTGCTCCCCCCATTTTCCCCTCACCCCACCTCCCAAGCACTCTCCAGAGAGGGTGAGGGAGTCAACAAAGTCTGTCACATCGCTTGAGTCAGGACCAAGCTCTCCCCACTGTATCCAGGCTGAGCAAGGTATCCCTCCACAGGGAATGGGCTCCACAAAGCCAGTTCAAGCACTAGGGATAAATACTGGTTCCACTGCCAGTGGCCCCACAAACTGCCCAAGCCACACACTTAACTGTCACCCACATTCAGAGGGCCTAGTTTGGTCCTATGCAGTTTCCCCAGCTGTCAATCCAGAGTCAGTGAATTCCCACTAGCTCAGGTTAGATGTTTCTGTGGGTTTCCCCAACATGGACTTGACCCTTTTGATCATATTATTGCTCCTCCCTCTCTACTAAGGCCTAGTGCGTAGCTGCGGATCTGCATCTGCTCCCATCAGTTACTGGGTGAAGGTTCTATGACGACAGTTAAGGTAGTCATCAGTCTGATTACAGGGGAAGGGCAGTTCAGACACCCTCTTCACGATTGCTTAGATTTTTGCTGGAGTCATCCTTGTGGATTCCCGGAAATTTCCTAGTGCCAGGTTTCTTGCTAACCCCATAAAGGCTCGCTCTATTGAGATATCTCTTCCCTTGCTCTCCCTTGATAGCTCAGCTGCTAAAACCTAGACTCACAACCACAAATAAAAGAGGATTTGTAATTGGCTCATCCTCTTCCACCTACTGCACACGACAAACTAAACACTCAAAGGCACAGGTTGTAATTCAAACTCTTAGTAAGGAATTTACCCATTGCCACAAGGTCAAATACATTCCTCAATGAGGCAGATATTAAAAAGACACAAAGCTAAGCGTCAGAATGCTGTTTTCTGGCATTTTGCTGTAAACTTGAGTGCAGATCCACAAGGATAAGCTTTGCATGTAAGTCAGTGTAAAGCATAGTTTGCAAGTAAGAGGTAGCATAATATATATGTTATATGCTTCACACCATAAAATTTACCTCCCATCTAAGCTTACAGTGGGAGGACATGATATCATTGGAAGGTAAAGAAAAAAAACATTTTATACAGTTTATAAGTACCCAACTGTTTTTATGCAGATACACCGGCTTTGGAAACAAAAAATTGAAATGGAAAGAAAAAAAAAGAAGTTTATAATTAACTCCTTTGAAGGCAGCTAGCTGGGGAGAAACAGCACAGCTCGCAGCCAGTTGGAGAAAAGTGCTTTATTTTCCCCAGGAAACACCTCACACCTGTTCCTAATATTTGCTCCTTTGGACTGGATCCATGCACTTGGCTCACTGATTTTTTTTTTCCTTTTTAGTTCTGCCCACTGTAGGAGTTGAGCAAAACTCCTAACTCTTGGTGGTCTAGAAACTGTCAGCCTTTTTGAGCTGTGGTAGACCTGGGCTGAGCTGGCGGTGCCAGCGGATGTGTGGATTAACGAAAGATGCCACCCACTACCTTCTTTAAAGACCACACAGTACCACTTTCCCCAGTCCTGGAGTTGCCTAATGAGACGCACAAATGGAATGTAGCCTCTTCAAAGAAACTGATGTAGCAACTTTCAACAGAAACACCAACCATTAGGCTCCAAGAAAAACAGGTGGCGGTACATCTCTTCTTCAGCTTCTGGGAGCCAACTAAAGACCACCTGGCAGCGAAAGTGCTCGATGCTTGAATGGACTCATCCCCATAAAGCTGCACAGCCTCTTCTATTTCTATTTCCTAATTAATTTGATGCCATTTGATTGAAGGATACAGGTATGGAGATACAGTGGGTCACTCGCCCATGTAGCCAGAAAACACACTCACCCGGCCTTTATTCTGAGGTCAACACTATCCTTGGAAAAAGTCGCAGCAGAGGCTGGAGAGATGGCTCAGAGGTTAAGAGCATTGCCTGCTCTTCCAAAGGTCCTGAGTTCAATTCCCAGCAACCACATGGTGGCTCACAATCATTTGTAATGGGGTCTGGTGCCCTCTCCTGGCCTGCAGGCATACACACAAACAGAATATTATATACATAATAAATAAATAAATATTTTTTAAAAAAATGTCGCAGCAGAGAAAGGCAGATAAGCTGTCACTGACGTGTGATACAAGATAAGTATTAGAGTTTCCAGATACAGGCTGTGACTGACTCTTAAGGAGAAGACCTAAATTAGAACTTGGGAGAGGAAATGCTGTTCAAGACACTAGTTCAGGACTTAGCTTCTAAGCTAAGCGTGTGGCCTGCAGAATTGAGTCAAGTGGAGAGCCCTTGCTCCATGGAAGAGAAAAGCCAGATCAGAAGCAGCAATTGTGTTGCGGGAGTTCCACCCATTCTAACAACCTGGTCCCTGAGAAGTGGGGGGGAGGGGTCGGCTGTGGTGATGGTGGTGAGGTGACAACAGGTAGCCAGGGAGGGACTGAATCCCAAGGTCATCATCTTACCCTTGGTGGTTTAGGGTTTGTCTAAATGTCTGCAGAGACACTGGGACATTTTATTTGCCAGTGTTCTAAATGCAAGACAGACAAGCTTATGTTGAATGTCCCAGTGGCTCTGTGCTCTTGCAGCGAGCATCCCAGGGTTCCACAGGCTTCTTACAAGTCAGCCAGCTGGCCCCTCACGTCTGTGTGCTTTCCTGCCAGGGTTTGCAATCAAGAGCCCGAGAGCAGACCTCAAACACTTGAGCTTCAGAACTACTTTCTTACCTTAGAAATCAGCTCTGTCGTCACCCACCTTGTCCCTCGGTAACAACAAACCTGATACAACAGGGTACAAGTGAAAACCCTCATCATCCTCCCGAGAGATGGACCCCTCCGCCCTCCCACACGGCCACACAAACCGTGTTCCAACTCTGATGTTTGCATGCAAGGTGCACATGATCACTGCCGTTCCTGGGGTCAGTCTGTGAGAGTGTCACCCTTGAGCTCGAGTCACAAAGTCAATGTGACAGACACGAAGTCTGGACACAGAGAGGGTTGCCTGATTCGGGCCAGGGCCAGCATGAGCGGATTCTGACTGATTCTGGCATGCTGCCCGTTCTGCCCTTGACGCGCTCCTCACACATCGATCCAACCTCCTCTCTTGCTGAGCAAATTCTTGGACCTCTCTCTCTCTCTCTCTCTCTCTCTCTCTCTCTCTCTCTCTCTCTCTTTCCCTCCCTCCCTCCCTCCCTCCCTCCCTCCCTCCCTCCCTCCCTCCCTTCTTTGTTCATTAGCTTCCTTCTTACACTGTGCCTAGGTCTTCAGTTTGGGGTGAACTAAATTTGGGAGGTAGCAATTAATAATAAATAATTAAGGACAGATCGTTTTTCCTATTTTCAATTCACAGTACTATTGTACATTGAAAGATCTTTTTTTGCATTTGTATCAGATTTACTAATGAGTCAGTTGAACAAATTATCTTACAGTAAGCATTTTGGTTTCAATCCCATGTAAGTCACAACACTGTTATTGGTTTCCATTTACTTTTTTTTCCCCCTGACACATAGACTAGGAGAAGAAACCATAACTATTCTGGACAGCCTTGGCAATCCATTTGTACCTACTTAGGGCATCTGAAGTCACCGCTCTCCCAAATGCATTCAGACATTTGATACTTGTGTGTGTCCCACGCATATGTCAATTCTCTGACCAGCTGCAGCTGACACTTACTGACAAATGACAGAAAAAAATATTTGCTGTGTCTTAACGTGTGCCTTGTGAGGAAAACCTCCATCCCATCCACTCATTCATGAACTCACCATTTGTCGGATACTCTTAATGCACACAGCGCATTACCCTAAGCGCCATTGATAGAAAGGCAGACAACAGAATAACAAGTGTTGGAATCTATCTATGCAAATAGAGCTCATTCTGTGTTTAGACATACACATTAAGTAAACAGAAGGTTAAAACATTTCGTACGCACACTGCTTATTAACTATTAGATGGCTTAATTACTTTTTCCAACTTCCATCTGACTTACTTCAGTAATTGTGATTCCACTAAAGAATCCATATGACTGGGATTTCTCACACTGTGTTTCAGCATCTAGAGAATTTTTTTATAAACTGTGATTTAACGTCTACTAAATGCCAGGTCAGAAGCCCCCAAACCACACAGCACCCAAGTAAGACAGTTCTCCAATCTCATCCAATCCTGAGTCCCAGTCAATGCACAACCTACAGGGGGGCAGAGCGCAGCCTCCAGAGTGGACACAAACAGGCGAGGAACGTCAGGGAGTGGGGAAGAGTCCCGAGTCCCAATCCTGGGATGAGAGGCCAACAGAGACACAAGATCTACAGGCCCTGCCTCTGAGATGAGGACTCAGATCAGACCTTCATAACAGTAGAGGTGCCAAGGAGTAGTCATTAAGTGGGTTCTACCTCCCCCAAATTTCATCAATAGTCTCTATCCAAAAAAGAAAGTATTCTTCTAGATAAAAAAAAAGTGTTCACAAAAACAATTCACAAATATTGTTAAAATGTTTTTCATAAAAAACAGAAAATAGAGACATATGGACATCCTGCTAGAGTCCGGCCTCACCTCCACTGTGTGGACATCCTCAGAGAGTCTGCCCTCACCTCCACCGTGTGGGCACTCGTCTAGAGTCTGCGCTCACTTCTAACATGTGGATCTCCGGGATTAAACTCAAGTTTTCAGGCTTGGAGGCAAGCACCTTTTTACCCATTGACCCTTCTCATGGCTCCATGAGATCAAACCTTTAAAAGGTGTCTGGAGCTGAGTACGATGCTGTAAATCTTGGAATCCCAGCACTTGGAGCTGAGACAGGAGAATCAGGAGTTCAAGACTGTCCTGCGCCAGAGGAAATGGCAATGTAAACTTTTAAATTATATGAGCGGAATGAACTTCTGTTGCTAGGTCTGAACCAGATAATTTATGAGCCAGTGTTTCTATGTTACAACTCTCTGTGCAGATGGATTCTGAAGGTAGCAGCTTTATCTATAAAGACAGCCTTAATTCTTTAAATTGGGCTAATTTGATTTTTCTTCATTGATTCGCTGCGATAAACCAAAGGGGTCAAGCCAATGATAACAACTAACTCCTATAAGCCCAGCATTCAGGAGGCTAAGGCAGGAGGATCACACATTTGAGGCCAAGCTGAAACACATAGCAACATCTTTTCTAAAAAAGAAATGAATGAGGCTGTTGTGATGGCTCAGTGGTGAAGAGCGCTGGCGGCTCTTCCAGAGGACACAAGTTCTATTCCCAGCACCCACATGGTTACTCGCACCCATCCATGATTCCAGTTCCAGGGAATCGGATGCTCTTTTCTAGCTTCAGTGGGCACTTAACACATGTGGTATGCAGACAGACACAAGTGAACAAAACACTCATCTACATAAGATAAATAAGTCTAAAGAAACAAATTTTTCTCTCTCGAGCTAATTATGTCTGTATCTTACAACACTTAACAAGCTGAAAGGCTCTGAGGATCATAATCTTAGCTCAGATTTTGGTTTTGAGAGCTGGAGATGTAACTCGGTGGATGAACACTTGCCTCGCAAATGGAAGACTCAGGATTTCCTCTGCTGAAAAAAAAATATTTTAAAAATTTAAATATGCTAAGCCTGCACTCCTTTTCCACAATTTTATGTTCAGTATATGCAAATATAGTCTGAAAACTTAAATGACTCGAATTAAGCAAGCCATCCCAAGTTTTTAAGATGCTTTGAGAGGGAGTCAAATGAGGATTCTTGATACTACACGTTTCCCAGAGCAATCCCAAAATATCTAGAGATGAGAATAAAGGGGGGGATTTCTTTGAAAAGTGGCTTCGAGCAATGTTCCTTTGAACAGACACGCTGCATGAGGGTGTGGAGACGCAAGCTGTGTGTCAGAAAGCCTGTGCGTGTCTGTGTGCATTTTCACGCTTAGAACACAAGGATAGCATAGACGTTTTGGAATGTTCTTGAAAGGCCTTTGTTGCCATGTGATGTGAGTAGAGATTACATGATCCTTGCCGCTGACATGTGAGTCCTAATTACAGAGACTCGGTGTCTCAGAGGGATTTTTTTCCTTAGACACTCCCATCGAAGAGAACGACAGTTACTCAGGTATATATTTTAATTGGACTTGAAATCATGTACTAATACATAAAGACAGAAAGGGGTGGGGTGGGGAGGCATTGCCTCCAAATTCTATGTTCTTTTTATTTCAAAGACTCCCTATTGGTAGACCTTCAGGGCAATGTTTAAGAATGATTTTAGTCTCAATTTCTAAGAATCAACCAAAGAAAAATGCAATTTAATTGTATGCAAAACGTTTTCTTTTATTCATTTGACAAATGGTGGTCTTTTTTTTCCACTTAATTTTCTCATTCCTAAGAATACACTAAGTACCTTTGTACAGGATGCCTCTGAGTGTCAGAGATTTCCACAGCTTCTGAGCTAAAGTCACGACTGTGTAAAATAAATACTGTTGCTTTGTGACCATGTTCCAAAATTAAGACCGATAACTATCTGGCAGCCATGTGTTTATATCAAACTGACTCATGGATCGTAGCAACATCAAAATGATATTTCTGAAATAGTCATTAATATGGTTAACGCTGATTAATTTGGCTATGTAGACATTGGTTAATCAAGAAGCGACTCATTTACTGAGTACAAGTCTATACTACACTTAGAATCTGATCTACCCTTACACTGCAGCCCCCTGAACACCCACTTAGTACAACACAACAGCAATCACTTGCCCAAACTAGAGTGGGCCAACTGTGGGACATTTTGAGGATTAGCCTTGACTATATATAGTCAGAAGGAACAAAACTAAGTCAGTGGAAACAAAGAAAACCTGGACATGGCTCAAGATACACCTCAATCCTTCAGTTATTAAACATAAACTGGAGACCTGTTTCTGATAGAAAGACAAAAGACTAGGGGAGGTTTGCTTCCAGGAGGCGCCACCCTAACTAACTGAAAAATGTTCTAACAATACAAATTCACTTAGCATGAGTATAATTTGCTCTGTGGGGTAGTTAATATTTGTGAAATGTTGACAATGTGTGTGGCTCTCTTTAAAGCTCCCAGGGCAGTACCTTCAGGGTGACACATAGTTGTCTGTCTCCACCCATGGTAACCAGCCCCTGTTGGCTTTTTTTTCTCAGTAACTTTCCCCCAATTTCTTCCCCAAGATCTGTCCATAATTGTCTCATGATGACAGATTAAAACCTGTAAACACATGCACTATGTTGTGTGACACTATTTATGGAGAGATGTGACCAAATGTCCGCGGGTCCCAGATAAGGAACCAATGGCAAACCAAAGGAAGGACACAATGGAAAGTCCAATTGGGTGAAAAAATGAGTTCTATCAAGGTTACTTACAGGAAAATGAGTGAGGGGTTACTTAGAGGAGCTGAAATGACCTAAAGACAGTTGCACTACAAAAGCTTCCCCCCAGCATGGGTTGATAACTTCCAAAACTAGAAAGCAAGAAGGAACCACACAAGGTTGAGGCAGCTCACAGGTTGAAAGGAAACCCTTTCCAGCAGGGCAGCTTCTCTGAGTGTCTCTCAGCAGGTCTCACAGCTTATGAAAGCCTGGGAGGGGAGGAACCCAGTGAATCTGGTCAGTTTCAGGGACTTCCTGGAGATTTTGCCTTATTTTCTCCCAGAGCTTTAAAAGCTTCCCTGCAGGATGGATTGTTTAATCTCCTCTTAGAACATCCTGTGTCTTAAGACAGGTTTCCTCTAATATGAAATAGTCCGTCTTGGAGGAAATTGTCACATATCATGCTTTAACACACATCCAACCCACACAGCTCTTGATTTTGTCCTTTTAAAGGGCTGAAACCTAAAGGCTGAAGGCAACAGACAACTGCGCTGGCTAATTTTATGTCAATTTCACACAAGCTAGAGCCATTGGAGAGCATGGAGCCTCAATTGAGAAACTGCCTCCGTAAGACCACGCTGTCACAAGCCTGTAGGGCATTTTCTTAATTAGTGGTTGATGTGGGAATATCCAGTTCAATAAACCTGCTTCAGCTCTTAGAGGTCATCTGAATTTTCATCTTTTATTTCTTCCTACAAAGCTAATTCTTACTTATCTTTACAATGGCATGGATACCTACGTTACCTACATTATAAGTCATTACTCAAATTCCTTGGGTCTTTAGGAGTAGACACTGTGATACAGGATGTGCTGAGTTTAGCTGAGCAAATGAAAAAGTGTCTGTCCCGACTTCCTCTCATGTTTCCCCATCGCTCAACACGGCTTTCCCCCACCCTAACTTTGGAGTCTCTTTTCCTGCAGAATGTATTTTGGATCAGATATAGTACTTAATTCGTTTCACCTAATAGCATAAAACTCATTGGAACTTAATCCACGCAGATGCCACGTCTGCAGGAGTGAGTCAAGCTTGAAACTGTATCAGGCGTGTTCTCAGCCACGGGTTATTATTTTTTTTAATTCATTATAATCATCTTTTCGTCTTTGATTTCAGGCAATGTTTGAACTCTTCCTTGCCAATGGATTTCATTTGAGAAGCTAAACCTCTAGCAATGTTGCTTTGGGGGAAAGGAAGATAGGAATGATGGGTAGAGCTCAGATTTTAGGCAAAGTTCCCAACCAGACTGTGATAGCAACATTCTTGAAGACTTAGAAGTTCATTCTTTTTTTTTTTGAATGTTGACTTTACAGCCCAGGATTAAAGACCATAGTGCACATCTTATATTTTCTTTGAAAGTAATTTTTAGAATTGGGACAGGCCAAACCACTAAAATAACTATTCAGGACAACAAAACACGTATTTATTAATTGCTGGCTATGTACAGACATTATACTGATCAGTGACGGGCCTTGGTAGAAAAGAGTCTATGCTTAGGGCCTTATTATCTATAATCAGGAGCACATCAGAACCAATCACTTGACCCAGAAAAGAAAAGCCCATACTTTTTACCTTGACCCACATAGAATTAGGAAGTTGCTGGCATTTAATTCTCAGCTCTATGAACCAGTGGAAGTCGTTTTACTTACTTAGGTATCCATAAGGTGGGGCTAGTTAGCAGCTCCTGGCTCTGGCTACTTTGGACGTGATCCTATGCAGACAAAGTGACATGTTCCTGTCACTGTTCCAGACAGCAGTAAGACTGGAGAGATTCCATTATCCTTGTTATTTTCATCTCAGGGATGATTATCCTAATAATAATATGTGTCATTATTGCTAAGATGTGGTCCACTTTTTACTCTGTTTAACTGGTTTTCTGTTTAGCTCAGCTCAATTCCAAAACTCATCACATTAATGTATATCATCACACAAATATAATTAAAGGGGGATCTCACCTCAGTTCAGCAGTGACAAAGCTATCCTTTCTATTTTTACATTTTTTGGCTTTTGATTTTGTTGTTATCGCTGTTGTCTTTGAGACAGGGCCTTGTTCCCAGCTGACCCCAACTCATAATTATCTCCCCTCCAACCTCTAAACTGCTAGGATTATAGGCTCTGCCACCATGCTGGCATAAATTACCATATTTAATGTTTGAAAGCATTTAGAATGTAGTCTAGTCTCTTTCCCCTGAGGACCTCACTATTAGGAGCTATTCTTGAGGTTTATGCAGTTGATTCTAATAAACGCTTGCTTTTTAATACTGTAAATGCTTAATTTCCTTTAATAAAAAAGTAATATATATCATTAGTGATGGGCTTTTTAAATGAGCTGCAGTAAGCTGCCTTGGACCATCTGAGTTTCTGCTCCTTTGTAGTCGTGCTTATTGCAATAACTATACCTCAGCTCTCCATCTCCTCATTTTTCCATTGTTCTTCAAATGAACCAGTTTGACCTCCCCCCCCACCACCCCCTCAAAACGCTCTGTCTAAGAAGCAAGAACCCTGTTTCTAAGATATTTACAAATACCTTCCTCCTGCTGTGTGTTTAGCCTTTCAACAGCATCTGATTCAAGCGTCCATGGCTTCCTTTTGAAAAGTTCTGACAGTGTTTTGGAGTCCTGAGGTGAGACACTGTCTCAGTGATATGCCAACTGATATTTAACTGGCGGCCCTGTGGGTGAAAGCCTGGACCCTGGGGGTAAAGGGCTGAACTGTAGGACTGGCCAGTTTTGATATCTCTACTGTAACTGACCTCAGGTTCCCAATTAGCATTGCTGAGCAGAGCACATGCACACGTGAGATTTCCAGCACTGTACTTTAAGATCCTTTTGTTTTTGTAGAGTTTTAATAAGAGGTAATTAAATATACCTCAAAGGAAAATTTAACAAGTTAAGGTGATTGGGGACATGGCTCAGTCGGCAAAGTGCTTGCATAGTGTTTTAGTTACTTTCTCACAGCCCTGATAAAACACCCTGACAAAGTCAACTTAAACCATATTCTGGCTTACGGTTCCCAGGGATACAGTCCCTCATTGTGGAAGGAGTGGGAAGCATGGGGGCTGCCTGGTCACTTTTCATCCACTCCCAGGAAACAGAGGGCAGACAGGAAGTGGGGTTGGGCTATAAAACCTCAAGTCCCACACCCAGGGGCCCACCTCTGTCAGTGAGGCTCCACCTCCTGAAAAGATTCACACCTCCCCAAACAATGCCACAGGATGAGGACAAATGCACGAGACCAGGAGGGACTTTTCACACGCAAAACACAACACCTCTTGCATGCATGAAGCCCTGGATTTGATCTCCAGTACGCCAGAGGTAGAGGTAGGCAGATCAGACATTCAAGGCCATTCCACAGTTACCCAGCAAATTCAAAATCAACCTTATTCTTACCCAGATATTGATAATCATATGTGATGCTACAAATGTCAACAAAAATCATTTTAAGTAACATACTATTTTGGACAGGTATTTCAAAATAAAATGATGTTGAAGAGACTGCTTTTCACAGCCATGAGGACAACCTGAATAAAATAAGAATATTGAAGGCCAAATGGAAGAGTCGGTGAAGAAGTGATTTGGAGATTGGAGATGCGGTGACTTTGGACAGCTTTTCCTGGGAGGCCAGGAAGCCAGTCTTGGACTGGGAACAGATTTGTGAGTACACTGTACCTACTTTTCTTCATCATACTCTCTATTTGCTTCCTACCTCCCACCCCAAAACGTTACCCTCAGCCTCCCATCTCACAGCTGTCTCATCTTTGCGGATCTTTTAAGCTATTAGTTTGTACAGGGGACAATGAACACGGGACCGTAGACCACTTCCATGGCTCATTCTCACATCTAAAGTCCAGCTGCTCCGCTACAGTGGAGTGAAATACATGGATGTGACGGATAAAAAGGGGCCATGTGCACAGCAAAGATCACGAACTCCATCAAGAACACTGAGTGTTGGATGAAATCAAGCATCCAACACTGGGATGGATATTTTCCTTGCTCATAATACTCTCTGGACTCTTCGAGGAGGTCAGTGGCTGCTGCAGATGGCAGTAAGTTATTTTAGTAACAATATTCAAGAGATTACTCTTATTTTTACTTTAGATGAAGTCACCAGTTTGGATCTATTTAAGAATTTTCCTTTTGTGTCACTTAAGTTTTAAGAACTTAAGTGATTCAGAAGCTGTCAGTCTTGTTCAGACTGCTCCCCATAGTGAGCTACAGTTTTATCAGTGAGGACATGAAGACGTGTGTTCCAAGTTAGGTCTCACACCCTGGGAAGGGGTTAGGGATTTTATCCTCATTAAGACCTACCTGGTCTATGAAATGATCTCTTAGTGTTGGAAGAGCTCCCATCTTCTGTCCCTCTTTGTTCCTTTTGGGTTCTGTACTTGGAGGTAATGGACAGGAGATTTTATTTTAGCTCAACACAAATATAGAAAGTTGTATGGTGCCTACAAACCATCTAGTTCCCAGACTTAATGTGGTGTCTAGCATACAATAGACATCCAAGTTATAGTTGCTGTGTACCCTGTTCTCAGTCAAAGAGATAGCAACATGAATATAAAAATGCACCTGCGGAAAACTAATGTGGGGTTTCCCTCTGTATGCTATGAATATGTTTTATTATCATTGGTTAATAAAGAAGCTGCTTTGGTCTATAAGTAGGCAGGAAAACTAAACTGAATGCAGAGAGAAAGAAGGTGGAGCCAGGGAGATGCCAGGTAGCTGCCAAAGGAGAAGGATGCCAGAACCTTATCAGTAAGCCACAGCCTCGAGGTGATACACAGATTAATAGAAATGGGTTAATTTAAAATTTAAGAGTGAGCTAGGAATATTCCTGAGCCATTGGCCAAACAGTGTTGTAATTAATATAGTTTTGTGTGATTATTTGGTTCGGGTGGCCAGGAAGCAAAAGTACAGTCTCCATTTAAATAACTCAGTAGGGCATGAGACCCTTAATCTCAGGGTCGTGGGTTCAAGCTCCACATTGGGTGCCTATTGAAGCACAATTAATATAAACTCAGAGACAGAAATGGGGTTCAACTTGAAGATTCAAAAAGCAAAACAGCTAGCCATTGGCTCTTACCTCAACCTCAATCCAAAATGGCGATCCTGCCTCCAGGAATCTCAGAATGAGACTGTGTCCGAGAGTTGTCTCCTCCCCTCTTAAAATCCTCTCTAGTTCTGGGATTAAAGGCATGTATCACCTGGTTTCTAGGCCAACTAGTGTGGCTCCTGGAATTAAAGGTGTGTGTTACCACTGCCTGGTAATAAGGCTGACCGGTGGGGCTGTTTTACTTTCTGATCTTCAGGTAAGCTTTATTTATTAAGATACAAATGAAATGCCACTACAGAAAGTCACTGAGAACTCAAGGAAGCCCCTCTGCACATACTCCCAAAACAAGAAATCAGGCCCAGCCAAGGCCAACAAGTACACAGCACACTTACCACCCTTCTGCGAAGATATCAGAGATCTATGGGGAATGTGGGGTGGATAATGTCAGTGGAATCGAGATAGGGTGATTTAAAGACACCAGGGCAAGAAAGTAGAAAATCAACCTGGGAGAAATGTTCTAGAAGACACGGAAGAGGTATATATATGCATCCTGGCAAAGAAGTTCCCACTTTCCGCAGAACACAGAATGTAAGTCTTGAACCCTTTGAAGGCTGCTACCTGTCTCCTGTGATGGACTGCAGAGACTATACCTGATAGTAGCTCATAAACCTTTCCCACCATTGGCTTTCAGCATTAACACATAAGAATGCTGGGCACATGTGGCAGAGGAGTCAGAAATACCAAGCAGAGGGTTCTTCCTTGGCTCTTCTGGAAATAGACCAAAAGCAATGGACTGTAACAGAGGCTAATCATAAGGAACTAGGGTGAGGCTCAGTTGGCAGAGACTGGCAGCTATGAGATTTGATGTTAGGGAAAGCACCCTAAAGACTTCTGGGCTTTCCACACCCCATTACTCAATCAACTCCAAGTAGAGTGATTTATTAGAGCGATGCATGTCATAAGAACAAATCAAGCGTGTCTTGCCTTTTCCTCAGCGAGTAAACCTAGAAGCAAGATTTAATGCATGATACAACTTGAAGTTGGGGATAAATTTAATCCTTCTTGATGCCTATTTCTTCTTGTGGAGAACCTCAAAGAGGAAGCAGTTATTTTCTTCTTTTCTCTTTGGAGACCACCATCACTGGCTATACCACGGGATCTGTGTGTATATTTTTTAATATTTATTTATTTATTTATTTATTATGTATACAATATTCTGTCTGTGTATATGCCCACAGGCCAAAAGAGGGCACCAGACCCCATTACAGATGGTTGTGAGCCACCATGTGGTTGCTGGGAATTGAACTCAGGACCTTTGGAAGAGCAGGCAATGCTCTTAACCTCTGAGCCATCTCTCCAGCCCCCTATATATTTGTTTTGTTTGTTGATGTGCACGTGTTTATACACGAAGCGAATCTCGGCATTATCATTGGATCATCATGGGGAGTGTGGTGCTTTGAATGAGAGTGGCCTCCACAGGCTCCTATTTGAGTGTTTGTTCCCCTGTCAGTGGAACTATTTAGGAATGATTAGGAGGTTTGGCCTTGGAGGGGGAACTGTGATGGGAGGCCACTTGAGCTATCAAAGGATGTCATTTTTGGACTAATTCTCTCTGTGTCCCACTTGCCTCTCCTGTGAGACCTCAGCCTCTCCTGCTGCCATGCCTGCCCTCTAACCATCATGATCTTGAGGACCAAGGGTATAGTCATCATGGCCTCTCATCCTTGGGAACGCTAAACCCAATTTATTTATTTACACTTTCTTTTATGATTGCCTTGCTCATGGTGTTTTGCGACAGCAATAGAAAAGAAACGAACACAAGGCTCAAGCTTGGATTTGAGTTTCTAGGGAATTAAAAACTATATGTATCCCATGAATTATTTTTTAAAATTGCAGGTGTGATAGTGTGTGGAAAATGTCCGTAAGAAAAGTCATCTGTAGCTCTTCCTTTAGACTCCTTTAATGAGTTCACTCAGTATTAATTTAATGCAGACTAAGGACCAAGATATTTAAACTCTTTGTGTGTGTGAGGGGGTAACATGCTCTGGTAGGTATTTCCAGTTTGGTTGTCCTGTTGTCACAGTTTTCTCAAGATTTATTGTCAGGATTTTATCTTCCTGACAAAACTGGTTAAATGGCAGTATATCAGAGAGACAAATGGTAGTCACACACAATTTTCTGTCATCTATAATTGCTCAAATAAAACTCTCAAAAATCTCATAAAAATCTAAAAGTCGATAGGCAGGCATAATCCTATACTTGGGAGGATAGGACAGGAGAATTTCTGTGAGTTCCAGGTCAGTCTAGCTACAGGTCCCCCCCCCCAAAAAAAAGAAATTAAAAATAAAAGAAAAAAGGGAGGGAAGGAAGAAATATCATAAAATAAAGAAGATATATGGATTATTTTTCTGAGTTGGAAAATGATGATGAACTTAAACTCCACAGGTATCAGCATAGGATTTCGTAGATGGATTTAGACAGTCTCTGAATGGGTGTCCTCAGAGACTGAGTGGCTAAGAGCGAGAACAGGATAATACCCTGGCACTCTGGGAGTCGAGTGGTGTCTGGCTGGCTGGACCCTTCTGAACTGCAGGGCACTGAGAACAGGTTGAGCAGGTCAGTCCACTCCCCAGATTAAACTTTAACTCCCCACGCTAAGACGGCTCAGAGGGCTGTGGCATGTACCTTCCAGGAAGTGCATTTTCACGACAGTTGCTCCCAGGTATTCAGTAAATAATGTTCCGGTCCAGGGTAGCCAGATTGAACGCGGTACAGTTGAAACTTTAGAAAAATTGAACCATACTTTCATGTGGAGGAAAGTCCTCACACAATTAAGAAAAAAAAAGCTGCTTTTCTTCACATTGTTATTCTGAAACGACTAGAAATTACTCTAAAAATGACTTGAGTCAATCAGGCTGGAGGGTAGAAACATCTTTAAATCATGTTATGAAATTATCCTCACAACTGCACATTGTTCTCTTTTATGTGAATCTATTGGACTTAAATATATAATATCTTAGAAAATATAAAAATTCAATTGTATTTGACTTAATTTTAACACTCATCTTAAGTCTTTTTGTGTGTCCAGGTGTTTTGCCCGCCTGTTTTTATGTGCACCACGTATGTGCAGTGGCTGTGGGCGCCAGAGGAGGGCGCCAGAGGAGGGCGCCAGAGGAGGGCACCAGGTCGTCTGGAATTGGCGTTATGGATGTTTGTGAGCTATTGTGTGGGCACTGGGAACTTAACCTGCGTCCCCTGCAGGAACAGCAAGTGCTTTCGACCACTGTGCCATTTCTCCAGACCCAAACTAATATCTTTTAATGCAAACAACCACGAATAAGTGGGTTTTATTTCTATTCCACACAGAAAAGTAATCAGTAGAAGTTATATGTCCTGATATCTGAAAAGGTAAGTAAACTAATTAAAAGATCTAGATTTGGCCATCTATGTGGTGGACAGCATGAACGGAAGGAAGACAGATGCCCTAGTATTGTGTTTGGGTACCAAAACCTTGTGTAATAGACAATGATACAGAAAGTATGGTAATAGCCACCATCTTTATTTCCCCCAGGATGCTGAGACACATGTCCCCACGTTTTGATTATTTTATGACAATTAGCCAAAGAAGGTGGGAAAGATGAACTCTTGCCGTTTGAGCTGATTAGGTAGAATTTTGATATAACAAAAATATAAGCATATAAACGTTAGCAGGAGCCCCTGGAGACACCCTAAATGGAGCAGCATATTCCAAAGAACACCCAAGAACACAGTGTGTAGAAGGAAGAACAGATGGTGTATGATTGTGGGCAGAGCTGGATTTATTGACAGAAATTCAGATTTACTGAGGTTAGAGCCCAGACAGGAGTCCTGCTGAGATAAAGACGAGAGGAAGAGATTGACTACGGAAAACACGGCAGAGAAACAAGGTAGGGTGAACCAGTGTATTCTTCTATTTTCTCCTGAAACTGCCCTAATGTGGTGGGGAAAGGAATTTTTAAAGCACAAATAGCAAAGACCAACCAGAAAAGAAGACGTGGCAGCTATCAAATTCCGGAAGCTGGAGACTGCGGAGCCTCGGCAGGCTGGAAAGGGGCAGAGCTGACGCGGCAGAAGACAAAGCCAGTGGCAAGGTCATCCTCAGAGTGGCAGTCTCTAAAAGACTCAGAAGTGGAAGGACTCTGCACCCTGGACAGCGAGGCCACACTGAGGAGGGAGCTTAGGGTGAAATCACGGCCGCCCTAGTACTACAATCTCTTCCAAGTCCTGCCTCTTACCACCCCCTGGACAACAGACCCTCTCCCGTGTGGCAAAATACTTAGATTTTTCTCCTTGAAATCTTAAGCCTGGAGTCTGCAGCGCAGCACAGTGTGGCACATTTGGCCAGCGGGTAGGCTGGGTCGCTGAAACCCAGAGAAGGGGTGCAAAGTGTTTATGAAGAAAAGGGAAATCAAACTGGGAGTTGGTGGCGCACGCCTTTAATCCCAGCACTCGGGAGGCAGAGGTAGGCGGATCTCTGTGAGTTCGAGGCCAGCGTGGTCTATAAGAGCTTAGCTCCAGGACAGGCTCAAAAAGCTACAGAAAAACCCTGTCTTGCAAAGTCCTGAGAAAACATTAGCTGTCTCATTGTCATTGTCCCTTCCTTTAACCAAGCAAGAGAGAAGGCATAGTTGCGGAATGTTGAGGGGTTCTACAGCAAAGTCATCCAGCAGGTCACACCACCATGACACCTGCCCCTGAGCCTGCAGTTCAGACACTCACGGGGACAGTTTCAGACCGCCTAAGCAATGAAAGAACAGCAGAGAATGTGCCAGAAACAGAACATTATCCCACAACTCTAAATGGCCTTTCAAAGAAAGAAAGAAAACCATCATGTCATTCATCTGAAAATGGGATGACATTTAAAAAAAAAGGCTAGACAAATTTACTGAAATACTCGGGGTGTTAGCAAAGGCAGCATTGAGTTGCACTTGAATCTTGATACTACTCTGATTATAGTTTCTTCTAAAATGGTAAATATATATTTAATAACTGGCAAAAAATATCATGTATTATGTTTAGCAGAGACTAATAAGACGTGACTTTGAACATCAAAAGCTCAAATTGTTGAATTACGCAACAGCGAGCCCCACTAATCCAGACTAGCAGAGTGCTGAAGGCAGGGCCGTCAGTGGAGAGCTAGTCACTGAGGAAGTCAGAGAGTTGGCAGGGCGGGCAGACAGTGCCAGGTGGCTGCAAGGGCTTCAGGGCTGGTGTCACAGGAGGCCTGCACTGATACTGTGATCCCAGAGACTAACTGCCACAGAGACTGGGGGTAGGCCGTGAGGCAGGGCTACGGAACCATTAGCCCCTCCTTGGTCTTCTACCACAGATTCTGTGACATTGGGCGGCTCCTGAAGCCTCCCTGCCTGTTGCTCTGTAGAGAGTCTTCGTGAGGGACTCTGAGGAGGTAGATAGGGACCCCAGAAGTTCCCTTCGTGGTAGCAGGTGAGGTGGGAGTGGGCGTCGGATCAAGCTGGGACTAGGCCTGTGAGTCTATTGGTTGGTCATCTACTAAATTGTGTGCCTTCGCCTTAGAAACTGAACACACACTGCTTGAGTCTCCTCTTGAGAGCCCTTCTGATAAAAGAAAAGAATCCGAAGAATTTGACAGTACTGTAGCAAGAGCAGGAAATTTAAAAAAAAATGAAAAATGAAAAAAGCAAAGCTGAAGAAATCTCTTAGAAAGTACAAGAAAAATTAAAAAGCAAATATAGATTACTTGAAAAGTCAGTGGCCTATACCCATGCAGCATAGAGGAGACGGAATCCCTGGACCTGATTCTGAGTTCCTAGATCCACAGAAACAGACTTTTATGGAAACACAGCACAGGGAAAATTCCAGAACTCTGTGCTAAAGAGATAATTACAAAAATTACTCAGAGGGGGGAAAAAAGATCAAAATCAAAAGCACCAAGGATCAAAGACCAGCAGTCTCCAGCAATCAGAGCTGGAAGACAATGGAGTGATACCTTCAAGAGGCAAAGAGAAATTGTTTTTAATCATTAAAGTTATCTCATCCCTAGGGAAGGAAGATAAAGGTCTTTGTAGATAAGAACAGTTTAAAAAAAAATATCGGAAACTAAAAACTCGAAAGTATCAGAAGCTACGGTGCTATTCGGATACACAGAGGTAAGAAAGAAAGAAGACAGCAAGAGCTGGGCACTGCCTCCTGCAGGAAAAGCCAGAAGCAAGGTCGAAGAGGCCACCCTTAGTTTATGCCTTACAAAACACATTGAATTTTAAGGATAGTCTTACAATTTCGATTAAAATGGAAATTAATTTCCAACTCACTTATTTTAATTTCTTTAGGTAATTAGTCTTATTGGTTTCTTTAAAGGCCTTGGCCACAAGAGAAGGAAGTATATAGAGGCCAGAAAGTGGAAAGCATACATTTGAAAGCAAGGAAAAAGCTACACATGGCCCTTTGACGTTCTTATTTACAACAGATAAAGAGGGCAAAATCTTAATTTAAAATTATTCCAAAGCCGAGTGGTGGTGGCACATGCCTTTAATCCCAGCACTTGGGAAGCAGTGGCAGGCAGATCTCTGTGAGTTTGAGGCCAGCCTGATCTACAAAATGAGTTCCAGGATAGCTAGGAGGACTGTTTCATATGGAAACCCTGTTTTGAAAACAAAAAAAAAAAAAAAAATTCAGACCATAAGAATGAAAGACGAAAGCCTGAGATTTAGTGAAGAAACGGATAAAGAGAAATGATAGTTGAAGTAGTCCCATTCAACCATCTTTCTAGTAGAAAATGATCCTGCACCACTGCCAAGTGTCAGGAGGCAGGAAAAGCAACAATTCCAAGCCAGCCGAGTGCTCTGGCTGCTAACACTACTGCTCCCACGGCTGTATACACTGCTTAGATTCACCTATCTTAAGGACTATCAGCGAGGTACTACCACAATCCCCTTTTATGGATTAAGGAAATAGGGCTGTTTGCCAAGGTCATGTAAAGCTTTTAATTAGGGGCTGCCAAGGAACTGTGAGGGCCATCCTGTGCTACCTGATCCTGATCTAATCTGTGTTCACAAATTTCTCTTTAACACACCTGACCCTGTTGATACCGTAACAAATAAAGAACTAGAGGCAGGGTGTCACGAAAAGGTGCCCAAGTACCGTTAGATAACAAGGGGATATGCAGAACACAACTTCAGGGAAGACTACTGAGCACTCACAGAAATAGGAAAAACCCAGGCTTAACGGGGAAAAACTGTCTCCTGAGTAGACAAGAGAAATATGGAAGACTTCTGAACTCAGCGTTGGTAGAGACGAGAATGGCAGGGAGGCAAGATGATGTATTTTTAAGAAGTTATTTTTATACTGTGAGAATTAAAAGTGATGGAACAGAGTTATCAATCACTATCTCTCTTTCCTTCTGACCCAAGAGGCAAACATCCGCTTCTTCCTTTTATATAAAAGCTAGATCACAACAATTTATCATTTTGAGAGATGCTATTTCAGTCAGTGCTTGCTGAAGAAAAATATATAAAAACCATTTTATGCATTTTTATCTTCAACTCAGTTATTCATTTATTCAACAACTATGTAAAAGCCTATGTTTTGTGTTACGCATAATGGACCATCTGACCTATTGCAATGCCAAGAGGTGAATGAATGCAGCCGCCTTGGGAATGTGCTGTCAAACGGGGTGGCAAAAATGACGAAGGCAATTATAATCACAAATTGACAGGTGTCCCACTAACAAAGGTGATGAAGATAATTATAATCACAGATTGACAGATGCTCTGCTATGGAAACAGCAGCCAGGTTGATGTGGTCACATCGAGGACAACTCAGATTATTTATTGGGAATGTAGAATTCTGTGTCTCACAGAACTACAGCTCTCCCAGAAGGACGAGCAAGAGGGAGGTCTGTAAGCTTCAGACAGGGTCTTCTGGCTGCATTCCTGGCAAACAGCCATCTGCCTTAGCTTCGTACATCAGCGCCAATGGCTTCAAACTTTAGAACACTCACCGTTCACAGTATAAAACCTGCTTTTACCAGGTTTTATACTCTGTCAACTAGATAGCTCGCACTTCACTTCAAATAATATTTATTAAAATAAATATATTCTTTCTTAGTTATTTTGCACCTCAACCACGTTTTCCCCTTCTTCCTCTTCTCCCAGCCCCTCCTCCCCCCATCCACTCTTCTGTTTCTGTTTAGAGAGCAGACCCGCCATGGATATCAATGAGACACGGCATATCAAAGTTGGACAAGGCAACCCAGTATGAGGGAAACAGTCTCCAAAACTGGCAAAAGAGTCAGAGACAGACCCTGCTCCCACTGTTATGAGTCCCACAAGAAGACCAAGCTACGCAACTGTTAGATACAGGCAGAGGGTCCTGACTCTCCTCTTAGTAACAGCTTGACATTCATAGATTATTTATTTATACACCATGAGAATTCTTCGTTCCATAGAAGCTTCAGTATCTGTTTCTGAACTTGAAATGGGATTCCAGTATACCAGGGTACTCAAGGATCTCCCACCCGGAACTTCTTTTGTTACATCAACAAACAACCCTGTCCAGTTCAAACATTTATTTAAGAAACGTTTATTGAAAGAGTATAAATACATCATGACCAAGTCTTATTTACTCACTAAACTCTCAGATCTGAGATAAGTATCAGCAGTCAAATGCACACACTGTTGAGAATGCGAGATCCTGAGAAAGATCTCACTTTACAAGAGTGAAGTTTTGCTCCGTTGACTTTCAAATGTAACTACTATTTCCCCAAACTGAAACATGTCTTTCTCAGACAGGACTGGAGAAAGAGCTCATTGGTTAAGAGTATCGATTGCTCTTCCAGATGACACAGGTTTGGTCCCCATCACATATGTGGCCACTTATAAGCTTCTGCAATTCCAGTTCCCAGAGATCTGGTACCTTCTTCCCAGTCATTGCAGGCCCTGCACCCACATGGTCACAGATACACATTCAGGCAAAGACTCATACCAATAAAAATAAATCCTAAAACATGTATTTCTCATTCCTAATTTACACAAAAAATAAACCATATACATAGTGCAATTTTAACCAAAACTAGTTATTATTAAACATTTTCTTTATACATGGATTTTAGAAGAGAAAGAAGACCCAGCTATCATGTAAGGTAGAGACCTGCAGATAGTAAAGTCAAAGAACTACAAATAAATGCTCAGGGAGGGAAATAAACAAGCAAACAAAAGACATGGAAAACAAAAACAAGGAAAATCAAGTAGATGAGACATGGATTAAATCACGGAAGGAAAAGTAAGGAGTAGAGTTCAAATAAAAGGAATTAAAAACCCATACTACATAGAATAGCCAATCAGCAATAATTTTAGGAGCCCTAAATAAATTGTGTAATTCGTGTCTCATTTTTCTACTAACTAGTTAATAGAATATTCAATTAAAGTGTCACCAAACATAGGCAAGACTGCTAATTCTCAAGTTGAGATATAATTTAATTCATTAAAAATTTCATACAGTATATGTGATCACTTTCACCCTTTCCCCAGCATCTCCCATAACCACGTTTTCTACCCTCCAATCCATTCCCACCCAATGTCTTCCATAACCACTCTTTCTACCTTCCAATCCATTCCCACCCAATGTCTTCCATAAACAACCTCTTACCCTCCAATCTATTCCAACTCAACTTTAAGAACTTTGTCCTTTGTTTGTTCCCACATAATGCTGGAAAAAGTAATTCTCAAATGTTTTGACCTTATGGCCCTTTTGTGCTTTGGATAAACAGTATTTTACGAGTCTTACGGGCCTTTTGCTTGTGTGGATTTATCTTTTAAATATTTACCATATTAGAAGTTAAATTTGTGGATATTTAAAAATATAGAATTTTTTAACTTGTATAAAGTAATCTCCCACAATAACTATTTTACAAATTTAGTTTTACATCTTTGGCATTTTCTCACTTCTAACCCAAAAGAAGGCAGAAGAATGTCACATTTGCTTCTTTATCTGGTCTGGAGCAATGCTTCATTTGGTTGAAATACATAATGATAACCTGGTCTCACACAGATATTATAAAAAGGGTTGGAGTATTTTAATAGCCGTTCCCAATAATTGTGGATAATCTCTTTTCTATGACACCAAATCTCACTAGTGTTCAGCCTCATAGAGATTAGTTCTAATGAGAAGTAATATGATATTACAGGTTTTATACACGGTTGTGTTTCAATCCTTTCCCCATCTTAAAGAAATAATTTTTAAAAAATCCATGAATGATTTTGTAACATCATTCATTCATCATTAGTAAAATGGGAGTTCCCTGAATCATTCTATGTCAGCACATTTCATTATCTATTATCAAACTGTGATATATGATAGGGACGTGTCTTTCTAAATTCTAATTCATTTTCAGGGACGGGAGAGATTGCTCAGTGGTTAAGAGCCCTGGCTGTTTCTGCCAAGGACCTGGGTTCAGTTCCTAGCATCAACACTGTAGTTCACAACCATCTGTAACTCCAGTTCCAGGGGATCTGACCTCCACAGGCATCAGATACACACTTGGTCTATATACAATACAGGCTAGCCACACACATACAGAAAGCACATCAACCTAAGTTGTTTTTTTTTTTTTAAATAGTGCCTCATCTGGGAAAAGTGACTCATCCAGTTTGTCGCTGGAACAATTGCACATATACTTTCCTTCAAAACATCAACACATCTTTGAAATGGAGCAGAAGTGTCTGTACGTGCTCCCCATTGTCCAAGAATGCAAGGATTGCAAATGTAATAAGTGGATATTTTATAATGCTTCATCAGTAGTATTCTTAACTAGAAGTCTGGCAGTGTTCAACCACAGTGACTAATCATTATAGCTTAATAATCAGGGGTCATATATGCTACGAGACCAAGAGTTTTGCCCACCACTACTTTCATGACCTCCGTGTAAACGACCATATGATACAACACAAGAGGCAGATGGCATCTTAGTATTAAATCCGAAGAGTTTAAACTTTTCCAATTTCGTAGGAAGGTCTTTTTAAAAAGTTTGATAGAGTACAGATTGAGAACTAGTAGAAAGAATATTTCTTATCCATCTTGAGTTATCAATGGACCTCCCCAGACTCATTGAAGCAACTGCCCTGCCCTGATCCAGTGCATTGGAAGAAACCCAGTCGAAGTAGCATTTCAAACAAAGAAACCCAAAGAAACCCTAAATGTAATGCTTTTTGCTAAATTTTTACCAGTAGATAAATTTTAAAGGCAGTAGAAAAATTATTTCGCTTTAATCCAACAAAAAAAAAGTTGCTGGACTGAAAAAAAAATGGTTCTGCTTGATCCTTGATCTGTTGCCATAAAGTCAGACTTCCCTGTTGGGTGGCAGCTAGCTTCTTGTAGACAATACATATATTTCACTTTCTAGAACAGTTGTGAAGCCTAAGTAATGACTGCAGATACTTAAAAAAAAAACCACATAATTAACATAGCTGTATTTTTATTTAGTCAGGGGAGCTTAACCCTCCATAATAAAAAAGAAAAAGGAAAGGAACGGGAGTAGGGGGGAATCAAGCTCTGTCTGTGGGACTTGTTTGAAATACTCTGAAAACATGGTCTGGCAAGCAATTTTATGAGGCTAGCATATATATCCTCTTTGATGTATACTCCATAAAACGCTGAAATGTATTTATGTCCCACTACAGGGCTTGATGAGTGACGTCATGATCTAAACGGCACACTAAGAGTGAGGACATGACTTACCGTAACCGTTCATCAGCTTGTCTCCAGCAGCAGGAGCCCCTTCGCCGGGCACTGAACTCCTCTTGGTTAGAGCAGTATGGTTAGAAAACACTCTTTACTTAACCGTGTACATTCTGTAGAAACAAGGACTCTTGTAGTAATCACACGGGGTACAAAACTAAGCTTCCTCTCTTTCCTTCCTCGGGGTGTCCATCAACACAAGTCAACTCTAATATGACTTGACAAGGGTAGAGAGAGCAGGCAGGCAAAGATCCGTGTGTTTGTGCTCACTCTGTTCTTGATCATGGGTGTAATGGTTTAACTTCTATCTTGTTTTGCCCACAGTAATGGACTGGGACCTGGAAGTGGAAGCCGAATAAACCCTTCTTTCCTCTTATATTCTCGTGTTGGGACTATTTCGAGTCCTGGCCTCCAGCTGCTCTTCCCTGCTAGAGATCTTTACTTTCCTTCTGATTTGAGTCACTGAAAGCTGTGTCAAAGTTGTTTACCAGCTCTGCTTCACGAGCACGGGTTGCCTTGGCCTTGAGGATCAGAGGATAAGGTTTTCACCTGTTGGCCCACCTGATTGTTGGGTATATAAGCCTCCGTGGTGCTATTGAATAGAGGGCTTCTTACCAGTGACTAGAGGTCCGTGTCTCTGTCTCTCTGTTTGTGTGTCTTTGTATGGTTTCAACCTCCAGCCCTTTGCCCAAAACTTGAGAACTGTGTGGTAGCGCGTAGAGCTCAGACAGGCATTGAGCGCTGCATTCTGGGAAGGTATTTTACCACAGTCCCAGAAGTAAAACTAGGACAGGTCTCTTTCCGGGCTACAGACACATCTGCCAGCTCCTCTTTTTCTCCACACCTCATACACCCTGGCAGGGTCCTGCCATGCAAAAACGCCATCAGTGGCCCCAGGCTGGCAGCTGAACCGGGGACAGGAATACACAAGACCACAATCAACACAAGATGGTAAGCAGGGCTCTCACTCTTAGTCTCCGATGGGAACACCTTTAAAACTGTTTTGTTTGTATTCTGAGAGCCCTAAGGTAAAGAAATGAGTGCTGGGGAGAAGTAGAAGCTTACACAAAACTAAGCCTTTCACCTTCAGAGAAGGAAGCCATGGAAGACAATTGTCCAACCTTTTCAGGCTTCTAACTGTAAGGCGAGCTCTCGCCCCTATTTTGTCATCCCTAATTTTGACCCAAACTGTCAGACATTTATATAGACACTTTCTATATAAAGTGCTTAGAAATGGACTTTTAAATAAACCTTAAATGATGGCACTTGGTATTACTGTTTTTTTCTTATTTCTAGATGTCATGGCATCATTTTACAGCCAGGCATCTATCTACCTGTCTGTCTACCTACCTGCTACCTGCCTATCCCTACCTATCTATCCATCTATCTATCTATCTATCTATCTATCTATCTATCTATCTATCTATC
>JABTXL010012463.1:4328239-4408491 GCA_025134845.1 Neodon shergylaensis
ATCTATCTATCTATCTATCTATCTATCTATCTATCTATCTATCTATCTATCTATCCATCCATCTCTATCTGTATGTCTAGTCCAATATAAAGCATTGCTGACGCCTGTGACAGAGGCGGCAGACCCTCCCACTTTCCAGCAGCAGCACTCAAGATAGTGAGCCCTGCTCTTCCCCTGGGCAGCACAGTAGAGCTGACCCAGATGGTGTGGGTGTGGGAGAACTGACACCCGGAGGGTGTGAGCATGGGCTGGCTGGAGCTGGCCCTGGGGTCATAGAACTGGAGAAGTCTCCCTGCCCCTCACCAGCTGCAGCACTCAGGAGACTGGCCCCTACACCTCACCTGGGCAACATGGAGAGCTGGCCCTGGTGGTGTGGATGTGGGGGAGTTGACCCTGAGGATGCATAAGCAGGAGAACCGGCCCAGCCCCTTGCTCAGCACTACAAGCGGCCATCTACACACACACACACACACACACACACACACACGGCAAAAATAGGATTTCTGAGAGCAGTCCCTGTGAGGGTCCAGAGTCAATGTTTTTTTCCTTTTCTTTTTCTTTTTTTTTCTTCTTTTAATTTTATTGTACTTATGGTGGGGAGTTGCAAAGGCAAAGGATGGATAAGAAGGGATGGGAAATGAATGAGACTAAGATATATGATACGAAAGACACAAAGAATAAATAAAAAGAAAGTTTAAAAACATTGATGATTGGTCAAAAAAAATATTGCCTATTCTTTGCCTTACTAGATGGAAGCATATGAAAAGTCTTTCTATAGATCAAAGTTGGTCAGATACCTGTCATTAGTATGATTCTCTTCATAGGCCTAATAGTAGTCTAGTAGGCTCCTTCATACTGTACCCCATTCCTGGGGTTCGCTTTGCTGATCACCACTATTAATCCCTCTGGGAACTTCTGCAGTGAAAAGACTAAATTCCCTCGGCTTCCTCATATCCACCTTATATAAAAGAACCCCAAATCTACCTTTGCAGTTTCCTGTTTCATCATCACCAGAGCCTCTTGTTCCAGATCACTGCATCTTAGAGCCAGCTCTCTCCTCTCCCCTTAAGCACGGGTTTAATGAAGCGGCACCTACTCACATCCTGCTTGTCGACCTCAGATCCTAGTCATATCCCACTATCACTTTACATCTCATTGCTTCTCCCATGGGGAGTCTTTCATGTCATTTAAATATCTTCGAATGCTTTTTACAATATCTGTTTTTTATTAAGGAAAGCATGGAGACTTATTTATCAAAAGATAACTGCTGCTACTTTTTGGAGGCTAACTTTTTGTTTTCTCAATCCTGACTGAGGGAGCATCATTTAATCCAGCCTTCTGTAGCTAGCTCTCACACAGATGTGGGACATCCCTTTAGACTCCCTTTCCAGCTAATGCCACTTAGTCGCTGCCAGTGGCCCCATCTACCTCCCGAGAAGACTTGATTTTATCAGAATGGAAACTGTTGAAAGACACAGAGACTTTCCATCGGTGCCTTAATTCCTGGACCAGACTTAAATTTCTTTACATCTCTAGCAATGAGATCCTGGAGATGCGTATCAACACATCTCATATTCACTAACCCCCGACAGCTTGGTGGTTAAACTGGGAAGCTTTGATACATGAATCCCGGACTCATGGGAAGGCACAATCTAAATATCCGGGCCAGAAAACGCCTCTTGTCCTTGGGTCACGATTAATGCTTTTGCTGCTGCCTGGATTTGTTCCAAAATGCCCCTGAACTTCTTTCTTTTGTGGATAGAGATGAAATCCTTTTTGAAAGTTCTACTGGTCCCCAAAGGTTCTCTATCCTTGTCACATCTGGTTTGCTAACCTATTGCTGAGAGTCAATCCAAGATGATTCAAAAATCAACTACCTTTCAGATAATGCTCTTCGTGCCTTAGATGCTTTTAGATACCTGCCCTCAAAAACATCCTAAAACCATAAAGTTTTTGTATCTGTTGAGAGATTTCTATTACACTGAATTTTCTTCTATTATTTAATGGAACAAAACAAAATAACATGTTCTTAAACTTAAAAGATTCTGTTATTCAACTCCACCCCCAAACCCACCCCTCCCCTGTGATTTCAGTGGAACTCTGAAGACTAGGCTGCACCTGCACAGAGCTGACCAAGAGGTGAGTGATCAGCCAGTCAATTGGGCACCCCACTCTCTAGGCCTACTGTTCCCCACCTGCCTCAGCTTCACTAGCCAGCCAGCAGGCAAGCTTCCTGCAGGTGGGCTGCTCCAACATGCTCCCCCTCCCCCATCGATCAGACTCTGTAAGATACAAGGCCCACTCCGCCACCAAACCCATCCATCCCTTGTGATCTCGGAGGAACTCTGAAGAACAGGCTGCAGCTGCACAGAGAGGACCAAGAGAGGGGGCCAAGAGAGACCTCAGCGGCTCCTTGAAACACAGACAGCAACTGCACAGAGAAGACTAAGAAGACACAAGCAGCAAGTGCAAGGATTGGACCAAAGGCAAAGACACTGCCGGCACCGCAGGAAGAGATGGGTACGGGCCAATGCAACAACCTAAAAAACAATATGATAACACTAGAACCCAGTAGTCATACAACAAGAAGACCTGATCATCCTAACCCAGAAGAAGCAGAAGAAAGTGATCTTAAATATAACTTTATGAAGATGACAGAGACCCTTAAGGAGGAAATAAAAAATTTCCTTTAAGATATGGAGGAAAAGGCAAACAAGAAATTGGAAGAAATCAATAAATCTCTTAAAATAAAAACAAAAAAAACAATCAAATGGATCAAAGACATCAACATAACCAACCGCATTGAACTTCATTGAAGATAAAGTGAGAAGTACACTTGAACTCATTGGCACAGGAGAACACGTCCTGAATATAACTCCAGTAGCACAGACACTAAGATCAACAATTAATAAATGGGACCTCCTGAAGCTGAGAAACTTCTGTAAAGCAAAGGACACAGTCAACAAGGTAAAACGGCAGCATACAGAATGGGAAAAGATCTTCACCTAGGTTTTTCTTCATGTTTCATTTTGTTTCTGCTTAGTGACTGTTTCTCTTTCCTTTATCTCGAGACAGTTGGCAAAGACTTCATACTAAACAATGGTTTTCCTTACTTGTGCTAATACCCAAAGGAACTAGTCAACCTGTAGGAACTCACGTCCATCAGTTCTTTCTTAAACACTGGCATCTGTAAGTTAATGGAATTATGATCGCTTTCAACTGTATGCCATCATTTCTCCAAGTGAAAAATAGACACGGTTTAATTTGCTGCTGTTTCAATACAGACCAAAACATTTACTGTAAGCCCACAATATGGTATAGCAACCGAAGACAACATTATGAGAAAGGTGGGTGGATTGTATGATATTTTGATTTTGTCAATATGAAGTGTAATAAATCCCTCTGCAATGGCTCCCATAAGTCCAACCTCTAATTTCTACGTGGTGTAGTCTACTCCCACAATATACTGGAACTACTCTTTATAAAAACAGAGACAAATATTTTGTAATAAAACTCCAGGAGGATATCTGCTGGGACAAAGTGGTACAAACAACCTGCCACCATTGTTTAAAAGTAAACCTGGATCTCAGTACCCTCCAGTTTTAGGGAGGAAAAAGAGAAGACACAGCATTACAGCAGCCAGCAGGAGCAAGCCCAGCATGGGAGACCCATCAGTGGGCACACATCCTCACTGACAACATCCCTAGGGGAGCCCTGGCTTGAGCTAAGGGATGTTTCATTATTTAAGACATCGCTTATACACTGAAAACATTTATGTTAGTTGGCTTTCCAGGTCCATATATGATGTGTAAAGGGCTGAGATATTTAATCCCCACAATGTCCCATTCGTCTCCATCTTTTTTTGCTAAGAAAGTACAGTGTTTATGACAACCTGTTGCTTCAGACTCTCACCAGTGATAATACCTAGAGGTGACACTCGAATGTGGTAGGCAGTCATGTTTTTCAATCATAAACTGCCTTGCCATGTGGTTCAGCTATATTGTTCCTTAATATTGACTCCCAAGACTCCATGTCAACATACCAAAGAGACATTTACACATTACTGTTTACTGCAGCACGGTTCACAATAGCTAAATTATGGAACCAAGCTGGGAGTTCAAGATATAGGCTCAGAAAAAGGAAATACAGTTTCTACACAGTGGAATTTTCTCATCCATAAAGAATGAAGTCAGCTGGGTAATGATGGTGCACACCTTTAATCCCAGCACGTGGTAGGTGGATCTCTGGGTTCAAGGCCAGCCTGATCTATTATACAGTGAGTTCCAGGCCAGCCAGAATTGTTACACAGAGAAACCCTGTCACAAAACAACAACAAAAAAAACAAACAAACAAAACAAAAAACAAATGAATGAAGTTATGTGGTCTGAAGGCAAACGGATGTAACTAGAGATAATTGTATTAAGTATATTAAGTTAGTTTCAGAAATGTAAATCACATGTTCTCCCTCATTTGGGGGTGCTTGACATACTAAAAATCGCATGTTTACCAAGGACATGGAACTCAGAGGGGCATCTTGACAAAAGGTGCATGCAGATATGCTGTTGGCGTGGTGCGTCTTGAGACCATGAATGCTTTGCATTGTAGACTTTTCTAGATCTTGATCTATATGGCATAAACAGACATTAACTACCTTCTTTATTTCTTATTTGTCCATAATTTCCTCATCTGCAGACACAGCTCACTAGCCCAAGTTCTGCTTTTAACCATCATATGCATTAGGTAAGTGATTCTTTTGCTTAATAATAAAGTAGGGGATGGTGAGAGAGCTCAATCATTAACAGCACTTGCTCCTCTTCTAGAGATCTCAGGTTCCGTTTCCAGCACCCAAATAAATGCTCACTTGGTGTGGGACAATGGTCTGTATTCTGTCAATTATATTTTAATTAAATGCTGGTTGGCCAGTAGCCAGGCAGGAAGTATAGGTGGGACAACCAGACAGGAAGTAGAGGTGGGTCAATGAGAACAGAAGAATTCTGAAAAGAGAAACCTTTTTCTGCAGTCCTGTCCCAGCCACAGAAGAAGCAAGATGTGACTGCCTTACTGAATAAGGTACCAAGTCACATGGGTAACAGAGCCAAGAATAATGTGCTAATGTAAGTTAAAAGTGTGATTTCTTTGGGACCTAACACCTGCAGGAACTGGGCAAAACAGAAAACTCACTCAATACTCACTGCCATCTGGAACTCTAGTTCCAGAGGACCCAGTGCCCTCTTGTGGCTTCCACAGGCACCAGGCAAACATGCAGTGCACAAATGTACATGCAGGCAAACATTCATCCACATAAAATAAATCTTTATGTATCTTTAAAAAATAAGAAATAGGGGTGGTGCTGGAGAGATGAGTCAGAGGTTCTGGACTGCTCTTCCAGAGGACCTGAGTTTGGTTTTTAACATCCAGGCCAGATGGCTTACCACAGCCTGTAACTTCAACCCTATTCTGTGCCTCTTGGACACACACAGCAGAAACACACATAAAAATTAAAAGAACAACAACATCAAATAAACAGTCTCTAGTGTGCTGGCCTCTTTTGTAAGGGGCTTTTAAAAGTAGGCCTGTGATTTTTTTTTCCTTTCTTTTTTTCTCCCTGGAAGAGCTAACAGAGGGCAGAAGTTTCACTGTCTTTTTTCTAAATACTCTATTTTATCTGCCTGCTGCGAAGAAAGGAGGCAGATTACAGAGTCAGCTGCAAGACCCAGGCGGCCTAGGCGGGACCCCAACTACTTATAAGGAGCCACTCCCACAGCGAGATAAAAAAGAAAGCTAACACAGAAAACTCCAGACAGCAGCAAGTTTAACTGTTTCCGCTCCAGAGGCAATCATTAAGCCAATTTTGTCTTCATGTTGAAGTTGATCAGAAATTGTTGATTTGTTTTTTCCAAAGAAAAAACATGGAAAATCCTTTTTAAAAATTATTGTGGACATAATCTGAGGTTTATATTTCTAATGTATACCAGTGGTGTGTGTGTGTGTGTGTGTGTGTTTGCCCTCTCGGCTAGTCTTGCTGCCCAAGGAGTTCCCAGGATCCTTTCCTCGCTACCTGCCAATGCTAGGATTGCAGACCAGAGTAGCTACGCCCAACTTTTGACGTGGGTAAGATTTGAACTCAGGTCCTCGTGCTTGTAGAAAGCCACTAACCCATCTCCCTAGCCTCACAGCTGGAGGGTTGTATTGCTAGTACATAATACAGGTGGCTCTATGTATCCACAATGGTCCTTAGTCACAGATTTCAGCCAGTCATATATCAAAAATGTTTTGGTTTTAAGTGTCTTAGTTTTAAAGTGTCGAAATTGAATTTATAATGGGATTTTTCTATAAATAGCATTTATGCTGAATTAAATAAAGTAGAAAAGCCAAGGGCGGAGAGTAGCTTGAGATGCTGAGGCCAAGGCGAGCCTTCTCCGTCCTACCGATAAACGACACACATGTGGGCAGCGGGCAATAGTTTCTCGGGAAATAATTCTACTCAAGGGATTGGCATAGGTTAGCAATCTTTTAAGAGCTAGGAACCCATCTACCTCATTCTACTTCTGCACACACACCTTACTGTCCACACACCTTTAACCCTAATACTGAAGGCAGGGATGGGGTACGAGGGAATCATGGCGACAATCTAGCTGGATCGTCAACCTCCGGGATCAGCGACAGTCTATAAAATAGCAAGCTGGAAAGTGATTGAGGAAGACACCTGATGGCCACTTCTGGCCTCAACACTCATACGCATGTGAGTATATGTGGACCTCACACATGTGAACATATGAGCATGTGTGCATGTGGGCATACACACATGCATGCACACACTCATACAGAGACCCAGACATAGACACAGGCCCCCACACAAGGGCAGCTGTTATTCCACGGTCTGAAGTTCATGCCAGCCACTCTACTCATTTAATATTTTACCACCATGGACAGAATGAACACTATGAAGAAAGTGGAAATTAAACAGACTATGAGAGAATAACACACATCTTCATACCTCCTATGTAGAACCATGCCTTAAAATGAGCAAACTGGCCTTTTACATACATCTGCGATAGCAAAGGGAACATTATGAGGGAAATAAGCAGTCCTGAACAAGTGGGGGTCCCTTCCCTTCCCACCACCCTCTTCTCAAGCCCCTGTGTTCCCACAAGTACTGCATTGTCCCCAAAGCCCAAAATGAGAAATTCAAAACAAGCACAGAGAAATCAAATTCAAGAAATTCAAAACAAGCACAGACTTTTCCCCAGGGAGGAGGGGGGAGTTAAAGCACACTGTAGTTAAACTGCTCAGTTGCTCCCAATATTCTTTTTCCATCACATTACTTTTCTTTTATTTGACTCTTTTTTAGTTTTTCTGCTGAAGTGTTGACATGTCTAGCCTTCACCAACTGTGGCTGCTCCCTGTTCTGACCACTGACTGAGGCAGGAACCACTTTGCTCTGACTACGGGGTCTCCATGCTCTCCACAACTTTCGTCTCCCAGGCCTTGCCGTTGTCTTTATTGATCACATGAAGAAACTTACATGAAAAAAACAGAACAGTTTGTGTTTATGTTTAAATGACAGAACATGTCCCTAAATTGCCATTACATGTCTTCACTAGAGGGGACAGGAGGTTTATTGAAGTTTCCTAACTGTGAACAGAGCTACTGAGGGCCTCTGAGTTTCCTTCATAACACTGCTAAAATTCACCGTCTGCTTGACGAGCGCTTGTCTTGACCGGGATTTCAAGGGCTCCAAAGACAGACATCATTTGCTGGATTCGATATGGTTTACTTGAATGCGGTTTGCTTTCATTCTGACTAAGCACTATAAACTCAACGCTGAGCACACAAGGGTGAAAGAGGGACACACAATGAATGGCTAATGCCTGCCATCAAGGACCAGATTGAAATCTGAGCCCGCTCTCTGCAAACCCACCTGTTAGGTCACAGGAATTTTCCGGAGCCTACACGGCCTGTGGCACCTCTGTTCTGAGTCTACTCCGAGAAACACGTGTCTGCTTTTCAAACTGTCAGCGTTGCTTTCAAAGACAGACAAACAGAGACATGCTGCGTGGATCAACAGTAATGCCCCGCGCATGTTCAAACTTGACTACTTTGTCGTGTTGGTGCTCACATAAGGAAATCTGTCGGAGCGAATTACGACACAAATACACGAATGGTATTTTGCCCGCAGTTATACCAGAAAATGTCTGTGCCTCCAAATCCTTGAGAACAAGAGACGATCCCACAGGATCAGCCATCAGGTGTTACAGAGGGAAGGGACTGACATTTGCAGAGACAGGCAACAGACATGAAGTGCAGTGATGTGGCCAAGCCCTGAAGAAAGATACAAACATCAACTAGCATAACCGAGGAAATGAGGGGCAACTCCTGTGCAAAAGCCCGTATCACTGACACACGCATTCTGTTCCTCCGTTTCCGTTTAATCCCCACCCACCCTCTGCAGGGAGACTGAGTGACAGAGCAAACCGATATGCTTGTGTATCTGACGGCTTAAGCACAGTGTTACGGGGTTGATCAGTTATGGGATTAAAGAACGTTTAAATCCAGAATCCAGGAGGGCACAGAAGAGAACCAGAGGACACTGAGACAAAGCAAAGTGGGGTTGTGATTTGGCAGAAGAACCAGTTCTGAAGGACCCACCTCTTCCTAGTTTCTCTCTGCTTCCAGGCTTCATTCCATTTGAATTTCTACACTGAAAGCTAAGCCTTTGGCATCTGCTTTTGCTTGCATCATTTGTAAAGTGCCCGTGTTCTGACTCTCAGCTCTGAGCGCCTGGCTCCCTTGCAACAGAAAGGTCAGAAGCATGAGTCCCTGAAAAAAAAAATCCTGTGGAAGCATCAGATCCCAGTACAGTTGTCAGTGGAGCTAAGCACACACACACACACACACAAATCAAGTTCATCATTGCTGACTTAAAAATAAATCACCATGCCTTCTTGTCTTAGTTAGGGTTCCTACTGCTGTGAAGAGACACCACGACCATGGCAACTCTTATAAAGGAAAGCATTTAACTGGGGCTGGCTTACAGTTCAGAGGCTTAGTCCATTGTCAGCGTGGAGGGAACCATGATACAAGCAGGCAGACATGGTGCTGGGGAGGCAGCTGCATCCAGATCTGAAGGCAGCAAGAAGAGACTTTGAGCCGCTAGGCCTGACTTTAGCTACTGAAGCTCCAAAGCTCACTTCCTAGTGACACACTTACTCTGACAAGGCCACATCTTCCTCATAGAGCCACTGCCTATGACCAAACATTTAAACATGAATCTATGGGAGCCCTTTGTATTCAAACCACCATGCTTCACAGTGCAGCTTGTTAGATCTTTTGTAAGTATTTGTTTTGTTTAGAAATACAAAGAAAACATTAAATCAAAAAGTTTTGGTAAGTATGGAGCCATAGACACAAAATTGTAAACAGCCATCTTGCCTGACCAACCCTTGAAAGTATGCACAATTATTGCGAAGTCTGCTTCTCCCAAAACATTCTTTTTCTAGAACCATATGTTGATGATCCTCCTGCTTGCCATACTCAGTGAGGCCCTCCCTCCTCTATCAATTGTTGGGGCCACCAACTCTTTTAATCATGTCTTAATGACTCGTCACTAAGGATTGCCCCTAAAGTAGCCTTCCTGCACCCCTAAGTCTGATGAGATCTCAGTTTGCTCTATAGAGCCTAAGGTGACAGGAAGAGAAGCCCTGCCACCATCATGACCATGAAGGACACAGACAAACAGCCAAGGTTTGTGTGTGTTGACAATATAGTTGTGTGTTGCTCTACCCACAGTCACAAAGGACTGTTTAGGTTTCCTGAGGAACTGATGCACAGACAGCACACACAAGCCAGAGACACACGGAAGCAAGAGACAGGTGGAGGGACCAGGAAGTAGAGGGTGTTCCAGACCTAGATGTAGACCCACCAGATGTAAAAGGGGACAGAGAAAGGTCAGGTAGGATGAACTCCAGATCTCAGAGCAGTTTGGGGAAAGTATTAACTGGGCCAAAGTTACCTGTGGAACCCTCTTATTTGCTCAACCTTGACACTCAGTTGTCCCTAACTATAACAGAAGAGGCTGCCCTGGCCCAGCCCAGAAAGGGAAATATCACTTCTTATTTTCTTAACAATGGGTCATTCCTAAAATGGGCTGTGGTGGTGTAGACCTTTAATCCCAGCACTCAGGAGACAGGAACAGGCAGATCTCTGTGAGTTCGAGGTCAGTCTGGTCTACAAGAGCTAGTTCCAGGCCAGGCTCCAAAGCTACAGAGAAACCCTGTCTTTAAAAACCAAACAAAGAATAAGAATGGGTCATTCCTTATGTATCTGTGACGAACTCGTTAACCTTGTTTCCTCCCAGGAGAGCTGCCACTCCATAGGGTCAGTCACGTCAAGTCCTCATGTTCTGAGCACTGTCTGTGAGGTAGGCTAGCCCGAGGAAGACCAGGATCATAGCTCAGAATCCTCACACCTCACCCCTCGGCATTAGATACACACATACTGTAGACCCTGTGTGTGACTTGCACACAATTTATTTTTAAGAAATAGAGGGTTGTATTGATTCACCCTCTGCTGGATTGCTTAATCTTATTGGTAGCTATAAGAAGCAAACCACCCCACCATGCCTGGTCCCACTGTTGAAAGCAGCGTCCTTTTTTTTTTTTTTTTTTTTGGTTTTTCGAGACAGGGTCTCTCTGTAGTTTTAGTGCCTGTCCCGGAACTAGCTCTTGTAGACCAGGCTGGCCTCGAACTCCCAGAGATCTGCTTGCCTCTGCCTCCCGAGTTGCTGGGATTAAAGGCGTGTGCCACCACCACCTGATTAGCAGAGTCCTTTTTAATGTCAGTAAAAATTCAGCATATCATTTCAGAACCACGGGAAGAGAAAATGCTTGTGTTAGCATGGGTCAAAGGAGTTCAATAGTCTAATAGTAGCTTTTCTTTATTTGTATCCTAGGAAAAGAGACATGTAGCAGATTCTAAGAAAGAAGCCATAGTTAGAACCCTCTGTCATTAGTTCTTTTAATAACCTGATTTTCCCCCTATCTGGTATCACCTAGAATACTTACGAAATAAGTTGATATTTATAGTTATGGAAAACCAACTATTTTCACCCACGTGAATTTAGAGATGACTTCAGAGTAATACTACACTAAAATAAAGACCGTTTTATAAGATGTTTGGTTGTTTGGTTAGTTGGTTGGTTAGTTGGTTGGTTGGTTGGTTGGTTTCTGGACTCAGCCCACTCATGACCAGTTGTTTAAATTGTTTGAATTCTACTTCAATATGAGCTTGTTTGAAAATCTGCAGTGAAGAATCTGTGACTTTTAATACAGAAAAAGAATAAAATCAGAATTTAACTTTAAGCTCTTTGTTCTACATCTGAGACCTAGGTAGGAAAACAGGAGGCCTTCTGCTACAGCCCCCTTAGCTGGAAGGAAGGATCCCCCTCTAGATTAACCAGTCCAACTCTGTTCTCCCTTCCTGCTTCTCCGAAACCGCTCAGTTTTGTGTCTGTAGGAAAGCCTATTTTTAAAGCTGCTCAAAAATAAAACTCTGCTGAGAACCAGCAAGTGGTCAGCACAAGGCTGTGTTAATCTGCCTCAGGTGCAGCTGGCTCTATGTATCCAGGACTTCCGTAGCCATTCAGTCAACAAACCACTGACTGAAGATAGTCAGAAAACCTTGGTGTCTGGGCTGAACATGGACAGATGGTTCTTACGTGTTTGTCCTCTCAAAAGCAGCACACCCATCTACAACACATTTATAGCATCATGGGTACTATGAATAAACTAGAGGTGACTTAAGTGTATGGGGGGTTTGCACAGATTATACACAAACAGCACACCCGTTTTACACAAGGGACATACACATTTGGATCTGGGCTTTCGAGGGAGGATCCTGAAGCCAATCAACCATGGATATTTAAGGAGGGCCGAACATATTTTTTAAAGTGCCTCTGAGACTATTAGAGTCTCAGGAGCTGCTAGAAGTCCATGAGGAAAGTGAAGCAGACTCTAGAATGAAAACTAATGTTCAAATTTAGCCACCTGCTCCCTTAGCGCCTCCCTGGCTTTGTATTTCCACACCTGCTGGTGCCTTTCCGGCTGACTATCTTGCCTGCATCTTAAATACCTCCTTTACTTCAGGAAATCAGTTCCGTGCTACTTAACCTTAGGCCGGAAATCTTCCAGGGTTTCAGCAATCCTTAAATTTGAGTTCGTTGTTTTGAAGAGACTCTTTGTGTGAATTTTCTAAGAAGAGGAACAAAAATAAGACTTTATCCTAAGGAATATTTTGTCTGGGTTATCTACAAGAAATGGTACAAGGCTTAAGAAATAAGAGCTAAAGAACTAAGCTAGGATTTAAAAATAAACAAACATTTGTATTTGTTAGCTTTTTCGCCACCTTTAAGATCAAGAACATTTTCCTTAAAATGATATTTCCCTGCTAACTTCAACACTTCTCTTTTAATGTCAAAGTATCAATAGTAATTTCTCTCTGATAATAATGTACTATTTTACTGTTTTTAGCATTGATCCTCACTATAAAAGATATTTAAGCAACTCTGCATGGCTAGCTATCTGATTTAAAAAAAAGCTAAAATAATTTTTTTTTAAATAAAAAACGTTTCCAAAGAAACATTCTGTCACTTCAGTTAAGGAAAGCTAAAATTAAAAGTCACAAGGAGTCCAGTTTATTGATTTTCTTAGTCCACTTAAAAATAAACTCGAGCCTGTATTCTTAGCATGAAACAAAATATTGAACACTACCCTTCAGGCATCCGACCATACTTCAAATACTGATCTTATCACTGCTGGCAAATCAAACATTGGTGGACTTTAAAAGGAAGAAAGAAAAATGCCGGGGGCCACTGGGAGCCATCAGCAGTCCAGCTGTGACTCCCAGTCAGGCCAAAACACACACACACACTTGGACACTTATTTGGCTTCTTTTTCAATAATTAGGATTTAGGACATGATACAGAAAGCCCCTCATTCTGAAACTGATCTTCTACCCTTCTTGACGTCTCCCTGTGCATCTGCAAACAGAAAACGGGATATTCTCATGTCTTGGTCACTTGAGTTCCGAATGAAACAATAAATCAGCACGATAAATCATAAAATAATTAAATCAAGAGAACTGGAATTTTGCCAGGAGTCGGATGGGAATTTTCTCATGTGTTTCAAGTACTGGCAGCATCCTTTCTATTTTTGTAACAAACTGTGGCATATAAGTAGGAGTTGAAGGCTCCCCAACCGTACAAATCACACAGAACAAGGCTAAAGCTCTACTGACTAAATTTTCCTGGTTTGTTTGCAAAAATGTCTCCTCTCTTTTTAAAAAGACTTTCAGAACCTTCCACTTCTGATTCCCAGAGACCAATGGCCAGTGGGTTTCTTGGAACAGAATCCGACATTTGCCAAAGTTAGTGTTGTGTAAATACATCAGACAGGAGTGATCTCCTGAAATAGAGGCGCTCAAGCTGATCACAGAAAGGGCTAAGATGATTAGCATTTCTTCCTAAAACTCGCCACGCTTAAATCTCTCATCTTTCATTTCGACTGAAATTTAAAAGGGTTCTTCACACACCCCTCTTTTCCAAATCCGGTGTTTTATTGAAGAAAAAGGGGGAACTGTTCTATTATCCCAATTTCTTGTTTCATGATCAATTTGTGTTGTTGGAAAAAAAATATTTCGACCTAGCAAGCAAGGCTGGCCAGAAATTCACTGAAAACGGCTCTGGATTTTCATTGTGAGGCGCTTCGGGTGCAGGGAAGGGAGAAGAAAAACCTTTTAAGGGGTATCTGCCTGCCGATGAAACCCGACCAACCGACGCAAGGGGGCAGGAAGCGCTCAGGGTAAAGAGTTTCAAACTGGGCTGGCTGACCCGAGACACTTTCTAAACTCTTCTTCGTCCTCCGGGTGTTTATCAGTTGTCTCAGCGTGAGAAGATTTGCGACGTTGACAAGTGGGTTTAGCTTGTACTTCGTCTAATTACTGCGAAGGGGACAGAGAGCTTCTGCTGTGACAGCTATCCGCCAGCGGTGGTTTGAAGACGGCCTGGGGCTACATTCTCTGGAACAGCTCTCTTGGAAGACTAGCGATTCTGATCAGACTGCATTTCCCACACATTTCTGATCAGACTGCATTTCCCACACATTTCAAATGCCTCCCCCCCCCCCCTTTAACTCTGTGAACTTTGGTTGCAAAGGAGGTCTTGTTAAAAACCCACCAATCTGCGGACTATGTCCATTGTAAAGTATGGGGAAATCAGTGTAGGGAGGGGAAAAGGGGAAGTGAGGGTTGCAACCTGCTCTAGCTAGCTGGGTCTGGTTTTTAAATCTCGGATTCTTTTGAAAATCCCCAGTGTCTTCCCAAACCGCTCTGAGTTCCTATTCAAACTCAGATGATAAGGTCGTTTAAGTTTGCTCCCACAGTTTGGGCGAGAAGTAGTCCTCCTGGGAGGGATGTCAATGACCAAGGAAGGGGACTGAAATGAATTAATCTTGGCCCCAGACTTGAAAACCTGAGTCCGTAGTACCGCGGAGGGTGGAGGGGGTGCTGGCGGAGCCACAGTCCCAGGTCCAGGAACATCTATCCTCCCGCAAGCGGATCCAGGAACCCGCTCTATTCCAATCAACCTGTTGCACCTCTCTCTGCGCAGTTTCCCCGCCTGGGAGCTGATTGACAGCAGTCACTATCCAACCCTGGACTCAGAACCTCCTCCAGGGACCAGCGATTGGCCCCCTGACAGAATTGGAGTTAGGGGGTGCGAGGGGAGGGATTTCCCTCAAAGTCTAAGGTCCTGGGACCTGGGAAGTCGAGACTGTTCTGCCTGCCACACGCCCCGGACGCGCTGAAAGTGTTTAGCATCTTAGGTTGCCGCTCCAGGTCGGGACCGCACGGCGCGCTGGGCCATCTCCAGGTCCTGCCCTGCCACGGGGAGGACCCCACAGGGGCCGCGCCGAGTTTTCGGCCCTTCCCAGCGGTCTCTGTGGAAGCCTGCACTCAGACTAGCTTTGCATACGCGCAAAGTGAACTATCGGAACCCTAACGCCGGGACCCTGCACACCACAAGGATTGCAGGGATGGCCACCCGAGCGCGCTTGAGAGTCAAATTCTCCGGCTTCCAGACGATACCCAAACAGTCCCCCAGGCTGCTCGTGCTGTTTCTGTCACTGGTAAGCCGCGTCTCCACACAGCCTGCTGCCCCAGGCGCAGCACTTCTTTCCCCGGGTCTCTCCGGGGCTTCTGGAATACCTTCAGAGGACGCTATAGTGGTGGCGAACCGCGGGCTCCGAGTGCCCTTCGGTCGCGAAGTCTGGCTGGATCCGTTGCGTGACTTGGTGCTGCAGGTGCAGCCAGGGGACCGCTGCTACGTGACGGTGCTAGACAACGACGCGCTGGCCCAGCGGCCAGGCCGCTTGAGTCCCAAGCGCTTCGCGTGCGACTACGGCCCCGGAGAGGTGCGCTACTCGCACCTGGGTGCTCGCAGCCCTTCGCGAGACCGCGTCCGGCTGCAGTTGCGCTACGATGCCCCAGGAGTGGCGATAGTCCTGCCGTTGGCGCTAGAGGTGGAAGTGGTCTTCACCCAACTGGAAGTTGTGACTCGGAACTTACCTCTGGTCGTGGAAGAACTACTAGGGACTAGCAATGTCCTGGACGCTCGGAGCTTAGAGTTCGCCTACCAGCCTGAGACCGAGGAGTGCCGCGTGGGCATCTTGTCAGGTTTGAGTGCTCTGCCTCGTTATGGAGAGCTCCTTCACTACCCACAGGCTCCGGGAGGGGCCAGAACGGGAGAGAGCTCGGAGACCCTTTTGATGGACTGCAAAGAATTCCAAGAGCTGGGAGTGCGCTACCATCACACAGCCCCCAGTCGCTCACCGAACAGGGACTGGCTACCTATGGTGGTGGAGCTACATTCGCGAGGGGCTCCTGTGGGCAGCCCGCCTTTAAAACGGGAGCACTTCCAGGTACTTGTGAGGATCCGGGGAGGAACGGAGAACACTGCCCCCAAGCCCAGTTTCGTGGCCATGATGATGATGGAGGTGGACCAGTTTGTACTGACCGCTCTGACGCCAGACATGCTGGCGGCCGAGGATGCTGAATCCGACCCAGACCTTTTGATCTTCAACCTCACCTCTGCCTTCCAGCCCGGACAGGGCTACTTGGTGAGCACTGATGACCGAAGCCTGCCTCTCTCCTCCTTTACACAACGAGATTTGCGCCTGCTGAAGATTGCCTACCAGCCTCCCTCTGAAGACTCTAACGAGGAGCGTTTGTTTGAACTGGAACTGGAGGTAGTGGACCCCGAAGGAGCAGCCTCAGACCCTTTCGCCTTCATGGTGGTGGTCAAGCCCATGAATACATTGGCCCCGGTGGTCACACGAAACACAGGCCTTATTCTCTACGAGGGTCAGTATCGGCCGCTCACAGGTCCTGTGGGCAGTGGACCCCAGAACTTGGTCATCAGTGATGAAGATGATTTAGAAGCTGTGAGGCTGGAGGTGGTGGCCGGGCTCAGGCATGGCCACCTTGTGATTCTGGGTTCTCCCGGGAGCGACTCGGCTCCCAAGACCTTCACAGTGGCCGAGCTGGCAGCTGGCCAGGTTGTCTATCAGCATGACGACAGAGACGGCTCACTGAGTGACAACCTGGTGCTCCGCATGTCGGATGGAGAAGGCAGGCACCAGGTTCAGTTCCTGTTCCCTATCACGTTAGTGCCTGTGGATGACCAGCCGCCCGTCCTGAACGCCAACACTGGGCTGACGCTGGCAGAGGGTGAAACCGTGCCTATCCCACCCATGACCCTGAGTGCAACTGATATGGATTCAGATGACTCGCAGCTGCGTTTTGTGCTGGAACCACCTTTCTCAACCACCGGGCACCTGCTTCTCCGCCAAACTCACATTCCCCGGGAAGAGCAGGGACTGTGGCAGAAACAGGGGCTATTTTATGAGCGGACTGTGACAGAATGGCGGCAACAGGATATCACAGATGGGAGACTCTTCTACAGGCACTCGGGGCCCCACAGCCCTGGGCCAGTGATGGACCAGTTCACATTTAGAGTCCAAGACAACCACGACCCCCCTAATCAATCCGGAATCCAGAAGTTTGTGATACGCATTCATCCTGTAGACCGCCTCCCTCCGGAACTGGGTCGTGGTTGTCCCCTTAGGATGGTGGTCCAGGAATCCCAGCTCACACCACTGAAGAAAAAGTGGCTGCACTACACTGACCTGGACACCGATGATAGAGAGCTACACTACACAGTGACCCAACCCCCCGTGGACACAGATGAAAACCACTCTCCAGCTCCGCTAGGCACTTTGGTCTTCACGGATAATCCCTCAGTCGTGGTGACCCATTTTACCCAAGCCCAGGTCAACCACCATAAAATTGCTTACAGGCCCCCGGGTGAGGAGCTGGGAGTAGCCGCTCGAGTGGCGCAATTCCAATTCCGAGTAGAGGACCGAGCTGGGAATGCGGCTCCGGGCACCTTCACCCTTTACCTGCAGCCTGTGGATAACCAGCCCCCTGAGATTGTCAACACTGGCTTCACGGTTGAGGAGAAGGGCCACCACATCCTGCGGGAGACGGAGCTGCATGTGAATGACGTTGACACCGATGTGGCCCACATCTCCTTCACTCTCACACAGGTTCCCAAGCATGGGCACCTGCAAATATCCGGACAGACATTGTACGTCGGAGGACGCTTCCATTTAGAGGACATAAAGCAGGGCAGAATTTCCTATTCAAATAACGGGGATGAGTCTTTGACCGACAGCTGCTCCCTGGAGGTCAGCGACAGACACCATGTGGTGCCAATCACTCTCAGAGTGAATGTTCGGCCAACGGATCGTGAGGGTCCCATGCCACTCCTTCCGGCTGGCACTCTGGAGTCCTATCTAGATGTCTTAGAAAACGGGGCTACTGAAGTCACTGCCAATATCATTAAGGGGACCTATCAGGATACTGACGATTTGATGCTGACTTTCCTATTGGAAGATCCACCCTTGTATGGGGAAATTTTGGTCAATGGAGCTCCAGCTGAGCGGTTCACCCAGAGGGACATCCTGGAGGGCTCTGTCGTCTATGCCCACACCAGCGGTGAGATTGGCCTCTTGCCCAGAGGAGACTCTTTTAACCTCAGTCTGTCAGAGATGTCCCAAGAATGGAGAATTGGCAGCAGTATTATTCAAGGTGTTACTGTCTGGGTGACCATCCTCCCTGTGGACAGCCAAGCCCCGGAGATTTCCGTTGGTGAGCAGTTTGTCGTGCTGGAAGGTGACAAGAGTATGATCACTCTAACCCATCTAAGTGCTGAGGACATGGACTCCCTCAATGATGACCTCTTGTGCACAATCGTCATCCAACCCACCTCAGGTTATGTCGAGAACATTTCTCCGGCACCAGGCTCAGAGAAGTCAAGAGCCGGGATTGCTGTAAGTGCCTTCACGATGAAGGATCTCAGGCAAGGACACATTAACTATGTCCAGAGTGTCCACAGAGGGGTAGAGCCTGTGGAGGACCGGTTTATATTCCGCTGTTCTGATGGCATTAACTTTTCTGAGAGGCAGATTTTCCCTATTGTAATCGTTCCTACCAATGACGAGCTGCCAGAACTGTTCATGAGGGAATTTATGGTGATGGAGGGCATGAGTTTGGTGGTGGACACGCCCATCCTCAATGCGGCCGATGCTGACATTCCCCGGGATGACTTAACGTTCACCGTTACGCGGTTTCCGACTCACGGTCACATCATGAACCAGCTGATCAATGGCACGGTGTTGGTTGAAAGCTTCACCCTGGACCAGATTCTAGAGAGTTCCAGCATTATTTATGAGCATGACGGCTCTGAGACGCAAGAAGACAGTTTCGTGATTCAACTGACCGACGGCAAGCACTCCGTGGAGAAGACAGCCCTCATCGTGGTCATCCCGGTGGATGACGAGACCCCCAGGATGACCATCAATAATGGGCTAGAAATAGAAATCGGGGAAACCAAAGTTATCAACAACAAAATACTAATGGCAACTGATTTAGACTCTGATGACAAATCGTTGGTGTATATTATTCGATATGGGCCGGGACATGGCTTGCTACAGAGACAAAAGCCTACAGGTGTCTTTGAAAACATCACTCTAGGCATGAACTTTACCCAGGATGAAGTGGACAGAAATTTAATTCAATATGTCCATTTGGGGCAAGAGGGCATTCGAGACCTAATTAAATTCGATGTGACGGATGCGACGAACGCCCTTATAGATCGCTACTTTTATGTGTCTATCGGAAGTGTGGACATTGTCTTCCCCGATGTGATAAGTAAGGGGGTGTCCTTGAAAGAAGGTGGCAAAGTCACTCTCACAACAGACCTCCTGAGCACGAGTGACTTGAACAGTCCCGATGAGAACTTAGTTTTCACCATCACCAGGGCTCCCGTGAGAGGGCACTTGGAGTGCACAGATCAAAGAGGGACGGCCATCACGTCTTTCACTCAGCTCCAGCTGGCTGGCAACAAAATCTACTACATCCACACAGCTGAGGATGAGGTCAAAATGGACAGTTTCGAGTTTCAAGTCACCGACGGACGGAATCCTGTCTTCCGAACGTTCAGGATCTCCATCAGTGACGTAGACAATAAAAAGCCGGTGGTCACCATCCACAACCTGCTGGTCAGTGAAAGTGACAGCAAGCTGATCACTCCCTTCGAACTCACTGTGGAAGACAGAGATACTCCGGACAGGCTCCTCAAGTTCACTGTCACCCAGGTTCCTGTGCACGGTCACCTCCTATTCAACAATACGAGGTCCGTCACGGTTTTCACTAAGCAAGACTTGAATGAAAATTTAATCAGCTACAAACATGATGGCACAGAGTCCACGGAAGACAGCTTCTCCTTCACGGTGACGGATGGCACCCACTCCGACTTCTATGTCTTTCCGGATACGGTGTTTGAAACGAGGAGACCTCAAGTGATGAAAATCCAGGTGCTGGCTGTTGACAACAGGGTCCCCCAAGTTGTGGTGAACAAAGGAGCTACTACGCTTCGGACTCTGGCCACTGGCCATTTGGGCTTCATGATCACAAGCAAAATACTGAAAGTGGAGGACAGAGACAGCCTACATTTTTCTCTCAGGTTCATTGTGACAGAAGCCCCCCAGCATGGCTACCTTCTTAACCTGGGCCAAGGTAACCACAGCATCACACAGTTTACTCAAGGTATGTTCTGTTTCTCTCCTTATAACCAAAGCTCATGCTCATTTTTATTTCTTGAGTGAGCCCCTCACTAAGCCTTATAAGTAGAGCATCAAGATTGAGTTTAAAAGGAAGAGGAAGGGAAGGGAGAAGAGAGGAGGAGACAGAGGGGAGGTGCACACAAAGATACCCACAGCTCTGGGGAAACACCCGCTTTGCTGGGTGTTGCATCGTGGAGACCTTTGTCTGAGGGACTGTAAAGGCACTGTGACCTTGGCAAGATATGCTTTTGAGGCAAGAATGAGAATACAGGGGGTTATGACAGAGGCTGACTTTGCGATGCTGTTTCATTTCGCCAATGTTCTTGCCATCCTCTGCTTTGTACACTGCACAAAGCCCTCAAAACATTTTAGAGCCCTCAAGAGAGACAATGCGGTACAAATTACAGAAAATCATGTCTGCATTCATTGGCTAACTAGTGACCCATCTCATTAAAGTCAGCAAATAGGAAAAGAGGATTAATAGCCAAGGGAGGGAATTATTTCATTATTATTTTTCATTATTCTACCTCTTTTATTATTATTTGCTATTATTTACGTTTTCCTTAATTATTTTATTACTTGCTATCATGTTATTTTTATTGTTGTTATCATGACACTTCATCGCTCTTTTTCATCCACTGTCCTTCATTCATTATTTCTTCAATGCCTTGTCTGCCCTGTTCCAAGCAAAGTGTCAGACACCCCTTGCCAGAAGCACCTGCCTTCCAGAAGCCCTTGAGGCTGCAGGCTCTGATGAGGTCAGAGATGGAAGGGCAGGTGACCTCTGCAGAGTGGTTCAGAGCCCGGGAAGGGAGAAACCATTCAGAGGCTGGCTGGGAGGTGAAGGCTCTGTTCTCAGACCCTGCCACTTTCATTACAAAGGGATTTGTGTTGCTTTCAGGAAAATCTCTCAGCACCAGGATGGAAACTGGATCTGCCCACAGTAGGCTCTAGGGTGGAAATGGAGTGTGACCCCAGGACATCCCAGTGGGGGTGTTCTTTTCCTGCTGCTGCTTTCTGCTCTGACACAACAAACACTTTAATAGACGTGGATGTTGTGTTGAAGCGATCTACTTTTCTGTTTGATACTGGCAAACAGCTTCACTCTCCAAGCCTCCGACTCTTGGCTGAGAGCCTGCGTGTATCTCGGGCCTGCAGGGACAGGAAAACCCCAGAGTCGGAGCCTGTCATGCCAGCCCAGCAGAGAGTTTTCTGCAGTGTTAGGCTGGCGTGTTTTCATGGGAAGGATGGAAGAACTAACTATTCGAGAGCAGAAAACCTTATTTCTCACCCCGCCCCCAACTCCAAACCAATGTGTTTTCACAGCATTTTTCTTATTAAAAAAAAAAAAAGAATTGGAAGAAGATAAACTAATGATTTCTTTTAAATTCTACAGGCCAAATTCCACAGCTCAAAAATAGCTCCAAATTATTCCTCATTTGTTGAACTTTAAAAATTAACTATTTTATTGTAGGCATTTTGTTTTGTTTTCACGGGGTTCCCACGATTCAATTCCATTATCCTTGTAATCATAGAGTAGTTATATTTCATTGTAAAAATTATAGTTTTAAAAATTACATTTTAAAGGAACTTATCACATCCTAACACAAATTCAGACTCGAAGGAGGAGCTCTCCTGATATTTAATCACATTGCACTCAGCTGAACAAGTCGAGGCCGGAGTTCGGTTCAGAGCAGTTATTTATGGAGATTAGATAAGTAGTTAAGGATGCCGAGGGCTCCTGCACAGCTGGCTGCTCCTCCTGGAGGGGAAATGAAAGCCACGCGGGGCACGAGGACTGTGTGTGCAGTCCATCTGGTTTGGGTTTTGCCTTATCATGAAGAGATAAGTGAGACTAAATTCTGACAGAGTTAAACACTTTCAGCAAAGGCAGCCAGAGAGGTTATTCCTAAGTTGATTAACTAAATGGCCCTTGGGGAACATTTTAAATTTATTTCAAAGACTTAGGAAAATGCCTTGTCAGGAAAGGTTCGCGATGAAGAATTCGCCCGGTTAGAGAGCCATGTCCCTGCCTACAATGAATGGAACAGTTTGCTCCCACGTCTGAAGCGGTCTCAAGTACCTAGGCTTTCCTTTTTTCTACAGTGAGTACGTAATGAGGCTGCAGAGATGGCTTAGCAGTTAAGAGCACTGGCTGCTTTTGCAGAGAACCCAGCTTCAGTCCCCAGCACCCACATTGGAGCTAACAACTCCCTGTAGCTCCAGTTCCAGCAATCTGATGCCCTCTTCTGGCCTCTTTGGGTGCCAGGCAAGCGCATAGTGTTTCCTGGTGTGTGGAGGCAAAGCACTCGTGTACGTACATAAGATAAAAACAAATAATGAACACATGCTGATCTTTTGGTTGGATAATTTGTCAATCGCTTCAAGGCGTGAGAGGCATGAACGCCCCCTCCTCTTGTACCAGCTGTGATTACCAAGGATATTTGATTAAAATAGAAACTTTGGAACGGTTGTATAGATCAATAAAATAAATATATCAAACAGATCAATTAGAAGAAAGTCTGATTCTTAGATTACTGTTATCACAGTCCAGCTGTCTTAATTATTGTGCCCCCCTTTTACTTAAGGAAGGTACTATTTGTGTACATTTACAGTCATTAGTGTTTTGGAGACATACAAAAACATTAATGTCATTGACATCAATGACAGCACTGTCACCGAGGGTCTCCTAAAATTGGAGGGAAAGTGATAAGCTTTGAAGTGGTCATAATTTTGGTGGCATTCTCTCTTAATGTTGTACTTTTTAAAGGAAACTTCAACACGTGTTGTATAATAGAGGTTTATTTTTTTTAACTTATATTTTTATTTTGTTTTCATTGTATGAATGTTTTACCTGCACGTGTGTCTGTTTGCTGTGTGTGTGCCTGGTCCCAGTGGAGATCAGAAGTGGTCATCAGCTTCCTCTGGAACAGGTGTCCCCAGAGGCTAAGAGTCACTCTGTGGGTGCCTAGAATCATTCCCGGGTCCTCTTCAAGAGCAGCCAGTGTTCTCCACTGCTGAGCCATCTCTCGAGACCCTGAGCTTCATGGTTTAATTAGTTAAAAACTTCTGTTTAGACTTATTTTATGTGTCTGTGTTTTGCCTGCATGTATGTCACCCAGATGCATGCGGTGCCCAAGGAGGCCAGCAGTGATCAGTAGAACATCTGTCACTGGAATTAAGATGGCTGCGGATGCTGCGAACTGAACAGTGGTCCTTAGCAAGAGCAGCAGAGCCATCTCTTCAGTCCCCTATCATGATCATCATCAGTGATTATTATTATTGTTATTGTTATTATTTTAATTGCCAAGTAGTGCCTTTAGACTTTCATACAAAATGTAAGAAGATGAGAAGTTTAGAACAGAGTTTCCCTCGTGGCTACAGGTCATGGCAGGTACTATAGGGATTATAGTCAGCAGGGTGCTCATCACGGCTTACTGACCAGTTAAGCAGGCCAAGGAAGGGCTGTGCAGGGCTGGGCAGTGGCAGTGGTACAGGGACCGTGTAAGGGGGTACAGGGACTGTGCAGGGGAATGCAGGGGGTGGTGCAGGGCTGTGCAGTGGTGGTGCAGGGGCTGTGCAGTGGTGGTGCAGGGGCTGTGCAGGGCTTGGAGGGGTGGTGAAGGGGCGGTGCAGGGGCTGTGCAGGGCTTGGAGGGGTGGTGAAGGGGAGGTGCAGGGGCTGTGCAGGGGCTGTGCAGGGACGGTGCCTCTTAGTCTCACAGAGGCTTGCTCCAGGTTAAGGTGGAGACGTGGGTGAGTGGGTGAGGCCACCTAGCTCTTTCATTTCAAGTTAAGACTCATAAGAGCATTTGCTGACTTTAAGACCTTCAATAGAGGGCCGTGGCATGAAAAATGGAGGGGGAAAAAACCCTTCAGACTTTAATTTTCTAGGAAAGAAACCTGTGCAGATGGATTTAAACACGAGGCAAAAGAAATGGGCCACTGTGGCAGGGCTAAAGATAAAGTACTACAGGGGTGCAGTACATTTGGACTTGGTCCTATGAACTAAAAAGCAGACTCTCCTATTGCCAGGAGCGTTTCTTAGGCAGGATAGAGTTCTCATGTCAGATCTCCTAAGGAGAGATTCAGAAATCTTTGGCAGAATGTGCTAACTTCAAGCTCTCTGCTCACTCCAGACAACTTTCTCATATTGTCGTTTTGTTTATTACCCCTGTGAGCTCCGCAGCACAAACCTCACAGAGCTTCTAGACATTAGAAAAGTCACAAACACACAGGAGACAGATAAATACTGCATACCTGGTTGACGGTGTTCCTAGCTACATTGTAATGTCTCCGTAACCTTAGAAGCTCACTTACTGCCCCAGGTCCAAGACCAGATAATGTTTTAAGTATCAAAGGACAGAATGATATTGGTTTCATTACATTGTGTGTGTGTATGTCATCATTAGAAGGAAAAGCTGGTAAAATGGATGAATTCTTAAGATTGTGTATTAGTAATGTCAACAGATCTATGCACTCAAGTTTGGTGGACTTGGAAGCAGTGAAAAGGGTCATTCTGAGGCGCTAAAACCTCTGCAATGCCTTAAAGCTTTACAGCCGTCTACTGTACCATAGCCGCTAAGAAAAATCACTACCCTGGGGGAGAAAACCTCTGCTCCTTCCTTTGGCTTCCTGTCAGACTCACTCTGCAAGGGAGGCAAAGCATGCAATCTCAAGAGGCCCGGGAAATCTGCCATGCCTCAAAATATCTTCTTCCTTCCCACCTGTCATGGAGCCTGGCATGCCGCTTTTAGAGAGCCACTCCTTTGGTGGGAAGGGACGCCACCTTGCTATTATTACAGTCTGAGCCTGGCCCTCTGTTTCTCTGTGTGCAGGATCATGTTTCTACAGGACAGCTGGTATTAGGGTGTGGAGACAGAGAAGTAAAGCAGTGTTCCCCCGAAAGGGGATCTAAAGATGGTTTCAGAAACTCAATAGCCAATAGGATTTATTGTAAGCACGAGCTGTCTGTTTTGATACAGTAATTAATCACCTTTCCCTTTGATTGCTTTTTAGCTGACATTGATGACCTGAAAATATGTTATGTATTGAGAGAGAGAGCGAATGCCACAAGTGATCTGTTCCATTTCACGGTGGAAGACGACGGTAAGCAAGAGTGGTGAAATCGGGAGGCCTTTTCTTATTTATTTATTTGTTTGTTTATTTATTTATTTATTTTGGTTGTTCTTGGACTACATTGCTACAAGGAATCTTTAGCGGATGTTACTTTGTGCTCATATGCTTCTATGCAGAGTGAATTCTGTGTCTGCTATAGAAGGTTTGGTCATTTCAATCAGACAGAACTCTGTCCTTTAGTGGATACCGGGAAAGGTTGTGCTGTTTCTGTCTTGCGGTTTCTAAGAGTGACGGTGGCAGGAAGAGAGGAGAAGAAGAAGAGATCTGTATGAACAGGGTACCTCTGCCCTGTTCACACTACTTAGGTAGCAGGAAGATGCTTAAATCTGGCTATGCTCTGTACCTGCCCTGGTGGGTCTTCCCCAAAGAGGATCCCCTTGGGTGTTGGCTCTACTCAACCAGAACTCTGTAATAAATAAACATGGCCTCATGGCCCCTGTTTCAGGGTATATACTGATCTTAGCTTGGGGGATCTTTGTGAGTTGGTCTAGCTAAAAGCTTTCCTTGGCCAAGTTTGAAGAACACTGTAGAAACTGGTGTGCGCCTTTCTATCTAAGTCTCCTAGACAAGAAGCTTTATTACCACCACCCACCCTCAGGCCTGCTCAGGTACCCTTCTGCTCCCAGTGTCTTCCTTCTCACCCTGCAAACACAGACCTGGAAACATCTAGCCACTTCTGGATTGAGGATAAAAATGCTTTTTGTTGTTGGGTGTCCTCGTGGAAAGCCACGGAGTATCATCAAGTATTTGAACAGGACGCAGGCAGTTTCAAGAAAGAAGCCAACATGCTAGGGAGAATATGGAGAGGAGAACTCACTCAGACTAGGTCTGAGTCTGCGTCCTTGTGACACTTTTAAAATATGGCCTACTGACTGTCAGGTTGTCTACCTCAAAAAGAGGTGCTTCTTGCCCTCCACATGCACTGAGGCATAAAATGCTCTTGCTTAAAACTCCAGCAGATACAGCATGACCAGGTGTCTGAAAGCGATGTCTATTTCGTGCGTGCCAAAGAGGCCAAAGAAGTTTTTTCCCAACATGGGCAGTGTTATTTGATTCCTCCTTCAAATCCGAGGCTTAACATAGCTAATGCCTGTGTTTGAAAGGAACCAAATCATAGTTTAGTATTTGACGTACTGGCAAAGGAATCTCAGGAAGGAGCAAAGTCCAAACCACCCGACAAAGCCAAAGCCATCTCCTTCCCGAAGCCTGCTGCTTAAAGGCCAAAATTTGCTGAAAGAAATGGCAAAATAAGACCTGAGGTGATCGAATAGTGATTTCAGGTAAAAGGTTTGTCTTTAGAACGAGTGAACAAGTCTCAATAACAACAAAAAAAATGCTTTCTTAAAATTGCAAAAACATTAAAAATCCCGCTGGCTCTGGCAGAGGACTCAGGTTGGGTTCCCAGCACCCACAGGACAGCTCACAACCATCTGTAACTCCAGTTCCAGGAGATCCAATGCCCTCCTTGGGTCCTTCTGACCACCTTGGGCACTGCCCACATAATCACATATACCACAAGTACAAGCAAAACACTCATACACATGAAATAAAAATAAATCCTTTAAAAAAATACCACAGCCTTTACTTTTAAAATGTTTCTCCACATTTCTATATACACCTATAATTATTATTCTACTATTCCACACATTTTCTTGCTGGGTGGGATGGAAAAATTACGCGAAAGTTGTATTCAAGCTTTGGAAAGCATTGCATTGTCTATCGTATCTCAACATGCTGAGTTCGGATGCGTGGTTAAAGAGGTCAGGTTTATATTTAGGTTGCTGAAAGTGTGGTGGGAGTTTCTGGAGATGATCTTTATGGTTATGAAATTGGGAATGAAATCATCCCAGGAGTTCCTTTTGAGCTTCATTTTACATGGACAGAATATCTGAGAGATATCTGTCTGTGCCTTCCTCTCCACAGGTGTAGCTTTACCTGCAGGGCTCACCTAGATCCTGGCAAAGGGCCATTAAGCAGAATGTATCTGGACCTCCCTGATGTAATAAAAGTTCCTTTTGACAGAATAAACAGGAATCTACAAGACCAAAGAAATAGAAAGTTGTATGTGTGTCTTAGAACTGAGTTCACCGATTTTTAAGCTGGGTTGTTGTTGTTGTTGTTTTATTTGCTTTTTTGAGACAGGGTTTCTCTGTGTAGCAGTTCTAACTGTCCTGGAACTCACTCTTGTAGACACACAGAGATCCACCTGCCTCTGCCTCCCAAGTGCTGGGATTAAAGGCGTGTGCCACCCCTCCCAACTTAAGCAGGGTTTGATGTTATCTCGCAAAGGGTCTAATATTTGGATGAAGCATTCAGTTCTGCTGAGACATACAAATTATTAGCCATAATGATCCTCTACTTTATACGAAGAGGATACGTGCACCTTTAAGTCACCTGCGAAGTGTGTAAACAGCTTCCAGTATCTCATATCTGGGCAGCTGTCCGATACCACTGCACAAGATTAGGAACTTTCAAGGTTGAAGCCTCTTTCCAACCTGCTGAAGTCATCTTCTTCAAGCCCACAGGATTGTATTTAGAATGGTGACTAGCGATGCACATTCCCAGGACAAACATAATCCGTGGATCTTTCGAAAAACAAAATATTACAGCCAGGCAGTGTTTGTGCACACCTCTAATCCCAGCACTTGGGAGGCAGAGACAGGTGAATCTCTTGAGTTTGAGGCCAACCTGGTCTACAGAGCGAGTTCCAGAACAGCCAAGACTACACAAAGAAACTCTGTCCCAAAGTAACTAAATAAATAGAGTATTACTTCATGTCAAGGATCAAGAAATGGTTGGAGGGCTGGAGAGATGGCTCAGTGGTTGAGAGCATTGCCTGCTCTTCCAAAGGTCCTGAGTTCATTTCCCAGCAACCACATGGTGGCTCATAACCATCTGTAATGAGATCTGGTGCCCTCTTCTGGCCTTCAGGCATACACAGAGACAGAACATTGTATACATAATAAATAAATATTTTTTTAAAAAAAAAAGAAAGAAATGGTTGGAAGCAGAAGCCTTGCTTCTGATTAGTCACGTTTGGTTAGAATTTGGTGGGTCACTGGATTCTCCTGTTGCGATGTGGTCACGAATGGGTGACCATTCACCATTCAAGGGATGGTTTTTGGGACACCCTCTTTGCATTTGGAGTTTGGAGCACAACTTAAAATTGTAAAGAGAAATTAGCATTTTTTCTACGTGATGTACTGTAGAACATACAAGCCTCGTGTGAAGTCCTTAAACCTCAGAGATCTCACAGGAGGCTTCAACCCTTCTGAATGATTTAATGTTGCCCACACAATTTTGCTCCCACCACATCTGAGCTTAGCACAACAACAGCAAAATAGCATTGCTATTTGGAAGAAAATGAAATTGAGTCACAGACATGAGCAACCAGCCTCCTCAAGTGGTCCAAGTAGCAAAACAGGGGCTGAACTGAAGAAACCCAAGTTCTTCCACTGGACACTGAAAACCCGTGACTTCCCCAACAGTTGCTGATCTGCCGAAGAAAGCAGACTCCCTGTCCTTGGTTCTGTATACTGAACTTTCAGGGTGGGTGGTGGTGCCGCACGCTTTTAGTCTCAGTACTCAGGAGGCAGGAACAGGGAGATCTCTGTGAGTTCAAGGCCAGCCTGGTCTACAGAGCAGGTTCCAGGATAGCCTGGGCAACAGAGAGAAACCCTGTTGCAAAAAACAAAAGCAAAACAACAACAACAAAATGGAGTCAGAATACTGTCTGCCTGTAGAGTGTCTTCTAGGTTAATTTTTATTCTAAAATACTTCATATGTCCTACGGTTCTCAACTTTGTAGTCTTTCCCCCGATACTGTGGTTTAATTATTAATATTACGAGGTAGTTTCATATAAAAAGTCATTTAGGGGCCTTTTTAATTTTTTCTCCAAGGGACTACTCTACCGTTTATTGTGACATGAATGTCAGTTTCAAGTAACTATTTTAGCTACGTCCCACCCTCAGCCCTAATGACTGCTAATCTGCCCTCAGCACCAGCTCAAATGTCATTTCCTCCCCAAATCTGTTCCCTGTACCATGAGTAGGAAGTTAGCCACGGCCTTCTTGGTGCTTTATATTCCTAACTTTACCTACAATAGGAATACCTATTGTGCCAGTTAGGTTATGGTGAGGGTCTCCATCAATACAGAAAGAACACCTTCATCTCAGGATGTAACCTTTTGTCCCAGGACCTCCTCAGAGATGAACATGCGGCACATACAGGACCAGCGTTTAAATGGATGCAGCCATAAATGAAGGTCAAGCCCTTTTCTGTGCAAGGATCGGTTAAACAGTACCCAAAGGGACGTTTCTATAGCTGTTTCCGGGGGAACCTTCTGTAAGAACGTTCTCTGATCCCAGCTTTAACTTAAATCCCTATGGCACCAACAAGGATTCTTAGTTAAGCCTCCATATTTATAAGCGTACAAAACCAAGTACTGTAGAAAATGCTTTGAAATCTTCAGTGAAATGGACTTAAGATCAGAAAGAGACCCGGTTTAGAGTTCTTGTTACTATTCTTAAAGAAGCATTTTTTGGGGGGAGGGGAAACAGTTTTTGGTATATTGTGTAAACAATTCCACAACTTCAGATTTAAAGAGATATAAGCATTTTTGACATTACTGAATTTTTAAAGCCAGACCATAATTTTTGGCAAGTTCTTTTCTGCGTTGGTCACCCCAGTCTTTATTTTGAGGGGATAGGAGATTTCTAGAGAAATAGAAAGCCGTCTTCATGTAAAGGATGCCCAAGACTCATTTGAAAGGTGTTGTGTCATTTTTTTAACTTACTTTTGTTGTTGTTTGTTTGTTTGTTTGTTTTAAGTCTCAAAGACTCAGTCACTGATCTGAGATGGTCTTAGAGGAAAACGGGGATTCTGGGGGTTGCGTCAGACTCATGCTTCACTACTGAACTACATTTCCCTAAGATGTTTCTTGATGAACCTAGGATTTGGCTATGCGAACAGCTGGCTTGATAAGCAATATGAGAGGATTCTTACTTTTATTCTTTATGAAACTGGTTTGCGTTTGTCACTTCTTCATCCAAGTTCTCATGTGTCCCAGGCATACTGTCTAATTCCACGCTGCCTGCCCCTCCTGGCACTGGAACTGAACAGCAGACATAATATTGATCTGTGTTAACTATTACAGTGTGTTTGGTCCACAGCCAGGTCACTTGCTGTGTTGTGGCTGTCTTTGACTTTATGGTGGCCAAATTCCCATCCGCCCGGATCTTTAATTCATGAGCCACTAAAAGATATAAATAGCGCCTTCAGCTAGTGCAGGAAGTCACGGTCATTTCTGTCTATGAAAGATCAGTTAAGGTCAAGGCTTTCAAGTTCTTATTCAACATTTGACAAACTAAATACTCAAATACAAAAGGGTCTTGGGAACTGTTTCATTCTAGACAGAAGGAACGATGAGTCTTGACTTGAATCTGGCTGTTACGTCAAGATTGGAGGCAAAGTAGTTACTGATAATTAGCTTGAATTTAGAGAAAGGGCTAAAAAATGTAAGTACAAAATGTGGGAAAATGAAGGTTGTGAGAACGAGCATTGAAAGGTCACCCTGACACTGAGCTGAGAGGGAAAGAAAGGTTTGCAGGCAGTCAAGTCACTGGCTGAGGACAGAGGCGGAGGGAGGGTGGCGGAGCCAGGACCTTAACTACAAGATGGTGAAGTGATATCAAGACTGAAGGCTTTAAACATGGACGGGATACAGGCTCCACTGGAGTACAGATCTTGGGAAGGACATTGGCTATGGTGGCTATGTTCTGCAAGTCCTGCTTTATTCTTTGAGCAGTTAGAATAGTTCCGGTCATCAAAGTCCATCTCTGGTGAGTTATCGTCTTCAAGGTGTGGCTCTAACAATACACCTGTTTAGCCTCCATGGAAGAAGCTACTCTTTTGGTACAAAAAAAATGCAATTCAAATTTTGGTAGATGTCTTTACATTCATCCCCAAGGTCCACGTCATATTAATACACGCTTGGTTTTATTCCAGTTGTTATTTTCCTTACATCATGAAACCACTGGCAGAGATTGAATTCCTACTGAGAGACTTACCATGAATCCATATTTACACCCCAAAGAAGTAATAGTCCCTATAAAAGCTAAATCTTTCTGTCACAGGTAATTAAAAATGCCATAATATCAAATCAAATATTTATTTGTGGTACATGTTCTAAAACTCAGTGCTATCTTATCCTATATCTTGTAAATTTGTTCTGTGTGACTGAGACAAAGGGAAGGCTGTTTTCCATAGTCAAATTTACAGTTCTAATAAGCTTTATTCTGTATTTTGTAGAGTCAAATAAATGAAACCAAGAAACCAAGTGTGATATAGGAGAAAGGTCAGAATTTCTGTGGTTAAACTTATTTGCTATAAAGAGAGTTGATGTGGTATTTCCCTCTGTATGCTGTGACTACCATTGATTAATAAAGAAACTGCTTCGGACCTATAGCAAGGCAGAACTTAGCTAGGCAGATAAAACTAAACTGAATGCTGGGAGGAAGAAGGCAGAGTAAGAGAGAAGCCATGGAACTACTGCCAGCAAGCAAAGCCCATTCTGAAAAATGCGGCTAAACTTTGTTTTTTAGCCTGTGATAGGGAAAAAGAGTAGAGGTAGGTGGGGAAAACTAAACTGAATGCTGGGAGAAAGGAGACAGAGTTAGGGAGAAGCCATGTAGCCCCACCAGAGACAGACGCTGGGAACTTTACCCGGTAAGCCACAGACACGTGTTGATACACAGACAGGTTAAATTAAGAAATAAGTGTTAGCCAATAAGAATCTAGAGCTAATGGGCCAAGCAATGTTTTAGATAATATAGTTTCTGTGTGATCATTTTGTAGCTGCTGGGCAGCCAGGAAACAAACAAATGGCCCTCCTTCCAACAGAGAGTCTTTATTCATTTATTTGTTGAATCAGTCAACAAGTTCTTTTGACATTCTCAGGATGTTTCAGGTGGGGACATAGGAAAACATCAATAAATATATAAATATAAACATACATACTATAGTATAAAAATAAATAAATAAGTATGCTGATTGATGGCCTTGACCTTACCTCAACCCCAAGAATAAAGGGATAGACAGAACATTCTGGAGTTTATGAGCTAGAAATGCAACTCGGAGGAAACGTCTCTGCAAGGTGATTATTTGAATGTAGGCTTAGGATGAGCCACATGTGGCATGGAGTTGAGAGGGTCAGGCATGTTGGTACACACCTTAAATACCAGCATTCGGGAGACAGAGGCAGATGAATCCCTGCAAGTTCGAGGCCAGTCTGATCTACACAGTGAGTTCCAGACCAGCCAGGGCTATAAAGAGACAGACACCCTGTCTCAAAACAAATCAAGACCCAGAGACAAGAGGTTAGCCATCCCACAATTTTGAGTCTAATGGCGCTCTTTCAAAGACTGAGTAAAAATGCACAGAAAGATTGCTGTTTGTACATCTCAGTTCCCGGGAGGAATTGCAGGGAGGTGCTTCTGTCCAGCTGTTGTCCCTTCCCTGAGGACTTGGAGAGCTTCTGACTCCTCCATTTCTCCTCTCTTCCCTACTTCCCCCTTCTCTCTTAGTTCTGTTTTTGTTTGTTGAGGCAAGATGTCATTATGTAGCCCATGCTGGTCATGGTCCTCCCTGCTCAGCCTCCCTAGTGCTGGGATTTACAGGATCATGCCCACACCCAAAGTATCTCTCTTTTCTTTGTAATCATCGTCACGTGTCTCTGCTTCTGTACTTTTCTTGTTTCTTTATCTTCTTCCTTCCCTTCTGCCTTTGCCATGGCAACTGTCTGTATAGTTTGACTAGCAGCTTATGACTGATGGGTGAGGGATCTACAGACATGAAGACTGGAAGGTGATAAACTTCTCTTCAGTGCAGAGGGCAGAACCTACGGATGCTTCAGAACCACTTTGTAAGGTGTCAGTGATCTAAGATTGTCGTGAGGAATTTTCTCCATGTTTAGATAACAGAGCTATACAATTTATATCTCTTAGCTCTGTTAACTTGTTTGGTTTCTCCTTTCCTACAGCTGGGAATATACATTTTATATGACTGAAAGTTAAAGAGAGTAACTTGATTTTGTTAAAACTGGGTCTCCTTAAACAGCTCTATTTAGCAAATGTTCAGTCAAAGGATAGTTTTATATGGACATTTCTGGTACATGATAACATTCTATATTTATTCAGCTCTTCAAATCATCTAATTGTGCTTCGTGTGTATACACACATGCACACACACACACACACACACACATTGCTGTAGCCACTGTAGTGACAGATATTAGTGAAGATTGTAAAGGAAAGGCCACGTAAATAAATGTACAATTGAGAATATTCATGAATACAAGCAGTGAGAAGAACACAGTCTAGGAAACTCTCCTAAGGTTATTGAGAGGCGAGTGCCGTGTACGCTTGCGTGTACTCAGCGCCTTCCTTCAAAAGCCAAGTGTTGCCTCTGAAGTGATTTATAGTCTAAGGTGCCCTTTGACCCCTTGTAATGAGCATTGAAATAATTATTTTCCTGAGATTAGAGGAGAACTTTGTAGTATTTAAAATATTGTAAACCTGAGGCTTTTGTAAGCAAAGACTGGGAAATAAATGAATTTTACTTATCATTTATAGTGATAAAGATTTTACCTTCTAGATGTGAAAGCCATGTGTCTCTGAAATTCCGGTGAGGTCAGAGATGCAAAGTGACTACATAATCCTCAGTGCAAATAAGGGATAATAAGATGTGCTGAGCTTGAACCTGGGGGAAATAGGAATGAATAACACACACACATAGAACATCGGTGACTTTGTCCTTTCTGTATCCATGGAGACTGATTTCTTAAGTGCATTTCCTTAGGGCTAAAATATTTATGTAAAGGAGAAAGAAATTTTTATCATCAGCATTCAGTTTTGGAACAGATACTATAAATTTACTAAAATTATTAATTTATTAATTTGTCTCTGACTTTGATAATTTAAAAAAACACTTGCGAAGTGGCTGTATATAAGCAATCTTTTAATGTTAAGAAAGCCAGTGTACCTTCAGCTGATTTACATATAGAATCCTGACAATGTTGCCAGGAAAACTTTCCAGAATGAATTATTCAGCTATAGCTAATTACCATTTAATAAAAAGATGGTATACTAGTTTTAGTATCATTTGAACAAAGAAACTTTAAAAAAAGGCTGAGAGATAATTACAGAGCTATGTTTAGTTTTTTTTTTTAAGTAGTTCTTTGTTCTTAATGTTAAGTTTGATCTAAGCTTGGAAAATAACACCCTTCACGCTACCTTGGATGAAGGAACCCTGGCGACAATTCTCTTAGTCCCACTCTGGCAACATTCCTTCAGATGGAGGGCCCTTGCTCCTCACTCCTGTGCTGGATGCTTGAGCAGAGAAGGCCATCCTGTCTTGGTCATGCCACCTTCTCCCTCTGACTCCGCTTAGGCAGCTGTGAGTTGTTCAGCACATTGAAAAGAGTGTTTCACGGGGTGTTCAGGAAAGCCGCTTCAGAAAGTGAAGAGAAAGCCTTGAAGCTAGTCAGAGGACTTTAGAAATCCAGGGGGCAGGAGAGAGCCATTTTGTGTTCCTATAATTCTCTTCCTTTTGTGCAGAAATGACTGAAAATTGAGGTCATATCATTGTGGCCATAAAACATGTAAAACCGCATTTGAGAAATTGTTTTATCAAACCTTTTCTTACTGTCTGAACCTCAAAGTCATTTTGGCGCACTATCCATATCCACCTTGGCCCTAAATCCAGGCAGTTTTACCTAACCTTTGATTTCCGACAAGCTCCACTCACACTTAATGCCCTGGCTGCTCTTTCCATTATGAGCATAACCAAGTAGGTGTAAACTGCTTAAAATAATGGCTGGTACAAAGTAGGTGTAGTTGGCATTTTCTTTGAGTCGCCAACCAGCTCCCAAATAAGTACACAGAGACTTATTGTTAATTATGAATGCCTGACCTTAGCTTAGGCATATCCCACTAGCTCTTTTAACTTAATTTAACCTGTTTCTACACATCTATGTTTTCCCTCGGGGCTTTTTAACCTTTCTTTCATTCTGTATGTTCTACTTTCCCTCTCTATGTCTGTCTGGCCCCTGGCATTTCCTTGGCATCTCTTTTCTTTCTCCTCCTGCCCCCACCAGCCTAAACTCCTCCTCCTCCTAACTCTCCCTGCCCTTAAGTCCCACCTATATCTCCTCTTAGGTTATTGGCTAGTCAGCTTTTTTTTTTAGACCAATCAGGTGCCTTAGGCAGGCAAGTAAAACAGTCAGTGCTCTGTCTTATCATGGGGCTAGGTCCATTCTCAACTCTCCTAAGGTTATTGCCTCCAAACTGCTTTTTTGTTTGTTTGTTTGTTTTTGTTGTTTTTCAAGACAGGGTTTCTCTGTGTAACCCTGGCTGTCCTGAAACTCACCTGTAGACCACATAGGCCTTGAACTCATAGAAATCTGCCTGCCTCTGACTCCCAAGTGCTGGGATTAAAAGCATGCACTACCACCATCTGGCTCCAAATTGTTTTTAACTTTACACTATGGGAGAGATTTTCATACAGCCAGTATCTGTATTTATACATAAAGTCAAGATGGAAATCACATTCAGAGCCAATAAACTGGAAATATGGATGGCTGTAAACCACCACATGGGTACTGGGAATTGAACTTATGTCCTCTAGAAGGGTACTCTTTACTGATGAGCCTTCGCCCAAGTCCCACCTTTGCACAGACTTTTATGTTGGCATCAAGCTGTGTCTCACTTTTTAAGAACTGCTATTCTGACTCGTGTATGTCTGTGTACATGTATGGGGGAAAGGCATTTGCTTTTTGATGTCTCAGCATTTGTCCGTGCTGCAGCTTCTTTAAGCTGGCTGCTGTAATAAGCATATGCATATGTTTTAGACCCCACTGAGAAGGGAATGAGTTGTCCCCTCGTTTTAATGGGTTGATTTTGCCCCCTTACCTCACATCCCTCTGCCTTCTGTCAGCAGCTGCTGCATGCCCCTTCTCTATGTCTACCTCAAACCACTCTGCACCTGGTAAGAATAAACATGTATGAGAAAAATCAGAATGTCAGTCGAGTGACACGGGATACCTAGTCATGTAGCATGGAAACAAAGATCATACTGGCAGACACAATGGGGACCAGCAAAGCATTGTGTAGAAGAGAAGTTCCCAAGTAAACAAGGACCCTAGGTAATATGATATAAAGTAAAAGTGTCTGGGAATAAACTCCGTTTAAAAGCCGTCCACTTGAGCCGGGCGATGGTGGCGCACGCCTTTAATCCCAGCACTTGGGAGGCAGAGGCAGGCGGATCTCTGTGAGTTCGAGACCAGCCTGGTCTACAGAGCTAGTTCCAGGACAGGCTCCAAAGCCACAGAGAAACCCTGTCTCGAAAAACCAAAAAAAAAAAAAAAAAAAAGCCGTCCACTTTGGGGGTCTCTATTGATCTTAAGTTGATGGCACAGTAGTTGTATTAATATCTGTGTGACCATGATAAAGACCTTGTATGAGAACAGTTTTGGAATTGTAAATTGCTCAAGCGGGTTCTGCCATACCTAGTCCTCCTCACAGGTCGTGTGGTCACCTTGACTCTCTAACACTTATTCATTTGATTTCTGTTAACTTCAGCCAATGAGCTCGCCTCTGGCTATTTCTCTGTGCTATGAGTTGTATAGCACGGTTACTGTTTTCAACTAACGAGTAGTACTTAAGCAGAATTGGCTCAGCCTGCACCTACATAGCCCTATCCCCACACTCTTAGGGAATGGCATTGTCATTCTGTGCCCTGGCATTGGACATTTTTAACACAGAACCTTTGTGTCTTCCTCCCCATCCTTCTCACACGCCCACTCCATAGGCCGGGATAGGAATCCTCTCTGGTATCTGTTGTTTCCGGTCATCCCCACACCTGGGTGCACAGTTACACACTTGTGCACAGGATGGCACTACCACTGTCAAGAATTTAGGGCTGATCCCTAGGTGGTACGCAAGCAGGAGCAATGGTAGTAACTGAATTTCTATGACCCCAGAGTCATTGAGGAAACCTTTCAGATTCAAAACAGTTTAGTCCTTATCTTGATAACTATAAATGTTTTCCTTGAAAAGTTTTTCATTTTATCACCTGAAAGATGACTATGGTAAATTTTATCAATGGGATTCACTGGAAGTGTTCTTTTTACACAAATATGCATATTCATTATAGGGAGATACTAAATATAAAACTAAAATTAAAAACATACATCAACTTAATCTTAAAAACCAGGCAAAATCACAATTATGTTTAGCAAAATATCTTTATTGTGATTTTTTCCCATATCATATGTTTTACCCCAAAAGGCGCTGTTTAATATAGTCTGTCCTAATGCTGAATTATTGAATTTCTTGGTACCTTTTGAACATTTTCTACATCAATGAATATAGATCAAGAGGGGGTTTGGTGTGTGTGTGTGTGTGTGTGTGTGTGTGTGTGTGTGTTGGTGAGGCATGCTTGTGAGTGTGTTGGTGCCTGTACCCATGCGCACACATACATGTCTTCTCTCTACCTTACTCCCCTGAGAAGTGTACTATCACTGAACTGGAAGTTGTCATTCTGGTGACATTGCTTGGCTAGTGAGCTCCCGGGATCTGCTTTTCTGTGCCGTCCCACTCCAGTGCTGGGGTGACAGGCATGCACAGCCTTGCTTTTTCATCCGGGTTCTAGGGATTCCCACTCAGGTCTTCATGGTTGCACAGCAAGCTCTGTCACCACTGAGCCATCTCCTCAGCCCGCCCCTCCCCCAGAGGTTTCTAATGATAAGTTTGCGATTCACTACGTGGTGATATTCTGCAAAATACTTAAACAACTGCAGGCATTTTAAAAGAACTCTACATTCACATAAGAAAGCTTACATACCTTCCTCTGCTGGGTGTGACTAATTATGGCATCCCCTGCTCTACAGGTGAAGGATATTTTGAAACCGCTCAAGTCTGTTCCGTCTTCTGTTGCTAACAGGTAGAATCTTGCTGCATTCTTGTGCATTTTTTTTTTCCGGCGTTGATAAGAACGAGATCCCATCTGCCCGTGCCTTCTCCTGATTATTAATAGAAAGAAGGTATAGTTTATAATGGCTTTTTGACCTTGGCATTCCTGGCATGCTTATTCAGAGCATTTGCCAGCTCTGAAGTCATTTTATATCCGCGTGTGATAAGTCCTGTGTAAACAGTGTTTCTTTAGTATGTGCTAATGGTTCCTATTCCACTGGTTTCGATTTCTTTTGCTGTTAAAAAGGAAAAAAAAAAAGACTTTGCAAATATTTCTTTTAAAAGATAATTCTAAGACAGGATTAGTGGGGCCTGCTTGTAATCCCAGCACCTGGGAGGCAGAAGCAGAAGGATCAGGAGTTCAGGGTCATCCTCAGGTATTTATGGAGTTCAAGATTCTGATTTAAAAAAAAAAAAACAACTCATGAGGGAGTGGGGAGAAAGTGGAGAGAGAGAGAGAGAGAGAGAACTTTATAATAATTAGTAAAATTAGTAATTACACGTGTCCCTAGTGTTATGAGCACAATTGCAAGGGTGGGTAGGGTGGAGACAGACAGGGATGCTCATTCCCATCATGGCGAGCACTTCACCCTAACAATTTAGCTGACCCAGTTTCTAGAACTTCAGCCAATAGTTCTCCTGTGTTAAATGTAGATCACATTTTTTTTTACAAGTTGAAAGAGACAAACATATTTCTATGCTTGAGTTCTTTAAAGCTAAATTCCAGTGTCCCTAGAACTCAAAGAAGCAAAGCGGTGATGCCAGGGCCATAGTCTCCTGGGGGAGCTGTGCAGCAATATAACCTGACAGCCCACATTCACGGGTGCATTTGCCGTGTGTGACAAACCGATTCTTATGGCAGAGGAGGGTTGAAATTTGTATCAGACCAGTGCTAATCTATCTATAAGTCAAGTGTGTATGTGTGTGTGTCTGTTGGGGGGGGGGGGGTTGTAGCTCTATGTAGTTCAAGGTGGCCTAGAATTCATGATCCTCCTGCCTCTGTCTCTCAAATGCTGTGTTCACAGGTGTGTGCCTCATGCCTGGCCCGAAGGCAGTTAAACAGTAAGTTTTACGACAAAATGAGAAATGTGGTTGGCCAGGCTATGCATACTCCAGCCATGAAACAAGCTATGAGGCTGTAGGGCAAAAGATGCCCACTGGTTCTTGCTCCAGTTTCTGGGAGTAGTCTCCCTCTTGGAAAATGTATTAGCGCTGATGGATCCAGTCATCTTGAGGAAACTTGCCAAGCTTAGTTTTGAAAACCATAAATTAAGCAGCATTTACTCTCTTGTATTAACAGAATAACTGCAAGTGTGTCACCTCCCAGTGATACCCATGTTACTCCCTCATACAGAATGCCAGGATAGACAATGCATTTTTGTCCTGCTCGGGAGGAACTGATGCTCAGGGAGAGGGTGCGCACCACTCTGCAGGACTCCATGTCACCTGGAGAGGTTGTGCATTTTCCTATCACCAGACAGTTCCAAGAACTGCAGCCTCTAGTGCCGTTGTTCTGATTTCTGCAGATGCTCACACCTGAGGATGCCTCGACTCTTGGAGGAGATATTGGGCTTGGGCTCTTGAACAATACTAAATAATTAGGACTTCGGGGATTTGGGGAGATAGGATGGATGGATGCATTTTGCATTGTGAAATGGTCATGAGCATTGGTGAGCCAGAGGAAGAAAGCCTTATGTACCTTAAGATCTCCCCAAAGACTCATACACTAAAGGTTTGTTCTCCACCGAGGTGCTACTGGGAAGTGGTAGACATGTTAAGAGGTAGGGGATGGCAGGATTAGTTTCTAGTCATTGGGAATGTGACCCTAAAGACTGGCTGACACCCCAGCCCTCCTCTTTTCTCATCCTGGTTGGGAAGTTTATGGGCTTCCTCTAATTTTATGCTCTTGCTGTGTTATTATGTCTCCAGTTCCAGGGGATCCGGCATCAGACGCGCACATGGTACACATGCATACATGTAGGTAAAACACTCATACACATAAAATAAAACTTAAAAATGAAAACATCTAAGGTTGGAGAGATGGCTCAGTGGTCAAGGGCACTCCCTGCTCTCGCGGAGGACCTAGGATTAGTTCTCAGTTCCTGTTTGGTGTCTCACAATCATCTGCAACTCTAGTCTCAGAGTTCCCAACACCCTCTTCTGACCTCCACAGGCTCCTGCACACAATGTTGTGTGTACACATGCACAAACCCCTGCATGATACACATATTACTCCAGTTGCTGGCTCCATGCTGTGCAGGATCTCACAGTAAAGCCTTGGAGTGGTCAGGAGCAAGGAGGAGACATGGACATGCACCTCAGTTGTGGTGTGTGAGGGCAAAGCGAGGCAGAGAGAGCAGGTTGAAGCCTGGCTACTTTGAATAGTTTCTGCGGGCCTCAGGTGCAGGGCCAGGCTCTTTATCTAGTTGCTAGCCCTAGAGGTGACTTGGCAGAGAAGCTGATTCTAAAATGAAGGGCCGTCTATCAGAGGTGTGCTGTCAAGAGCAACACTTGCTATCTCTAGGAATTAGCCAGTCTTAGCCAGAGCAGGTTCTCCTGAGTTGGCAAGGCTCCAAATGCCTGGGCAATCAGGAATACAGAAAATAGAACCGATCCTGGGGCTGAGGTAAGATCTGAAATGAAATCTCTCATGGGGATGATGGGTGGAGAAGGCTGAGCTGTTGTAAAAGAAGATTTCTTTTTATTGTTCTTTTGTTTTCTCAAGAATGAAAGACTGGGGGGGGGGGGAGATGTCGACAAAGAAATAGCAGCTGCCTTTTCCATATCCATCCTGTTGCCCAAACCATTCTGTATTGTTTTACTTCAGATAGACGGCTGTGGGTGGGGAAAATAAAAATATTTACCCACTACGCACATAATGAAATGACAGCCATGGCTACACCTTAATTTGCGATCTCATGAATGTTTCCGAGGAGCTAAGTGGTGGTTCCGTTAATCGGTAGAATGCCGCTAAGCTGCCGGGTATGTTAATTAAAACAGTTGAAATGAAAGGTGGTGATTGTCAGCCCTGATGGAGGAAAATCCTTTATTGACTTTAATTAACGTGCAGAAAAAGTATTGTTTTAATTCTTATTGAACATAGTTGTTAGGCCTTCAATACACTTTCAGCTGCACTTAACCAAATATTTTCATCTGTTGCGAAAAATATCTGAATCACAAGCATGAGGGTTTTGGGTTTGGAGTGAAGATGTACAACTCGTTGCTGTTCAGCTGGTAAAAGTAATTCTAAAGTTTTGTTGTCTTGTTCATTTTAAACATCGTAAAAATGCAGATCCGCTTTCTGCATTTGAGTATTTTCCTTATATAGATAAAAGGCATCATGAGTTGTGCAAGGACCATTTTCTATATAGACCTCAGCACCGAGGAAGCCCACTGAGCATCTAATGAGTACAAGAGCAAATGCACACGTCATCCATCCATGGGGTGGCAGCTGACGTAGCTTCAGCCACTGATATATTCCAACACAGGCCCCGGGAGAGGTCTGTTTCTTCAGCCTTCCTTCTCTTTTGCTTCTGACAATAAATTTTGTCATTTCATTGTATAATTTTAGGGACAGCAAAAGTCGATCACATTGGAGCTAGAAAGTTAATTTCATTCCCCTCTGATTATAATGGCAAGTTAGCCTGAGCTTGTCTTCTGGGTGAGGTTGAAATGGCAGCTCGTTATGAAGCCACAGCATCTCTCAAACTTCCGGGCAGGTTTACAGAACCACACAAGTGCCTGTCTCAGAGATAGATGGGTGATCCATTTCTTGGATGAAGGAAATAAGGGCGGGTACGAATTGAGTCTTTTTCTGTCCACCATCCAGCTCCCAAATGTTGACATGAAGACTTGTTATTAATTATGAAAGCTCAGCCTATAGCTTAGGCTTATTCCCAACTAGCTCTTACAACTTAAATTAGCCCGTTTAGATCTACTTTCTATCTCATGGCACTACTTCTCTTCCTTCTTGCACCATGTGTTTTCTCTCTGTGTCTCCTGACTTCTCCTGCATGCCTCTGTTTTTCCTCCTCTTCCTTTCTCTACCTGAAAATCCTGCCTCTACCTCCTTCTAGCTATTGGCCATTCAGCTTTTTATTACACCAATCACAGCCATACATCTTCACACAGTGTACAAATGTCCCACAACACAGTAGAGGTGGAAGGCATTGTTTAAGCATCTTCTTCAAAGGAGGGTGTGCACATTATATTCCCAAGACTTGGGAAGTCGAGGCAAAGGATTGCCGTGAGTTTGAGGCCAGCCTGGGATAAAGTAAGCGTATAGCTAACCTAGCTACAGAAGAGAACTTGTCTTAAATTTATTTTTCTGAGGCCAAAGAGATGGTTCAGTGGTTAAGACTACTGGCTGTTCTTCCAGAAGAACTGGGTTTAATTCCCAGCACCCACATGGTACCTCACAACCATCTGTAACGCAGTTCCTGAAACTCCAATCTGGCATCTGTGGGCACCGGGCACATGAGTGATGCACAAACATACACACAGGCAAAAACACTCATACACATAAAATCAAAGTTTTTTCTATGCATGTGCATATAATATTGCTGTTTTAGCGAATTATTTTACTTATGAGATAATATCGAGATAAAAATATGTATGATATTCCCAAGATGCTGGATGACTGTCTAGAAACAGTGAGGTTTATACCAGCTGCAAAGATGTGTCCCCATTTGGTTTCTTTATTGTAGCATCCTCAGACTGTGAGGATTTCATTTAATTTTAATGCTTTTGGCTAAATTACTGACTTAACCAGGAACTTAGACAAGTTTCATATCTAGCATCTTAAGTCTTACTGAAAGACTTGGATTTTAAATCTCACTTAACTTTCTTTACCAATGAATACTAATGTAAAAGCCTGATTACTGTAACATGTACACCTGACAAGACTCTGCCACTGACACACCAGGCATCAGTGTCAGGAGGACTCTGATTTCTTTTTTTTTTTTCAAGACAGGGTTTCTCTGTAGCTTTGGAGCCTGTCCTGGAAGTTGCTCTTGTAGCCTAGGCTGTCCTCAAACTCAGAGATCCGCCTGCCTCTGCCTCCCGAGTGCTAGGGTTAAAGGCATGCGCCACCACTGCCCAGATGGAATCTGATTTCTCTGTGACAATCAATTTTCTTCCACCTCGCAGACTGGAGTTGTAAAGAAGCACTCACTTCCAGGGGGATACCTTCTCTACAGAAGTAAGGTTTCACACCTGACGAAGTATTGCCAGATTCCCACGGCACTCTAAAAGTAATGGTTCTCTGGCTGTCGAGATGGCTTTGCTGGTGCAAGTGGCACTTGTTGGAAACCTGACAACCTGAATTGGATCCCCAGAATCCACCGGGTGCAGAAGGAAAAAAGACTTCAGTCTCTATGGGGTCAAGAAATATATTTATAAAAATGTATTGCCTCGTGTGGAAGGAGAGCGCTGACCCCCCCAAGTTGTCCTCTGACCCCCACACATGCATTGTTGATGCGTACACTCATGCATATGCACATACACAACGTATTAAATGCCATTAAGAAGCACGATTTTCGCAGACGCTAGTTGGATATGTACTGACGTTTTCTATGACTTTACCGAAGTCTGACTGTGGTCTGTTACATAGCCAAGTTCATCCTTTTTCATCACACTTGAGCAGTTGTTCTTCTCAGAGATGTGTTGAACATCTAAAATTATGTTTCCTTTAAGTTCCTGATGCTAGAGGAAGGGATGGATGGCCATTCTGAGGTTGGGCAGTAAGCATAGCATATCTTTATATTGCTTAAACATGGCTCTATCCAGATGTAGACAGATAAAGAGCAGCTCTTCATTTGAGGAATAGTCTACCTCTTGGTGTAATTATTAGGAGTTATTAAAGGGGACTGAACCCAGAATGGTCAAAACTCCAGAAGCTGTTAAATAGACCAAGATCTTGTCGTCAGACATCTCCTCGGGCCACCGGCATGGCTGCAGTGTGAAGGGGTCTTTGCTGTAACTAGAAATTTCCAGTTCTCTCTTTGGCTGCCATGGTCTTCATATGACACGTTTGTTTAAAAAGTAGGGAGGGAGGGATTTGTTAACACGTGAACTCTTTTTAAAAATGATATCTCTTTCTGTTTATAAAGTGGTTCTGTCTGCTAACCATCATTCAGTGGTGAGACCTCAAATGGAATCCAAGAATTTAAATGTAAGGAATACACGGGGAATGTGAACAGGGCATCTGGGCAGTTCTTAAAGGCACTTATAGGCTCGACAGAGGGATTTCTTGCGTTCCTGCTGTTCTACTGGTGTGAATCTGTACCCACTTCTGGGAGGAAGGAATGTTGGATGGCTGGAGTGTCTCATTAAAGCTTGGCACTTTTTTGGAAAGACTTGCAAGAAAAATGAGAAAGAATTACATCTGACCTGTTCTTTGGGCAGCCTACTCTCCCCTCCCACCTTCCCCCAAAACTATTATTTGCACCTCAGGATAGGTTTATAGCTTCGCTGGTATAAGATGAAAATGCTTTTATCGAACTGTGATTTGTCATGTGGACAAGGCTCATTTTGTATGTGCAGATAAGATGGGAGATTCGGGAATATCACTGCATATTACAAAAGAGAACGGGCAAGCTCTTGAAGTTTTTGAACTGTAAAAACCTGTCACATGAACATGGTTATAAAAATGCTCTTGGGCCTGGGGAGGTGGCTCAGTGGGTAAAGTGTGTAAGATGAGGACCTAAGTATCCAGAGCACACATAAAAGCCAGCAAGGTGAGACACGCCTATAATCTCAGCGATCCTACAGCGAGCTGGGAGGTGGAGACAGACAAATCCCCTCAGCTCGCAGGCTAGCTATCCTGGCACACACACACAGCAGTGCATGATAAAGAGGTAATCCTACCTCAAACAAGGTAAAAGGTGAAGACTGACACCTGAGGTTCTCCTGTGACCACCGCATGTGCTCATGCCTACATTGCAACACGCTCATGCACTTACACACACCCACACACCCACACACACACGCCATATTCTTATGTAGCTTATTTTTTCCCATTTCTCAGGTGTGTCTTTGCTCAGAGATTTTCACAAATATGTGTGTTGGAAAATAGTTGAATATTGCCTAGAGAATCCATAGCTTTCTCTGTTGCCTTTAAATTCAAAGTCAAGACTCACTAATGCCCAACCTCAGTCTTTTTTACAATGATCCAAAATTCTAAAAAAAAAAAAAAGTCTCAAAAGCACATAGGAAATCTTCGAAAAGTTTGTGTTAACATCTATAAAATGTTGCTGGTACCGTAGCCGAAAAAGAATATATGCTTAACTGACTTTCCTTAGGGGCTGTTATAAACATTAAGTCAAGAAAATTATAATGGCTAATGGTGATGTTTTTAAGAGGTAAATGATTAAAGACTGCTCTCAGATAAATTGGCTTTTTAAAAGCACATTGTTGGAAGATCCTTGATAATCTAAAATGTCCATAGAGAGAGCCAAGAAGCTAGGCACTTGATGAATGGGCTAGCTTGACAAAGGGCCTTTTATTTCATTACGGGAAAGGATTGGGTGGAAATATAATTTATTATCAAGCCAGGCTATTCTGAGAGACAAGGACACTGACCATATTGTACACAAACCCAACCACGGAAACTGGGACAGTCTTGAACCAGTAGTAGACCTACAGATGATGGATTTTCACCATGCCTGCCCATCTCAACTCATCCACATTAGCAATTACAAAATTAAATTATTAACACAAAAAAGTGGTCTTAGCCAACTCCATGAAAAACTAGCATACCTTTCAACTTGCAGCAAAAGAAATTAATTGAAGCCTAAAGCAACACCATGACTGAAAAGTGATCCAAGGAGCGGAGTTTAAGGCCTCCTAGGAAGCAGGGGACTCTGAAGCCTCATTGCTTGATGAGTTACCCGCATGGAGGTCCTATACCATCTGCCACTTCATGTTCAGTAATCTGGTGACCACAAGAGAGAGGTGGGAAACCGCAGTGTGGAGTATACATGACCCCTCTGCCTTTAGAACAACATTCTTAAATAAGTGATCTGAGCTTCTCCAAAATCCTGTTAGGCAAATGTAACCCAGTTCGGGTTTTCAGTGTCCCTTAAAGTTCAACCGAGCATCGTGTATTGTTGAAGATTTAAATGAAACTGCATATATAGACAGATCAAAGCGTGTCATTTCCGGTTCCAAATCTTGCCAGATTACTAACTGGACTTTACTTCTCCATGGATCCTGCTAATCAAACAGAAATTACTGCCCAAAGTAATGCAATTATGAAAACTTGTGGCTCGTTTTTCCTTTTAAACCTCTCTCGTTATAACACATATTGTTTTCAAAGTGTGTTACATACTCAGTTCATAAGACTCTCTTTAAGATCCTTGGGAGGCTTTACATTAGGCTCTGTGTGGTCCTTCATGATCAGCAAGATGGCACCCGTGTAAAGGGGAGGGTATAGGTGGGAGGGTGCTTAGATACACAGCCCTTCTGCATGTCACCAATGCTCACTGTAGGTGGCGACGGTGGGCAGAGAACACCGACACACATGGGTCTGAGAGCCCCACGGCTTGGAGGTGTCATGCCGGCTTGGAGGTGTCGTGCTGGTTTGGAAATAGTGAGACGGGTTACTGCGTTGCTGGGAAATTGTCCCAGTGACTAAGGAAGATGTAACAGCTGTTGGAGGATGAGGGGGACAAAGCCAGAAAAGAGCTTTGACGAGGACAATATGGTGGAAGCTTTGATGGGAACAATACAGGGGGGAGCTTCGTCAGCTTCTGTTGCTGCTCCGTGAAGTTCTGCTTGATGATCTTTCTAATAGACAGAGGATGTCAGCGGGTGACAAAGAGAGCTGAGCTGCAAGCCAATTAAGAGGATGATGTCTTAAAGGGTCTGAACTGGGCTGGGAGGTGGGCTGACTCAGCGAAGTGGTTTCGTCACGCAGACCTGAGGATCTCAGTTTGAATCCCCAGGACCTGTTTCAAAAGCTGGCATGGCTGGGACAGAAATCTAATTACATATACAAATACGTATGTATTTGTGTTACTGGTTTAAATTTTTATTCTTAGACTGTTAGTGTTGTCGAGTGAAATGACTTTGTGAGTAGAAGAACCTGCTGCCCTGCCTGACAACCTGAGTGTGGTCCCCAGGACCCGCATAGCGGAGGGAAAGGTTCGACTCCCACAAATTCTGACTTCCACACTCAAATCAATTCCCGCAAGTTGGGATGTAGCTACTGATGCATGCCTTTATTTGAATGTTAAAGTTATTCCAATATTGATTTAGTGATCCTTTAAATGTAACAATGGACTTATGTTAAACAACACTTTTATTTACAGTCAATAAAAATTGTAGGGCGTAGAAGATCACATGTTTAAAAATGGGTCTAATACCATGGTTCCTAGGAGACCGCCGGGCTCAGATCTGGTTCTGTTCTGTCTGGTCATTTGCCACTTGGGATGACCTGCCTTGAGAAACAAACCCTCACTGCTTTCCCTCCCATGAAGAATTCTATCTGTACTTAGCTCTTAAAAAAGTCAGAATCACCTTCATGAATAAGATGTTAAAGTCATCCCAATACTCGCATTATAAATGTCCCTCTTACTTTAGAAGTCACGTGGCTCAGTTTAGATGAACAGAGACCCAGTGCAACAGCGTCATCCACCCAGTGACGTTTCTGGTTGCCAGTGAAGTCCCTGAAAAAGGGAAAATACTTGTGCCCTTTGAGCTTCTCTCTGATTACATCTATAGAAGGGGTAGCCACCCATTTGTCGTTTCATTTCCGCTTTTATTCTTACTAGAAAAAAAATCATTTCTCAAAACAGTGATTACTTGCCACCCTCACAGCAGGAAATGACAGCAAGATCTCTCTAAAACACGGGCTGGGGAGTGACTTAGGAGAACTTAGATGCCCGTGGCCATAAAGCTCTGTGTGCCATAATGAAGAGTCCAAGATGACAGGCAGAGGCGGAGCAGATCTGAGGTGGACTCAGAGCTGATGGGGCTCTGCTCCCTGGTGCTGCTCCTGACAGGGAAGCCTGTCAGGGGCTTTGAGTGCCCCGCCTCCCTTCTGAGAGCCCCGCCTCCTCTCTGAGAGCCCACCAGCACCCGTGGCTCCTGGTGACTGAAGAAGGAGCAGCAGTCTGAGAGGAGCTTTCTTGGGAAAGCCGCTGTTGCTTGTGGTTCCTGGGTCAGACAGCGGTGGTCAGTGGTAGGATGAAGGTTTCAAAAACACTTCACGTGTTTGCAATGAGCATTTGCAGTTTTTGTGTGTGTATACTCACACACAAATGCACACAGCGGGAGGGGGAGGGGGAAGGGGAAAGAGGAAAAGAGAGGAAGAGACTGGGGGGGGGGATAGAGAGAGAAAAGGGAGAGAGGCTACTGTGCCCAGCTGTTTATTTAAGACATGGTTCTGTCTGTCCACTGTTAGATGCGCTACATAGCGTTATATGGCAATGCTATTTTGAGCATGAGGCTTATGGAAGAGGACAAACCACAGGTCTATGGTTAAGCCTCCCTTGTTAGGAAGACAAAATAAGAATCACTGGCTAATCCTACTTAAAATAAACCATGCAAATCATCAGGGAAACACTCATATAGATGATAACAGATATTCACTTGCTTTAGGAAAAAACAGTAAGGCCCTTGGGGTTGCACAGACCTGGACCTCACTGACGAGCTGTCTGCTCTTGGTTTCTTTCTGTTTTCTCCCTCCACACTCATTTTCAGTGGTGTCTGCACTTCATCTCTCCGGCTCTAGTGCTTTTACGGCTTTCTCGACTTAGACTTGATTTGCTTCGTTTTAGACTCAACTTCAACACGCTTTCCTTCTGGAGTGTTTGCCGCTGCCACACAGGCCTCTGTGTGTGCTCTGCTCCTGCTGGAGGGGGTTCTGAGTGAGGTACACAGGTCTGGGCCCATCTGTCTCCTTGGTCTTGTTTCTTCCATCCCAACACAGCTTCTTAAGCCTTGCTTATGTTAAGGTGGTGGGAAAAAAAAAGAAATAAGACAATTACTGAACTTCACTTTTGAACAATCAGGGACTGAAGAAATTCTCCAGATGTTTGAGTATTAGAAGTTTAGAGTACATGTGGGTATGCATTCAATATTATAATGCATGTAATTCATATTGTCATATATTATAATCCATATAATCCCTTCACCAAAGACATCAAAAAGATTGAGGAACCATATTGGAATATTTCTATACAACATCTAGGGCAAAGTACAGGCTGTTGTAAATGATCCGGTTTATAATCTATGTTTAATGTACAATATGCAATCTGGTTCGGGACTCTTAATTTGAAAGTTGGAACTAATAGTACATTTAAAGTAAATGACTTGAGAGTTTTCCAGAACACAGGACAGGGTAGCAATTCAATCAGTGTTTAGTGAGCACTAGACGTTCACTAAACATTGACTCCTGTTGAGAGGACATGGCGAGGCCTCTTCATGTTGCTTGGACCAGGATAGTTTGGGGGTGGTTTACATGGAGGTATCTGAGAAGCCAGAGTGGGAAGGTTAGGGGAGGTTCGTACATCTTTTGAGGTTTTATATATTCTTCTCAAGTCAGTGGGGAGTCGGGGAAGGGGTTGGAGATGATAAATATGCTTTGCTGGCGTGGGCAGGGTGTGTAGAACCTAGACATGGGAAAAGAGTGAGTAGGACACAGACAAACCAGGTAGGGAGATCACGTGGCAGAGAGAACAAGTTGCTATGGCAAAGGAAAAAAGGAGACGGAATTCCAGAGATGTTTAGGCCTAGTAGCAATTAGATAATGGGGCCCAGTGAATGTGGGGGAAGCCGGTGTAACTCGCAGTGTTCTGCGTAGCAGCTGAAGAGGGAAACAGCATGATTCGTGTTCTCTGTCCTATGAAACACAAGAGGTAGCTAAGCAAAGACACGGTGCGGGTTCAGCTTTGGGATGTGTGTGAGATCCAAGGTCCCCAGGGGACAGCGGGGCTGACGCCCTTGGCAATGCGAATGGATGATCCAGCTCCAGCGAGATGAGTGGCCACACTGCAGTCTCTGGAGAAAAGGGCACTGGCCGGGACTGTGAGATGAGCTCAGTTTCAGACAGATGCAGAATGTGAGAGAGGCTGTGCAGTCTGAGAGCTCCTGCGACTGCTGATAACAGGAGGTATTGTGTGGAAACTAAAAAGAGAGTCCCAGGGAGCAGGAGAGAAATCCCAATGAGCGTGATGTCCTGCTGCATGATCTCACTTCTCAGGCGAGGCAATTTTCAGTCCCAAACCAGCTGACGGCACCACACTAACTAGAGGGAAGTGTTGGAGGTGGGGGACCGGACGGAATCCAGGTTCCTGACTGGAAAACAGGCACAATAAAAACCATCTACCTAGGGCCGGGTGGTGGTGGCGCACCCCTTTAATCCCAGAACTCGGGAGGCAGAGGCAGGCGGATCTCTGTGAGTTCGAGGCCAGCCTGGTCTACAAGAGCTAGTTCCAGGACAGGAACCAAAAGCTGCAGAGAAACCCTGTCTCAAAAAAAAAAAAAAAAAAAAAACTATCTACCTTGCCATGTTCACATGCGGACCTGAGAATGCCACATAGCAACTCTCAGCAATGTCTAGTCCACCCTGGGTACCGGAACCAGTATGTAGCACCCCTCTGTGGCCTCTGCTTCAGCTGCTGCCCTCAGCTGCTGCCAGGCTTGAGTTCCTGTCCTGACTTCCTTTGATGAAGTGGAAACTGTGGTGTGGGAACATTCACTGAGCAAATGTTTTCCTCCCCAGGTCTCTTTGCTCATGGTGTTTTATCACAGCAATAGTGACCTGAAGGCAGGGAGTAAGAAATGAAAAAATCTCCACCAGGTGGTGGTGGCACACGCCTTTAATCCCAGTGCTCAGGAGGCAAAGACAGCTGGATCTTTGAGTTAAAGGTTAGCCTGGTCTACAGTTCAAGTTCCAGGACAGCCAGGACTACACAGAGAAACCCTGTCTCGAAAAAACAAAACAAAACAGAAAGAAAAATTTTTTATAATTATTTTTAATTATATGTAATTAAAAATACTTGTGCATGGGGGGTGGGGGGAATGTGCATGTGGGTACAGGTGCCCACAGAGGCCAAAAGAGAGCACTTGGTGTAGTTGGAGTCTCTTTGGATCACCAGCTCCCAAATAATGACACGGAGACTTCTTAATTATGAAAGCTTGGCCTTAGCTTAGGCTTGTTACCAACTAGCTCTTGTAACTGAAATGAACCCATTCATATTAACCTATATTCTGCCCTGTTGTTTGTTACCTCTCCTTGGTAACACACGTCCTATTTTCTCTGTGCCTGGATGGCAAATTCCGCTTCTTTTTTTCCCATAGTTCTTATCTCTTCCCAGAGGTCCTGACTATCCTCTTCTGCCTAGCTATTAGCCATTCAGCTCTCTATTAAACTAATCAAAAGGTGCATTTGCAAAAACACATCTTCACAGTGTACAAAACAATTATCCCATAATACCTTGGAGCTGGAGTTACAGGCAGTTGTAAGTTGTTCGACGTGGATGCTGGGAGCCAAAGTTGGATCCTCTACAAGAGCGGTACATGCTCTAAACTGAGCCGTCTCTTCAGTCCCTGAAAAAGACTTTATTTGTTATTTATAGAAAAACTCCAAGATAGGATAAAGGAATAATACAAATATTACCAAATGTCCAGTGAGCGTGGCAACCTAGATTGGAAAAACGCATTTCTGGGGTCAAGAAACCCCACTGTTCTGAGGATGAAGTTCACAGAAGGTGAAGGGTCTGGGGTTGTGGGTGTTGAGTTCTCTCTTCATTGGTATGGGAAGGAGAGTTAGAGAACTCTGAGCTATAGGGCGCCCCGCTTGGCCTTCCATGCATGGATGAGCATGGCCTTTCTTCCTGTGCTTAAGCATGGCCTTAACTCTTCCTGTGCTTGTCTGGTGGATGTACGGGGGTCTCCCTTCCTAGGAATTGGAAACCCATGCTGCTCCCTGCCCAGCTGCCCCAGAGAAACTCAGCTCTGCTCCCTCTTTGACTGGCTCTTCTGTGTGAATCACGGTACATATTCCCTCCTCTAGCCTCACAGCCAAACGCTGCTCATGTGTTATCCATAGATATTCTATGAGAGTCTATATAGAGCCGAGACGTCCTTTCTGGTCTTAGCTGATATGGGATACATAACTGGGCCTTGCTTATTGAGGATTATGCAGTGATTGGAGTACCTTACAACTTAAAGTTACTATCTGTGCTGCTTTAGAAAATACTGATGTTGATGTCAAAATCTCTAGTTTATGTTCATAGTTAGGCCTGGGAATATTCAGAGAAGAATAACAGCGGTCAATGATAGCGGTGCTTTTCCCATTCCAATGTCTGTTAAGGCTTGACTCTAAAGCCCATGGAGTGGTGCTAGCAGAGATGGCGTTCCTCCCAAGGTGGGGCCTCATTGGAGGACGTGGATTTAGAAAGGCAGATGCTAAGGGCTCTGTCCTGTCTCTTTCTTTTGTTCTTTTTTCCTCCTAGCTTCTTGGCTGCTGAGAGGTAAGAAGCCTTGTTTCCCAGCATGCTCTCTGCCACGATGTTCACAAACCCAGAGCATCAAAGCCATGAGCCAAAGTCAAATCTTTCCTCTTGTCAGCTGACTCGGTATTCTCACAGCAACAGAAAAATGAGCACAGAAGCTCATGTTTAGGGTTACGGCTGCGCATCACCCCTCTTCCTTCTAGTAACTATTTACGCCTGCTGGGTAGCACAAAGCCAAAATAGCCAGAAGCTGGTCACAACCGAGCCATATTATATAAACACTAAGGGGCATTCATCCTGAGCTAGGATCTGGGGTCTTTGTCAGTGTTTTTATATAAGCAAGTCCAGTTGTAACGGTACGAATAAGTTTGCTCAAATATTTAATCTATAAAAATTACTTAAAAGGACATTTCATTATAGATTGTATTTTGCCGGTCTGGAACTACATTATCTCATCTCATAAACGTTAAAGACTTATGAGCGAAGGATGAAATGAGTGGGGTTTTAAATATTTAAATATTCAGTATTTTCACAACGGGGCTTAAACAATGTGAGCACTCAGAACCAGAGACTCCCAAATAGACCTGAGGCGGAATTGTTTATTGAGTGTTAACCGAAGCCAACAGACAAATCCAATGATCATGTGACCCATCCTCCTCAAGAACAAAACACAGAGGGAGTTGTCAGCTCCCGTTTCCAGTCGCCCTTCCTCATAAAGAAACAAGTGGATTCTTCTATATTCTGTTCATTGTGTTCTCTGGCTTCAATGCAATACCCGCCGTGATGAAAGAATACAGTAGACTGTTATTGACTCTCTGGGCATCACTAACTGATGCAAATAATTAAAATGTTAATTGCAAAGAACCGCCCTTGTATGCTACCACTTTTTAAAAACAGTTGTGCCCTTGTATGCTGCACTAAGTCGTTAGGAAAGTTTTATCCATGGCATCCTTTCAGAGACCTGCCCTTTTATTACTAGTTCCTGTTGGAGGAAGAGGAGTGGGAGAGCATGTGGTGATAGTTATTAGTGCTGAGCCATGTGGTAGAGGGGTTCTCTAGTAAGGGAAAAGTAGCACTCACCCTGTTTCTAACAGCTTGATCCCTCCGCCGGTTCTCTAAGGAATCTCTCCTCACCCCGGGGTGGAAGTACTAATTGAACTCACCGGAGTGTTTCTGTGGGTCTTTATGGCTATCTTTACTCCTCTGTCCTCAATTAAACCTCTGGAACTCTAAACCTAGCCTCAATAACTCCAGGTCCTTTCTCTGCAAAACAATGTCCCAGCTTCATTGAACTCTTTGTTAAGGCAAAGAGTTGCTTATTAAATAGAGAGACCTGCACACAGCCAAGCTTCTACGTGGCTTCAATCTGTTACCCGTGATAGTTTTGCAAAGCTGTCTAGGAATGTCCAGCATAAAGCATAATGAAGTTCTGATTAAGACTTTTTTTCTAATACATTAAAAATGATAGCATCCAGGTCACATTTCTAGGTGAACGTTTTCATCTAGCAGTGACGTGAGTGAGGGATGGAATGTTCAGGAAGTCGGAACTGGAAGAGGAAGTAAACCAACCATGATTTCATGAACTAATATACAGGAAATTAGTGAAAGCCATGGCATTGTACAGACAAAAATCATTGATATACTTATGCTTATTAAATCCTCTTTTCATTAGAATATTGATATTGGAACTGGAGAGATGGCTCAGTGGTTAAGAGCACTGGCCGTTCTTCCAGAGGACCTGCGTTCACTTCCCAGCCCCCACATGGTGGTTCACAACTATCTGTAACTTCAGCTCCAGGGACCCATTGACCTCTTCTGGCCTCTGTGAGCATCAAGCACACACGAGGTGCACAGACATGTATGCCTGCAAAAACAGCCATACACATAAAATAAAAACCGTAAAAGTAAAATAAAATATTCGCTACCATACAGCTCTTATTTCTAGGAAAACCTGAAAAGAAACGCCAGTGTGCAGTGTTAGCTGGCTAAGACCCCCGTGTGTAGTATAAGCTGGATAATTAATTGACTGAGCGCTCGCTCCGCATGTGATGGACAGCATTAGGTAAAGCATTTATAGCAGAAGTTAGGAAAAGGGGGAAATTGCTGAAGGGAACGATTGGCATGAAAGGAATGAAGGTCCTAAATACCTAAAGGGGCTTGAGTCCTAGAACAAATGAAGCCCTGGTGAGGGCGAGAGTTTACCTAGACAGGGGTGCGCAGATGCCCTGCCTCCTAGCTGGAAGCATTTCCAAACACTGGCCCTGCAGCATCTAATCCAGGCCAAGTATCTGAACTCAGCCCTTGTATGCAAGTGAGGGCAGCTCAACCTGGTGGCTTTTGCCCAGATCTCCTTGGTCCAGCATGTATAGGTCCCACTGAGCCATGGGCTCCTCTGCCACCTGCCCTGTCCCCGGATCCTGAGACAGGGGATACAGGATCACAGCCATTCTCTTTGCCACCAATAAGGTAAGAAAAAAAAAATACCATGAAGGTTTTCTGTGAATCTTGAAATTCCTAAAACATGGTTTTTCTACTGTTCTTTTTTTTCAAGGTTTTACAATTTTATTTTTGTTTACTCAATAGGCAGATATGAATTTTACACTATCCACAGAACCCTGATTGCTTTTCTACTGTTCTTTTAAGTGTACTGATGGCTTTCTGAGTGTTCATTGTCTCAGACAATTATTAGTTTCAATTTCTAGGGGGCATAAAGTTGGACTATATGTGTGTGTGTACATATTATCCCATCTGTATTATAAGCATATTTATTGCCCCAAAGTTCCAGGCACACATGTGTGTATGTATACTCACACACACATGAATCTTTGTACCCAGCTGCATCACAAATGGGACTAATTCATGATTTTAATTTGAAACATGTTTGGTTCTTCTGAAAACCACAGGAATGTCCCAGTAGAATATGTCAACATCATTACAAAAACCCATCTGAGATGTGAATCAAAATGTCATTTCTATTTCCTCTGAAATTGAGGGGTACCTGGGACTGGAGAGGCGGTTCGGTAGTGATAACACTGGCTGCTCCTGCAGAGATGACCTAGGTTCAGTTCCCAGCACCTATACCATGTCTCACAGCCTCAGAACTCCAGCTCCAGGGTTTCTGATGTCCTCTCTTGGCCTCTACAGGAATTGTATGTCCGTGGTACATACACATCAGCATGCATGCTCTCTCTCTCTCACACACACACATACAATAGACATAAATGTTTCTGAAGAGATGCTAGACACCGAGCTGCTTGCTACAGTTCTCCTGGGAGGGAGTAGCTGATGAGTGAGAAATAAGTACAGACTTGTGGACCGTGGGCTTCCAGAGTATGTGTCTGTTAATCGGGATTTTAGCCTCTTTCCAGAGCCCTGCTAAGCCCATACTTCCCTAGCTGGTGGTTTCCTTGCTACAGAAGCGTTCTTAGTAAGCCTGAAAATCCTTTATCCGAGTTGGACAGATCATGGGGTTTAAATGTCCACAGGGAGTAAATTTAAGATCAACTGAAAACCAGGTGCTAATGTCGCTCTACATTGCTGACAGCTTTGGCCGGAGTTTTGTTTGTTTTATTTTTAAGCTGGAGAAAATTCTGATCTTTGTCTCCATTGAGATCTGATCCCACATTTGATTAATTAAAAAAAAAGTGGAGCACTCTGTTGTTAAGTCACAAAAATCCAGCTATATGAATATGTGATTCTAATGCTCAGTGTGTCTTCTATGGGACAAGTATACCAGTCCCATGGTAAATACCAAGTATTTATTCAAACTCGCTTTTCTTGGCATCCTACAGATAAGTATATTTGCTTTGCCATCTGAATTAGAAGTTAGGAGCACCCAGTTTTAGTTGCTTTTCTCAATGCTGTGTTGAAATACCCAACAGGAAGCAACTTACAGAGGAGGGGTCACATGGCATCCACGGTCAGGAAGCACTGGGAGATGAATGCTGGTGCTTAGATTCCTTCTTATTACTCAGTGTAGGACCCCACCCCATGGAATGGTGCTGCCCACAGTTAAGGTGGCTCTTCCCACCCTATGGAATGGTATCGCCCACAGTTAAGATGGCTCCTCCCCGTCATGGAATGGAACTGCCCACAGTTAAGGTGGCTCCTCCCACCCCATGGAATGCTGCTGCCCATAGCTAGGGTGGCTCTGCCCACCCTAGTTAACCTAATCTAGCTAATTCGAAAGATGTGTCAAGACATCTGTCTCCTGCATACTTCCAAATCCTAGCACACTGACAGTTGAGATTTGTTATCGTACAACTGGAACGAGAATTTCTATTTCTGATAGGTAAAAAATATTTATTAATGGTATTGGATTTTGCTCCTGAAATTTCTGAAATTCCATCCTACCTGTTGGTGACAGATGATGGGACAGATACCCAGGACCCTCTGCCTGGTCTTTGTCCATACTGGAAGCTGACTTGTGCCAAGGTGTATCAGTTAGAGGTCACTTAACAAATGAGATCCTTTCCTCGTAGGCCTTCAAGACACAGTCGTGACTCAGAGTCCTCAGGTATTTCTTCAGGATAGGCCATTAATACAGCTTCATGCTGCCTAAATCCTTCCTAGTCAATGCAGTGTGTGTGTGTGTAGCGGGGTGACAAAAAAACCCACACAATGAGGGTCAATGTCCAGAAAATAAGGATTTCAAAAGAAAAATTGCCTCCTGCATGTTGGCAGAGGAAAATGTAAGGGGTGCTATATGTTCTATGCTTTTGTTTGCTTGCTTTTATGTGTATGGGTGTTTTGTCTGTCCATATGTATGTGTACTACATGAATACTTGGTGCCCTTGTAAGCTAGAAAAGGGCATCAGACCCCTTAGAACTGGAATTACAGTTGTTAGGCACCATGTTGGGGCTAGAAACCAAACCTGGATCCTCTGCAAGAACAGACAATATTCTTAGCCGCTGAGCCATCTCTCTAGCCCTGGTGTGGCATGTACTTTTGGAAACTGTTTCATTCTCTGTAAAAGGAAAAGTGAGTATGTGCATGTGTGTGAATACGTGTGTGCGTGCATGCATGTGAGCAAGAATGTGTGCATATGAACACGTCTGTATGAGCATGCATGCATGTGTGTGCATGCACGTGTGTTTACACTCAAGTGCATGCTTGCATTGAATATGCAGTATTTCCACTATTGGCTACAAGGCATCCTAGAAAGTGGAAGGCTGAATAGCATGTGTCCAGTGCTCAGCTGTGTTATCTACAGCGACTTCAGGAGACCCTTTCTGCCTTCGTGGTTTCAGACTCTCAGGTGCTCCCGTGAAACCTCATCTACTGAAAGATCTAGACTAGAACAGGCCAATCTGATACTTGATTCCTATTAAAACCTAAACTAGGTGTAGAGTTTCACGTGGACCCAGTGAATTTCTAAAGGTCCTTCCTCACCCCAAGTGTCCCCTGGGATTAGCTGTAAATTTTAACTGATTGGGAAAACTACCAGCTCAACTGTTTCCTGTAGAAGGAAAATAAAACGCCTTTGCTGGAAACGTAGCTGCACCAGTAGGAGAAGGTCTGAGCACTTACACTAGATCAACATACTGAAGATACAGTAAGAAAACACTGGTTTGCCCAGGGCACTCTGTGCTTACATTAGGTACCGTTGGATCAAGGCCTTTCTGCATTAGCCATGTTGATGTTGATGTTTGGTGCCAGGTAATTCTCTTCTTAAGACATAGTTGGTTTTTATTTTTATTTTGAAGTATATGTAGGTTCGTGTGAGTGCACATGGGCACATGATTGTGAGTTCAGGTGTCATGACACAGGCATCTGATCCCTGAGAGCAGGAGTTATAGATGGTTGTAAGCCACCCGATATGGGTGCTGGGAACTGATCTCAGGTCCTCTGGAAGAGCAACAAGTACTCTTAACCACTGAACCCTAGGGAGATAGTTCTAAGGATTTGTGTATGGATGCAGGGTGGGATCTGTCTGTCCTGAGTATTGTAAGACCCTTGGACTTCCCCGAAGATGTTGTTGCCTCCATCTTCTCCCCATCTCTTTCCTCTGCAGTTATGACAACCAAGACTACCTTATCTACGGGCTGAAGAGCTGTCTAAGGGGCTGGGAGATCTCAGTAAGTGCCTATGGCACAGACATGAAGACCTGAGTTTGGATCCCCCAAACCCCCATAGAATCAGGTTTGATTGGCCCCTGTCTATAATTTCAGCTTTGGCCTATGGGTGTAGGTTCAAGACAAGGCAGTCTCAGGAACTCACTGGGCAATCCGCTAACAGGTGAGCTCCAGGCTTAGTCTCAAAATATAAGGTGGATAATGAGTGATCAAAAACAAACACCTAATGCTCACTTCTGGCTTCTATGTGCATTCAGATACATATGCACATGTACATGCATGTACACTCAACATGCATGTGTGCACATGTGTAAGAGCATAAAAACACAAAGTCTCTAGACTTTGCCAAAATGTTCCCCAGAAGCAAAAATTATCAGCCATTCCCAGAGAGCACTAGGTTAGAGTATATTAAAGGCACTGTGTTTGCTTTTGAAGGATGCCCTTTAAAAATGCCTGCCTGGGGTAGGTATGACCTCTGTGTTGTGACTGTTATCTCAAAGCGTTAGCAGGTTCACTATGCACGGCCCATAAACCAAGTAGAGAAAAATGTCATTTACTTTGGCCTAAGAGACCAGTTTGTCAACTGGCCTTCATTTTCTACCAAATAGACACAAAAGTCCAAAATTCCACAAGATGCCTGGTCAGGGCTTCATGTGATTGCTCAGAACAAACGGATGCCGGGGTTATCTTTCTTAACAGCATTTTCTGAAGGACTGAAAATCACACCAGAAATGCTCGGCATTTGGAACATTACGAAGTCCAGAGACCATAGACTACCTAATGTTAGGGCCCGCAAATATAGACCAGCCTGCCTCCACTTAGTTGTAATACTGAAGAAAATTAGGCTCACGATTTGTTGGCCACGCCTCTATAAATTTTTATCCCAAAATGCCATTGAAGATTTACAGGGATACCTTATCATAGCTAACCTGATACTACTTCTTATTGCTAATAATATATTTTCCCTCTATAAGACATTGTTGCTAAACAAATAAGAATAGTAAAAATACTCCTAAGACCTTTTCCTAGCTGAAAGAAAAAAAAACATTTTTAAGTAGCGCATTGTGCCACACTCTTTTAATCCCAGCACTCAGGAGGCAGAGGTAGGCAGATCTCTGTGAGTTTGAGTCCAGCCTGGTCTACAGAGTGAGTTCTAGGACAGCCAAAGATACACAGAGAAACCTTGTCTCGAAAAACAAATATATACATATACAAATACATATATATTTAGCTTGAAAACAGTTGGATCCTAGCTTTAAATTATTTTCCAAACACAACACTTATAATCTTGGTGTTTTAAAAAGACAGAGGTGCCCTTTTAAAAACATGCTTGTTGAAGAAGTGTGGACAGTGGACACTTGATAATTATGTAGAGGAAAAAATGGGTGCCGTCAGTTTCATCTCCTGCTTCTCTTCTCCCTCCTCTCCTTCCTTCTCCTGCTCCCCTCTCCAACTTCTCCCCCATCCCCCTTCCTCCTCTTCCCAGCTAAATATGTAAACAAATGATTGTGTTTTAGAGACGTACATCACCAAGAGGATTCCATTGTATTGCTTGCCTAACTTTGAAGGGATCAGACTGGTTACCAAAGGGTTTGACTAATGAAATCCTCCTGCAGGTTAAGCAGCAAGGCTCTTTTTGCAAATCTAATCTGAAATAGATGAGAAGAAACAATGAACATAATGAACTGACCTGAGACCCTGAGGCTGCCCACGGCCTCTGTCTCCCTCCCATCTCCTCAAGGCTTTTCTTCCGTCCTTTTCTCCTTTGTGGACAAGGCTGTGCTGATTCCCGCAGGCGCAATAGCTGGATAACCAGGCATAATTCCATAATTGTTTTGAATTGTTGAAACTTAAAGTTTACAACTTCAAAAACAAAACAAGACAGAAAGATGGAGCATTAGGGAGAAGGAAGCTAGGGAGTGAGCGTGGGGAGAGGAAGGCAAGAGAGGAGTGACCAGGACAGGGGTGGGAGCTGGTGTGGCTGGGCCAGCCATGCATGCAGGTATAGAATGTCACAGTGAAACCCTTGAATTTGCACAGTTAATATGATTGAATCATTATGATTTTAAAAAGAAATCCCAAATTTCAGAAACATAATTTTTTGCTGCCAAAAATAGAGCCGAGAATGTGTGAACAATTCAGATTTCAATCTGCACAGCCAACAAATAAAGAAAAATTAGCTCTAGCTCTAAGAAGGTTCCTCTTAGTTCTGGCCTCCCACTGTCTGAGTTCAAAATCAAGCACAGCATTTTGATCATAGAATGACTCTTCTGCTCCCATCTCAACCAAACCTCCCAACCTTGCCATCAAATTTAAATGCTGGTGATGATGGGACGAGAGGAATTAAGGGCTTGATTGTTGTGGTTTCCTTCTTAACAATCAGCTTAAGAAACATATACTTTTTTTATTTTTGTATTTTTGTCCGTTCTCAAAGCGTAGTTGGACCATAGTGCTTGTGGGCTGTTTGGCTTCACCTCATTGTGGTGTGGGGTACTGTCACACTGATGGTAATCAGAAGCCTCACCTCACGGGGAGTCAACTACAACACACTAAACCGGTTACTCCTGGAGGTGGTGGGCCACACCCCCTCCCTCCTCTCCCCTCTTCTTGGGGTGGGGGAGCCGTCTGGCGCCACAAAAGGAATTAAGCTTTGGTTTGAATAGAGACCCGGAGGCCATTAAGTTTATTTTAAGAACACGTTGCCAGAGATCTAATAAATTTATTTGTAGCTTCAGGCAGGGCTTGTGTGAAATCTCGCTGCACCAGGTGTTTGCTTTTGTGTTTTTTTTTTTTTTTTCCTCTCCCCAGAGGGCGATGTGGGTGTGGAACTCTGCTCTGGAAAAGCAGTCAGGGCTTCTGTGAAAATGTTTGTTTGCTTACGTCTTTATTTCTATGGGAAATCAGAAAGATGATAGCAAATTACTTCTAGGTAGCTTTAGAAAGAGAGAAAAGGTAAGACCCCCCCCAAAGTTAAAAACATATATATGTATATATTAATACTTTTATTTTTCATATTTGAAATGTTTAAAAATATAAGCCTATCAAAGGACCACTAGAGCAGGCTCAAACCACCAGGTAATATATTCATCTTTCACAGTAAAACAATGCCTTTACAATCAGTCCATCGAAACTACACCTTTCTGATAAAAGAGCAAGTGAGGATTAATTGCCGGTCCATGCCCTACTCTAAAATACCTAATGTCTGTATTTGTGTTGTTCAACAACATAATTATTTCTTTAATGTATTGCCCGATCAGCAAAATTACGTGAAAGAAAAAATCCTTAGCTGCTTGCGTGACAAGAATGAAAATAACCAAGTGTTAGCTTCCAGGCTGCAAATGCTCCTGGAATAGTGGGTGAGAGTTCACCTTGCAATTACCTGTGTTTACTTTGTCCTTTGCTCTTTTCAGGTGCACATTCAGGTGGATGTGTGCCGGAATTCCTCATTCTGAGCGTGCATACCAGCAGCCAAGACCTTAGTTCCACCAAGTCTAACTCAGGAGATGACATGTGACACAAACCAGTCAGGCTTGATTGAGCAAAGGCTCTCAAACCCTAGGTCAGAAGATGGACATCAGTGGTTCTTCTGTTGTGAGGGGGTTGCAAGGATGAAATTAAGCACATTCCTTTTAATTTTAATTCCTTGTTTGTTGGGCGGGGGTGGCAGTGGTGTGTGTGTGGGGGGGGGCTGAAGCTTAGTTACTAGAAGGAGCCCTGAAGGCTCAGGCTTGAGTCTCCCACCCATTTGTGGCCTGCTGAGTCCCTCCATCAGAAGCAGCTACCTCTCAGCCTCCTCAGCCCAGCCTTGCATAGCCTCCAAATGAATCCCTTCTGAAGTTAGAGACTCTGAGCTCTTGTGTTCATTTCTGTGTTCATCTTACTGTCCGGGGGCCTTGGGGTCTTGGCCAGCAGTGGAGGGACAGTCACTCAGATGGTGTTGCTTCTATCCCATGGCATCAGTTTATGAATTCATTAACCTGAGAAGATTAAAAGGGTGCTAGCATGGTCTGAAATTCAATGGTGACCTCAATGAACTGATCAGATGACTGGGAAGAAGTAGAAGAAAAGAATACCAGAAGTTGGTGTTAAATTGGCCCTGATATATTCTATACACGGATTTAACCCCACGCCCTCTGACCTGGTTCTCAGAGTGTAGAAATCCCTGACCTACTGTGTGTTGAATGGGGGTAATAATGGTTCAGGTGATTACAACTTAAACACCATGTGCCCATGCTCAAGACTGACCACTGAAATGCCTTGTGTTGATTTTAGGGGTTACAGTTACGTTGTTACGGATAGGTGAGTTTGCAAATGTAGAATGGAAGATTCCTGTGGACTGGGGATATATCAACATGTGGTGTAGTCTGTGGATATGGATTTAACCCTTTGGAGCCTTGTGTAGCAGCACACACCATGTGCCACCTTCCATAGCGTTCATGGAAGTATACATGGTGAACCACACCCCCAAAGAGCACCCTACAAGGCATGCTGTGGACTGTGGTACCCTTGGCTTCTAAGGGGGATGGGGATGTTTGTAGGTCTCGCCATCACATCTTCTTACAACTGCTTCTCTGCAGAGGCTGCACAAGAACAAAGAGTAAGGTAGATGAGATGGCTCAGCGGGTACACTTGTCGCCAAGTCTGGTGACTTCAGTCCAATCCCCATAACCTGCGTGACAATAGAAGAGAGCTGACTTTCAACGCCTACACGCTGTTCTCTGACCTCCACACTCAGTCTGTTTTAAGCGTGGACCCACACAGTGCACACACAAAATAAACCATATGCATACATGCACGCATGCATACGAAGAGTAAAATGTGAGCTAAGCCGTACTAAAGCTGCTCTCAGTGTTGTTCATGAGGCAGCTCTGAATATGTCCTGTCTCCATCACTCTTTTTGCTGTGATGGGTACACTTCCTTATGCCTCCCCGGAAGATAGCTCTGTGTGTGGGGGGGGGTGTGCACATGCACACATGTACTAATATCCAACTGTGCCCCATTCCCTTCCACTTCTCCCCTACCATTCTCTACAAGTTCTTTTACTGCTCAGTGGATCTGACCCCTTTTTCTCTGCAGCCTCTTTTATGCAACTTATAAGGCAGTGGAAGTGGGGGTGGGGCTACTCAGGCTGAGGGGGTGGGGCTACACAGGCCGAGGGGTGGAGCTACACAGAATGAAAGGAGAAAATGATTTATTAATGACCAGCTGTTGTATGTGTGAGTAATTTTAATGCTTTAACTGAAATACACTACTTAGCAAAACATAGAAGCATTTGCTGTAGTAAGTAGTCTGGAAAACAACACAAAGTACGGGCAATCCTTGGTCCGCCTCCCATCTGTCCCAGTGGCTTCAGAGTCTAAGGTGTTCTTATCTGTGTGTCTGTGTCACCTCAGCGTGAGCCATCCCCTCCTGCCCTCAAGTCAAACTTTGGGCGAACCTCATCTACAGTCAACTTCTTCTCTCTGATTTCCAGGGACTTCAATAGCAAAAAGAGTGAAAACTAATATGTAGCAAATTCGCTAGGCACCCACAAAACTGCATTCCCTGAAGTTCTCTTGTTCCTGGGTTTCTCATCCAGAAGCACCTTTCCCTCCACCACCCTGAATGTTCAAATGGCACCCTGACTTAAGGACCATTTAACCACTGTCTCTTCCATGTGTTGTCTCGGATTCCCTCTGGGTAAAGTAATCCCTCCTCTACATACATACACCTTCAGCCGCAGGGCAGCACCTCGCAGTACTTGACAATCTCTGGCTTGTATGGTTTGCGTTTGCGCATGCGCCATGCCCCATAGTTGAAGATTGACTCCTGGAATCCAAAGACCCAGGTTGGCTTATGTTTTGTATCAGGCAGCATTCAGAGGGCAGTAAAATTAGTCTGACTTTAAGGGTCAGGGGTCTGGTTCTACAAGCTGACAGTCTCCCCTATGAAGAGCCTAAGGCCAGTGCAAAGTTAGAGATGCATCTTGTCACAGACACGACAGTGAGATGAATCCTTTACATGAGCGTAGCGGGAATCACCAACTCCCATGAGCATAACTGGAATCTCACCAACCCAGTCCTGATGGTGATTAAGGCTGGCTTGCCTTTAAAGAACCAAACTTTCTAAAATTTGCCTAAAAATAAAATGGCACAATTTTGCCTATAAATCAGATAATAATAATGCCTTAAATCTTTTCCGATATACACACTCATTTCTAGGTGAGCACCCTACTATTGACCTACATCCCCAGCCCTTAAATATCTGTCTCTATCTTTGGCTTTGAAAGGTTAAATACAGATTAGCTTTTGTTTCATTGTGGATGCCAATGGAAGTCTCCAGATTGAACCTTATTCTTGGCAAGTGGAATTTACCATAAAAGGACAGTTTTCTGCTAATTAACTTTTGTCTAAGGACAGATTCCTCATCAAAGCTAAGTGTTGGGCCTCCTCCCTCAACAGAACAGGTCAGGGCTGTGGCACACTGTGTGATGGTTATTAAGTGTGCCCTTTGTCTTAAGGGAAATCAGGAAAGCCAGTGTTTCCGGAAGAGGGATCTCTGAAGATCTGCGATTCTTTGTTATTCTAAAGTCACTATTGAGTCTGAACTGAAAGAGAAAATTGTAGCAGCCTAAAGACCAGCTGGAAAAGTTCAAAGGAAGCCTTCTCATCAAAACCTTAATGGCTCTGGTGTCAGGGCTTGGGGACAAAGCATTGGGGAGTGTGGTTATCAGCTGTCAGGCACCTGTTGTGGAGATTTATGACATAAGCCATGGACCTTAATTTGTTTCCAGCTCCTCAGGCATCTGACACCGGGGTCTGCTTTTAAAAAGCAGCCAATGACGTAAATAAAATTTGTCTGGTTTTTAAGCTGATTAATTTTATGTACAATTCCACATTCAGTCTTGTAGCCTTAGTTTCATAGCATTGACATGTATTATTCCCATCTACGGAGGTTAGAGGCGTTCGCATGGTATATAAGAAACAAGGTTGATTTCCACTATGTTCATAAAACACAGTTCAGTTCTACAGGATCAATCACACTCTTAACACATGGAGTTAAAGTCAGCAAAGTTTAGTCCCTCTGTGTCTCGGCATCTTCCTTACACAACAAGGGACTGCTTGAGGTGTTACAAGTTCTAAATCTCAGGATGGCTCACGAGTTCAGAGGAGTCAGGTGGCAGCTCATTGTTTTGAATTGGACTATACAGGTGTGGCTTGGTGCTCTCTAGTTAAATATCCACCGAAGAATCCCAGCTTTATACTAAATTCTAAATCCCTGTGATAATTCACCTGGACCATATCATTGTCCTTACAGAAGCAAAGGCTCCTGGTACTCTTTCTATTTTTCTTTCAATGAAAGTGTTGGGAACCCATGAAAATATTTATTCAGCCAGATGTGACTGAGAACCTGTGGGTAAACCAGTAATTTGGTACCTGTTCCAAAATGAAAGACAATTTAGATGTATCCTTAAAAACAATATTTTTAAATGAAAGGATTTGGTACTGGACGTTACATAAGTGTCATATGACCCAGTAAATGAGGCATTTCCTTTAACCGAAACAGTAGAATTCTACTCCATTTAGTGAACTTTTTTTTTTTTTACTCTAACAATAATGAAAATAAAGTGACTGTTCTCTAGATCAGGGGTCAGACTCAGAGGCAGAAACAATCAGACAGAAAATACCTACATTTAGGAAATGAGGCTGTCAAAAGTATTTTGTAGGAAAACTAATCCAACAAAGGGACCAGCGAGTGCTACAGCTTGCTGGGGTGTCTTGATTCATTCAGGGGTGATCAAAGCCCTCCACCACCCAATAGTCTTCAGTGTGTAGTGTTTAGAAGACGTTGCCACTTCTTAGACTATTTCAGGAAAGAGAATCAAATTGTAAGACTGGCTAGATATCGTCAAATTTGGAAAAATAGACATCGCCAAGAGGAGGAGAAAAGTGATGGGTGTTAGAAAGGAGACCATGCATCATGCAAGCCCCGCCCCCATGTTCGTACATTTAAAAAAAAAAACAGCAAAGGGTTGGATATGATCTCCTCTCTTCTATACAAGTGATGGTGCACTGTGATATCCTGTCTGTGTATGCGAGGGGTGCTACTTACATTCGATAGTTAGTGATTCCATTCCTTTCTCCTTTCTTCCTACCAGAACCTTCAGACTCTCTTCTTGCTGTTCATAAACTATGCAATCAGTTAGATCAGGTCTTCTCTGCTGTAACAAAGTGCCTGAGATAACCATCGTGATAAGAGCATGATAAGATGGCCATCACATGGTTTATGTGAACAATTGGCCCTTGTACTTTGGACCTGTGGCATGACAACAGATCATGGCTGTCTCCCTGACACCCATGTGGTGGCTCTTAACCCCCTGTTACTCCAGTTTCAGGGGATCTGATATCCTCTTCTGGCCTCCGCAAGCACCAGGCAGGCTTATGATACACACACATACATGCAAGCAAAACACCTATACACATAAAATATTAAAATAAATATTTAAAAAATTAATTTAGAAAGTAACTATAGAGGGTGTGTTTACCCGTATTCAAGAGACTGAGTTAAGAGTATTGCAAGTCGGAAGTCTGTGCTCGCACTGTGTAGTGAGACCCTGCCTCAAAATCCCAACCAGCAAACAAACAACCGTCAAACCAGAAATTAACTAAAAACTGAATTGTCCAGCACCTCATCAGCTCTAAGCATACAATAATCCTGTGTGTACGGTGCATTTTATGTAGCCGCAGCCAAAGCACATGTTGTCGCTTCTGTATCACAGTTTTAAGAGCTTCAGTAAGGATTTCATATTTATTGATTTCCGTGGTGGCGCAACCACTCGGCGGTACTGGGGATCGAACCGAGGACCTTGTGAACACCGCAGCTCTGCCCCTGAATCTTCTGTGCAGTGACTGAACGGCTTTGCAGTGGTCTGCTGTAGGACAATGGAGTAAGCCTTGAGTTTTCTCAGGTCTGGGGTGATGAAGGAAATAATTACAATGAGTGCTTCCTTGCAAATCTGTTTTGGCTCCTTTGGGGACAAAACTCCCATGGAAGATTGGCAGGAGCTATAAAACAACCCTTTGCCTCTGGCATGTGTTGTGGGACTGTCTGAGAGGCTGCGATGCCAAGTCAGACAGTAAGAGAACCAATTCCCCTGCATAGCCTAGCTGCATGAGGTTTTCAGGTTGTCAGGTGTGAGAGTTGATAACTTAAAGTCACTATGGTTTTTACTTATAAAAAGTTAAGAGAAAGCAGACGGTATGTTTCTCCCCTGGTTGCTTTGCCTCGGGTAGATTTTCACTCAGCCAACCAGAGTCTTGACATTTCTCCCCCCTCATTTTTTTCTACATAGCTCTCTTTGTGTGGACTCAAAAGAGAAGAACCCAGAGTACAAACCACCCCTTTAGCTGTGTTTGTTATTTAGGCTTTGTCCCCTTACTCTTTTCCAGAAAGACTTAAAAGGAATTAGTGATGCCTTTGTTTATAAACCTCCCAGATCAAAAGACAAGACATTGAGGGATAGGTGTGGAGTGATCAGCTGATAAGCAGTTCTTTGATTTACTCAACAGAGTAGCTCTCGCATTAGAGAGATCACACACAAGGTTCTCTTTCTCCCTAGAGGCTGCCAGCTCCGTTTTGGTGGGGAGGTGGGAGGAGAGGGGAGGCCAATGAAAAAGGCTGTCTGTTTGCTTTCTGGAATGGAGTGGAGTCTGGTGAAAAGGGGGGTGGAGCAAGAATATTTGTTTTTCTGTAAGTGGTTATAATTAAAGCCTTCCACCCAATTGCTCTGTGAACCAGAAAAAGGTATTTGGGAAGGTTTTTGTGTGTGTAAGAACATTGCAACCCTCTATAGAGAAAAGCTTGCTCACCAGCGGCACCTTGTGGTGAGTGGTGTTTTTTTTTTTTTTGGTTTTTCGAGACAGGGTTTTCTCTGTGGTTTTGGAGCCTGTCCTGGCACTAGCTCTTGTAGACCAGGCTGGTCTCGAACTCACAGAGATCCGCCTGTCTCTGCCTCCCAAGTGCTGGGATTAAAGGCGTGAGCCACCACCGCCCGGCATGAGTGGGTTTTTTAAAAGTGTCTTTTTATTAACTGACAGCCCGTACAAGGTATTTCCATCACATTCTTCCCCCTGCTGTTCCCAGATCTACCCCTCCCTGTTTTATGACTTTCTTGGCTTCAGAATACTACATAATCCTTTCCCCTCCCACACTTCCATCCTGAAAGAAGGAGGAATTTCTGAGGGACCATATCTGGGAATGTCTGACCGTCACTGAGAGGCCGGCTCTACCTCCACACAAGTGTCCTGGAGTCCGTGTATTAAATCCATTATTATTCTTTTCAGAGTTTTCTCGTTCGTAGACTTCTAAGGCCGTCCATTCAAGAAAGCAGTAATGTAAGGTTTACATTCTTATTTTCCAGGTGGAAACAAGTTAACCAACCAGCATTTTCGACTGAACTGGGCGTGGATCTCATTTGAAAAGGAATACTACTTGATCAACGAAGATTCCAAGTTTCTAGATATTGTTCTTAAACGCAGAGGGTACCTGGGAGAAACTTCATTTATAAGTAAGTTTAATTTGCACTTCCTATGTGTTTAAAGTTTTTCTCTCGTGATTAAACTACAACACTAATTTAGGTCATTGATCTTGGTTAAATTTTAGTGAGACACTGATATTTAACTTCTAAGAGATATCAACAGATATACATCAAGGTGCATGATTATGACCTTTCTGTGGTGTAAAATAAATGCACAAAATTGGAAGTCATCACCGATGAATTAAAAATATTAAATCAAATGTTCCTAGGTTAGAATAAACTAATGAGAATCTAATTTATCCCCATGGTACAATTCATCTGAAACAGAACTGTAAAAATACATATGACAGCCAGGCAGTGGTGGCGCATGCCTTTAATCCCAGCACTCGGGAGGCAGAGGCAGGCAGACCTCTGTGAGTTCAAGGTCAGCCTGGTCTACAAGAGCTAGTTCCGGACAGGTTCCAAAACCTAGAGAAACCCTGCCTCAAAAACCTAACAAATGAACAAACAAACAAAAAAACATATGACAGCTACTTTAATAAACAAGCAAAACTATTCAGGGAGTTGGGCCCTGTGGCTCACCGAAGTCTCTCCCTGACCACTACATGTGAAGATGTTACATATTATATCCTAGTCATTTTCTTAAACCAAGAGCCAACAGCAAATGAATAAAACCCTTCTTCAACTCCAATTCAAGGCCACAGTTCACTTCATATAATGATAAAATAGGGAACTGTGTCAAGCAGAAATACAGTTTGTACAGAATACTGAGGACATTGATGATAAGTGGCACTGTGCCCCGGGCGATGATACCACTTTGAGAACGACACATTTAACAGAGTGGGTAAGTGCTGAGGAGGGAAATTATTTTTTTTTAAAGATTTATTTATTAATTATGTATACAGCATCTGCCTGCATGTATCCCTGCATGCCAGAAGAGGGCACCAGATCTTATTACAGATGGTTGTGGTTGCTGGGAATTGAACTCAGGATCTCTGGAAGAACAGTCAGTGCTCTTAACCTCTGAGCCATCTCTCAGCCCAGGAGGGAAATTATTAATCATAATAGGAAGCTAGAAAATAAAAAAATAAAAGGGTTGTCTCTGAAATTATTACTTTGAAATTGCGCTGGCCTGTCACCCCTTAAACATTAGGTCCCTATCTACAGATGGGTCCCTCCGCTAAACACACAGTTCTCCCCTGGTGTGTTTGGACCCTGGATATTAATTATTCTTTCCTTTAAAAATAGGGTTTTATTTATATTTTTTTCTTGACTTTTGAAAAGAGGCCTGTCCACCTTCAACTGGGCAGCACTTCCTGGCCCCTCGTGTGCTGAACTTCTGCAAGACCCTCTTTACATACTTTTTAGAGCGCAGTAGATGTTCGTCCCGCTCTCCTTCTTAGGGACCCAGTCTCTCTGCCAGGGCTCCCCTCTGCACACCCCCAACAGATGTTTACTGTCAGCGAGAGGTAGGGTTCACCTGTGCTTTGTGCCTGAAAACACAGTGAATAAATTGCACTGAAAACGGGGGAAAGTGGAGCCCCTTGGTCCTTGTCAACAATGTTCCTATTTGCATCCTGCCCACGCTTTTGGCAAGTTTGTGTAATTTGAGTTCACAGATATCCTACGGGTAACACTGAGAAAGTTAATCATTGAGAGGTGTTTTAAAGACTTTCAAATCTATTTTTTTCTCTCCTTTTTTGAAAAATTATTATTCTTCAGTGGAATGCTAATGCATTTTTCCTAAGTTATTTGTTTGGACCAACTATGGTTTCCTTATGACTATCCCAGCAATTCTACAAAGGCTCCCTAGCTCTGCTTGGCTCGCCTCACACAGATACTTAGCACACTGGAGTGGAAGAATATTAGAAAGACCCTGTGTGTCCGCATCTCCCTGTGTGTCCACGTCTCCCTGTGTGCCCACGTCTGCCATCATTGAAGATGACCCTGAAATTATGCCAGGAACTGGATTAGAGTTCAAGTGTAACGCAAAGCAGATTTACAGAAGTTTACAATGAAGATGCTGGTCCCATAAAATTTCCACTTCCACATATGGACTTACTTACATACACAGTAGAATACATGGTAGCTGCAGATAGAGTATCACTTGAGTACAGTGTGTAAATCAAGATTTATACAGAATATATAAATGCATTTTCCCAAAGATGACTCTTTATCTTGTAACCCCTTGTTAAATCATGTTTGCATGCCTGTGACGAAATTCCTGGCCAAAGCTACTTAAGGGAAGGAAGGATTACCCAACAGTCCAACAGTGACAGTGAACGGACAGAGGCAGGAGTGACCCCAACTGTGCGAGCAGAAGCAGGAGATGGGGCTGTTCACATCTTGGTTGACCAGAAAATAGAAAGAGCTAGACCAGACCCAGGAACAAATACAGCCTTCAAAGACTTGACCCTAGGGACCTGCTTCTGCCATCCAGGCCATACATACAACCTTTAAGATAATGCCAACAGATGTGGCCCACACATTCAGTGCATCAGCTGAGCAGAACACCTCATGTTTAAGCCGTAACAAGCTTCTTAAAACTAATTCTGAAGGTCGACATATAAGCTAATGGGCTTTGCTGCGGCATTTTCATACACACACATCAGGCTTTGAGCTTCCTCATCTTCTGCTACTGTCCTCTTCTGACCCCCCTTTCTGCTTTCACGTGGCATGAATTCCCTCCCCCTCCCTCTTCCACTCCCCTTAAGATCTCTTTCCTGCTCTCCTAGTCTCCTTTATACTTTCACAGCTTACACACACACACACACACACAGACACACACACACACAGACACACACACACAGACACACACACACAGACACACACACACCACACACACCTAGATTTCTCGTTAAAGAAAACCCATGTGCTTGTCTTTCTGCTTCTTGCGTGTTTCACTTACCATAAAGATTCTCCATTCATCCTTTACATTATTCTGTAACTGTCATGATTCTGTTTTTCTTGATGGCCGAATGAAATTCCATTGTGTCTGTGAGCCACAATTTCTTTATAGGCCATCCTTTGCATGGTCATCTAAGCTGCCCCCATTTCTTAGCAGTAATTGGACATGCTGAGATCTCTGCGATATGTAACAACTTCATACGATTCACTGCTGAACTAAACGCGCATTCGTATTTGATGATAGTCTTTGCATCTCAGGGATCTCAGTCGTACTAGTTAGTAAACATCTACTAATGGCAAGAACATTTTTAAGCCCACTGAGTGCTCTATCCGGCTCTCTTTCCCTTATAAGCCTTCATTCACCAGTTCCCCAGCCCTCGAGTCCTGACTGGTGTTGCATTCATCAATGGGCCTACAAAATGGAAGTGGTTGTTACTGCAATCTGAGTCTTTATCTATGCCAGGGCTAGTCCCCAGTACCCTCCAGATCTTAACCCCACGAGGAAAATATCATTATATCTTCCACTTCACAAGTGAGCAAAGAGAAAATGTGATGCTCCCAAATAGTCAGGTCCCAGGATCCACACTGATGACCACTTCACCAGAGCGTCTCATAAACTGAGAGCGGCTAGGGCAATAATTGGTTTGCATTCTATCGCTGTGTGGCTGAGAGGATTGAAAGTCCACTTTCTCAGCCCCAGAACGCCTCGTTTCAGCCCCGCACTAGCAAGAGCGCATCACTTCATTCTGCCCCACACCGTTTTTTCCGTGTGAGAAAACGACACAGAAGTAGCTTCATTTAATAACTGAAGGGAACACTGGTGGGTGTTTTCAGTAGCAGCAGTGGGGATTCGGTATTGCAACCTGTGTCTCATCAGCGGATGACCTCACTGTCCTGTGGTAAACCTGGCCGAAACTGGAGGTGGCGCTCTGTAGGGTAGGGATTCCTTTCCGGCTTCAACTGTCCTCTGCATCTTCTGGAAAGAGTTCATCACTGATGAAAGGGACCCCAGCCAAGCAGGCAGTGGTCGACAAGCAGGGTGCTGTGATGGTTGTAGTGGGGAACTCAGCCAGACACAGAGAGCTGGCACTCCTGTTTGGGGCCCTTTATCCTTTGCCATTAAATACGCTATGCTGTCTGCTACCGAAGGGGATGCATACATTAAACACTACCTGTCTGGTGTTTTTCCGAAGACCAGAAGATGAAGGCTTTTCACAAAACCTTTATTTCCATCTTCATGTTAAGATTTGCAGTCTGTGGTGTATTCAGATATATCCAAAGTCATTTTCTTTTTTTTAATTTATTTTTTTAGATTTATTTGTTTGTTTATTTATTTATTTATTATGTATACAACATTCTGCTTCCATGTATGCCCGGATGCCAGAGAGGGCGCCAGATCTCATTACAGATGGTTGTGAGCCACCATGTAGTTGTTGGGAATTGAACTCAGGATCTCTGGAAGAGCAACCAGTGCTCTTAACCACTGAGCCATCTCTCCAGCCCTCTTTTTTCTTTTTTTTTTTTTTTGATGTTTGGTGTTTCAGGACAGGGTTTCTCTGTGTATCCTTGGCTGTCCTGGAACTAGTTCTGTGGACCAAGCTGGCCTCGAACTCACAGAGATCCACCTGCCTTGCCTCCCTAGTGCTGGGATTAAAGGCGTACGTCACCGTCACCACAGGGACAAAGGAATGTTGTATAAGCACTCTAAGGCAATTTGTTTCATTTTAGTCTCTGATAGAGATTCAGCAATTAAGGCAGAGCTGGGTGCCCAGCAATGAAGCAAAGAAAAAGAGGGAATCGTTCCATTTACTCTAAATCGAATGATTTATATTGTCTCTGCAGGCATCAGTACAAGGGATGGGACTGCACGAAAAGACAGTGACTTCAAGGGCAAGGCCCAGAAACAAGTGCAGTTCAACCCAGGCCAGACCAGGGCCTCGTGGAGAGTGCGGATCTTGAGCGACGAGGAACATGAGCACTCGGAGACCTTCCAGGTGGTTCTCTCTGAGCCCGTGCTGGCGGTCCTGGAGTTCCCCACGGTGACTACTGTGGAAATCATCGACCCAGGCGACGGTGAGCGTGATCATCTCTCCCTTACGTCATTGCTGATGGGTGTTTAGGACAAAGCCCTTTCCCTGTAGAGGAGTTGAAAGTCACTATGTGGACTTTCTAGACAGAGAATTTTCCAGATTCTTTAGAATTCTCAGGTATATTGATGGAAAGGGGGAAATGTAACCATAATGAAGGGAAGCGATATCTCAGGTACATTAACTGCAACCAATGCACCAATGCTAGGACCTCTCCATGACTGTCATTCTAAGAACCAGTGTGGTTGGTTCCTCCAGTTTTTGTGGCCCCCAGTTCATCAGCTTTGAAGTCTTTCAGATGTCTTAGAATACCTTTTGAGCAAAGGGTTTGGGAGTCAGACCACTCTGGGATGAATTTGTTCCCTGTATTGCAATTTATTATTTCCACCTTCGTGGGGCAGTACCCATCCCTTTGCTCCCGACCGCCCCCCTTTCTGCGATGAGCCATAGCGCTGAATTTCTCTTCGGCTACTTTCCTTGTCAACGTGTGCACTTGGCTGACATTGTGAAAATGAGCACTAGTGTTCTTGTAAGTTGACCTTCTCCTGCCCCTTGCATACAATCCTGGTTTGTCTCCATGTGTATTTGAGTTGGGGCGGGGGAGGGGGGTACGGAGTGAATGGCTTTTTGAGGCCTGGCATTTACACAGACCTCATCGAGACTTCTGAAGTTGAAATGCTGTCAGAAGCCAGACATGACTTTCTTTCTAACTGCCAGCCTGCATTATTTTGTCAGTCAGAAAATTCCTAAATGCTCTACAAAGATGCAATCTGCTGAGTTCATAAAATGGGGACTCATGCAAATCCCTGTGTTAAAAGACTGAGCATGATTAAAGAACTGGGGGCTTCCTGCATCCTGAGCTTACCAAATTCCTCTGCCTTCAGTCAAATCTGAAGTTCTCCTATGTTTGTAATTTTCATTAAAGAGTATTTAACATCAATTGCATAAATTATCTGTGAATGAATAATTAAACTTTCTTTTAGTCTGCAGCTTTGGAGATATACTTCGATAGTAACGCTTTTCTCTTTTAAACAATCCCATGACAACGTTAATACATTTAAGCTGCTCTGTTAGTTTAAGCTGGAAGCTAGCTTTTGGGATTTTATTTGCTATTTAGTAAAATTGCTTTCGTTTATGTTAAGGGATAAGACTTAAAACTTATTTCTGCATTCCTTAGCATAAGGGAAGATATTTCTCTCCACCAGTGACATGTCTGAGCGATGGGATTTTAAAACAAGGGAAACACGCACACGTGAAAGCATGTTTGTACATACATACACCCTGGACCTCACATAGTTATAACTGTGCTAATATATTCTTTATACTCATTTATAGTTTTTAATTGGATAGTTGTGATTTAGGGAAGGATTTTAAACTATTTTGTATTTCACTCCATACATTAGCATCTATATTCATCTGCAAACACACACCCTTTGTTGCTTATTTATTTAATGGGAAGCCATGCTCAGGGCTAGCATGGATAATGTCTAACTCCTCCCTTGCCTGCCCATATCTGTGGCCCTCTACATCACTGAAATACGTACCCACCTTCCACCTCCACCTCAAGACAAGGTCCAGTCCTCGTGTGCCTATGGCATCCACGCTGCAACAGTCTTGAGTGGCAGATACCAGGGAGGGTGCTCCAGAACTCCTCTGAAAATTTGGGGATGGCCATGAACACAAAAAGAGTAAATCTCCAAGCTGCCCTGCCCCTTGGGAAGGGGCTATCCAGAGGCACTTTAGTCACCCAGTGGATCTTTGTGTCTGGAGTAGACAGATTTTGCTGTGTGGAAATGTAGGACGGAAAAGAAAATTCAGTGTTATTCAGTTATCGAGTAAGTAAGTATTTGCTGTGGGGGAGGGTGGAGAATGGCTAGAACATTCTTCTGGGAAAACAGATAGTGGCAGCCTCCTAGACTAATAGATTCATATGCTTATTGAACGTATCAATAAATTACATCAGCCAATTCCTAGCTTCTTACTGGTTTTGCTTTCTGTATAAAACCTGGAAGGTATTAGCATCAGAGAATAAAGCCAAGTATTGTAAACAAAACAAAAACACACAAGAAAACAAGAGCGCTTTAGTCCTTGTATTGTGCGCCTATGCAGTCAAAGGTTTACTGAGCATCTGCTGTCGATGCCAGGAATTCTGCTAAGTGCCGGAGCCAAGGTGAGAAAATGCAGATGTGCAGTGAGTGCTACAGCCTTGTGACCACACTCCATCAGCTAATAGTATAGAGAGCTGCATGCTATAACGTATAATATGAACCATAGAAGGAACAGTTAACCCATTTTAATTCTTTTAGAGATTTATCTACTTATTTTATATGTCTGAGTTTCGCCTGCGTGCATGTGTGTGCCTTATATCCATGAAGTACCCTGGAAGCCAGAAAGAGGGCATCAGATGTGATGGAACTTGAGTTAAAGATGGTTGTGAGTCACCATGTGGGTGCTGAGAACTGAACCCAGGTTCTCTGTAAGAGCAGCCAGTGTTTTGAATAGCGCTGAGCTATTGCTCCAGCCTTAACCCAGTTCTGAGAGGTTTCCAGGACAACAATTCTTAGCTTTCTGTCTATTAAATCTTGTATCTCAAATAATATACCAGTATTTCTTACTCTTAGAAACATATGGATGCTACCTGGCAGTAAACCCTTTTGTTTCTGTTAAAGGAAAATACATAAGAACTAAACTTTTTTTTTTAAAGGCCCTATTTGTCTTTTCACTTCTTAATCTCTCTATACTCAGAATAAAATGAATCTTTATGTATATTTATTGGGAAACCACAACCTCAAATAGTCAAATAGAAATACATAGAAAAAATATAGAAAGCTCATTTTTATGTAATGATTTGACTTATTACACCTGAAATCTTTTACCAATCATACCATTCTGATATTTCCCTCATTATATATAATCATAAGTAAGTAGGTCAGCTATTCCAATTCTATAAATGTTTTTGGTGGAATCAAATTGAATTGCTGCCTAATATTATAAAAAAAAAAAAAGCCTGGCTGGAGAGATGGCTCAGCAGTTAATAGTGCCTTCCTGCTCTTTTGGAGGACCTGGGTTCAATTCCCAGCACCCATGTGATGGCTCACAACCACCTGTAACTCCAGCTCCAGGGGATCTGATGCCCACTTCTGGCCCCCTCGGGCTCCTGCATGCATGTGGTACCCTCTGATGTGGGTCAGGCTCACTTGTTTCATCTGCTTCTTTCCTAAGCTCCAGTTACAAATGGGTCTGTATTGACTTGGTTCATTTTAGAAGAATAAATAAATAACAAAGTGTTAAAGAAATGTCCAAGTTGAGACATCAATGGCAGCATTCAGACGCTTCTGCACCGAGCACGCTTGCTGGCCATGGCCTGAGGATGTGCCGGAAGGCCTTCTGAGTTGTCTTCAAACCTCCCAGATTCCTGCAAGGTGGGGAACACTCATTGCTTTCATCCACGCCCCAAGTTCTCTTCCTCTTCGCCTATTGTGATGGGGGTTTTAGAAGATCTTTTGTTTTGTCGTGTTTTTAGGATTTTCTTCATCTGTGCAGTGTAATGGAGAGAAAGGACAGGATGAACATTCTCTCTCCGCTGTAGCTCCAACTTTGTTTCTAAGAATTGAAGTCGCTTTTTGTTTTTGTTTTTTTTTTCCCAGTTGCAGCATCGTCAAAACTTAAAAGTAAAATCCAGAGTTACAGAACAGTACTCATTATGGTGTTTTCATGCTGGTGGATAATGGATGCATCCACTCTATCCAGGTTTACCCCTCAAAATGAAGAATAGTCACATCCACCCGCAAGTGGGAAGACAGCTCATGTTTAGTGCCAGAGAGAAAATTCAGTACGCTCCTGAGAGTGGGAAAGAGGAGAGGTGTGAGGGGCCCAAGGGACCCTAGACTTCCTGCTTTCTTGCCTCTACAAATCTGAAACTAGCAAGAAGCAAAGAGTGTTCATTTTTCAGTCATTATAATCCTCCCACATGGAGGTGGCTGTGGCTGGTGTTGCGAGCATGACCCTCCCATTGCCTTTTCTCCTGCTGGCTTCCGTTTGCTTCTTGAGAATCTACGAATCCCATAACTTATCCCTCAGTTCTTCCTTCATAGGTACTGTGACAGTTCGGCCTGTTGTGTGTGGGGGTGTAACGTGGGTACTTCTATGATATATGTCTTTGTATGCTCTCTGTCTGTGCTAGTGGATGCTAGTCATGCTACCTCCCTTCAGAATACTGTATGTATGCAGTTATATACATAGACTAATACAGACTGTGTAGGAAGTTCTCAGCTCTTTTAAGGAGTCATCTAGGTGCTAGCTTTCAGCTTCCTTTTAACCTCCCTCCCCTCTCCTTGCCCTTTCTCCACCTCAACCACACTGAATACCTCTTGACATCGGTTAGCTTTTCCTTTCCTCGTGTGCTAGCCTTGCCTTTCTCGCCCTGCATAGCTTCCTTTGGGGAGAACCCTGGGCAACCATGGAACAAGGGCTCTGAGATGGCTTGTGGGAGTTCAAATGCAGTGCCAGTGCCTCCCCACCTGTGTGTGCGTGCGTGCGTGCGTGCGTGTGTGTGTGTGTGTGTGTGTGTGTGTTGGCTCCTTAGAGCTAAAATGCAGATCACCGAAGTTCTTACCGTAAAGGTGATTGCAAAAATAAATCCAGTCGATACATGTGGCGTGTTTAGAATGGGACTTGGCAAGCAGTGAGGCTCTGTCAGTGTTAGCTAACTGCATTTAAAGGCCGGTGCAGCAATGGTACTCTTTAGCATTTGTGCTTCCTTGAGGCAGCCTGTGTGCACACTTCTGCTGTAGACATGAAGCAAAGCAGGAAGATCATGTTAACCTGAAGGGCAGGCAACTGGAGAAATCGTTCAGTTGTCTTTCTGGTCCTTTCACAGTTTCCTCCACGGTTACATATTTATGTGGAAAGTTGGGTCAACAGAAGATCTGAACTCGGTACGGGTGTATTTACCCTCTGTCAGATCAACTGTAGGAGTAAATTTCAGGTCTGAGGCCGTTGTCCAGGCACACGGCTTTCTTCTCTATTCACGGTTCAAGCCCATAAGCACAGGGGAGACGTCCTGACTTGTGTAATTCAATGTGCATGGGTCACGGGGTACAGAAGGAACCAGACTTTAAGTCCTCGAGGTTTAAATCCTTTGGGGGCTGCTTAATTAAAACCCCACACATGCGCCTTCCTTCAGAACATACGTGAAAACAAAACTGGCCAGGACAAATCTGCAGTGTGGGATGAATGCTGTCTGATTAACCCTGGTTTAATCAGCCCTGGCCTTTGTAACAAAATATCATAGATTGGGTGACTTTAATATGACGGATAATAATATCCATCTGTTCCTCACAGTCGTGGAGGATTAAGAATTTGAGCTCAAGGTGCAGAGCTAGGAGTAGCGGGCTCGCTTAGTGTGTTTGAGACCCTGACTCTCTCTTCAGCGATGCTAAAACAGAACCAACAGATAAAGCTTGGGCTAGTATACTCAGGTCCTGCTGAGGATCCTCCAGGCTTACAGACATTCGTCTCCCGGGTGTGTCCTCAGTGTGCCACCCAGAATTCCTTGCCTGTTGATGGAGAGAGAACTCTCCCCATTGCTTTTATAAGAACACTAATCCCTGGTGGGGCCTCCACACTCATGACCCTGCCTTTATCTCTACACACCTCTCAAAGCCCATCTCTTACACCACCACGTTCAACGTCTGAATATAGAGGTACACAAACATTAGCACGTAACAAGCTTTGGGTAATGTTTCAAAGAAAGGCCACAGAGAATGTAGCCTGAAGACTTAAAGTCTGTGCCCCCCCC
>JABTXL010012463.1:4408501-4439547 GCA_025134845.1 Neodon shergylaensis
ACACACACACACACATACACACCATACACACCATACACACCACACCACATACACCACACACACATCACAGCACAGACACACACACAGCACAATACCTACATAACACATACATGCCACCCCATACATATACAACATACACACACAACACAACACACACATACATATCCCACACACACCCAAACACATAGAGTCCATTTATAAAGTCTTAATCATACAAATGCGTAGTGAAAAATTTTCATGATTGTGATACGAAAATTTCCTTTAAAATGTGTGTTGACCTTCAGACAGATCGGGTCTGTTTTGGGGTGAAACTGTGTTGGCAATAGACTGGTAACATTATCTTTCTGGAGAAGGCTCACCACTTCTAATGCTTATCTAAAACCTTTGGAAGATTCCATTACTCTCGGCATTCTAAGTATGTACTGATTTGTCTCGATTCTTTCTGAGGAAGCTATTGTTGTTGAGAAAAAGAAATGTCAGAATGTGCCTTTCAAATGAGGAAGACCTTTAAACTTCCTTTGAAATATACATTTGAACTTCAGTTTTTCAACAAGAATTTTGAAAACTGTTCTCAAATATTAGACAGGATGTCATTTTTAGGATATAGATTTATGTATTTAAAGTATTTCTGGAAAGAAAAGTGGGACCCAGCCAAAATAATTTAGGATTATATTTATACTTCCAGATCAAGAAGGGCTTACAAAGTCATTCTCTGGCACAAACAACCACGCACTCCCTCTGGGGTGCACACTGCCACTGCCTGGCGCTGAGTGCACTTGGCTTCCGGCACGAGGCACATACATTAATTCAGTTGCTATGGGCAATAAATGATCTTTACATTGTTGCTAATTCGCTCCACGGATACTTGTTGTGCACCCACTGACAGCTATGGATAGAGCTAAGTGCCCAGAAAGTATACATGAATAAAGGAAGCTTAGCTCTGCCCCTACAGGCTGCGACAAGAGGGAAGGCAGAATGGTCCCCAAAGCAGCATTTTCCTAAGGGAAGACTGGAAGAGACAGCCAGAGGCTGGGAGCAGAACATACAAGATAGCCCAGATGCTGTTACCGAGCAGAAAGTGACCAACACGGGGTATAAAAGGCAGAGAGAGACCCTAAGTTTCAATGCCTTGTTGTCCATAGTGAGGAGTTTGGAGACATCCTAAGGATAGTGGGGTGCACTAGAAGCTTTCCAGCAAGACGGTAAGTGTGGTGTTACTGACTTTGGCGCTGACTGTTTCAGTCAAGAGTCTCTTTAAATGGTCCTTGGGAGAATTCAAGCACCAGGTGATGCTGGCTGCATCTAGTGATGAACTGGAGAGAAATCAGGAGGAAGGAGTTACGGTTGGAGAGTGGACTGTCCCTCACAGGCTTGTGTGTTTGAACACTCAGTCCCCATCTGTTGGCATTGTTTGGAAAGGTATAGAGCTTTTCGTAAGTGGAGGCTCATTGGAGGAATTGTGTCTCTGGGGGTGGGCCTTGAGGGTTGCTAGACTGACCCCACTTCCTGTCCATGCTCTGCAAATGAACGCGGAGGCAGCATGTCTAGCTACCATGTGTTCCTGCCGTGATGTATCCCCCAAAATACAAACCAAATTACATCCATCTTTCTGAAAGTTGCTCTGTGAGTATTTTATCACAGCAAAAAGAAAAGGATACAGGAGTGGAACCAACCCTCCCCACACTGAGAAAAAAAATGACCTTGACATGCCTGTGAGAAGTGGGTTGTGAGTACTCAGGAAGCCGTAAAGGTCTGTGCTGGTCAGTTTTTGTCAAATTTACACAAACTTAGGCAGCTCTTGGAAGAGGGCATCTCAGTAGAGGAACTGCCTCCATCAAACTGACCCATGGCTTTGTCTGTGGGACCTTCCCATGATTGCTGAATGATGTGGGAGGCTGTAACCCCTTTCTCTGGACAGATAGATCTGGGAAATACAAGAAAAGTAGCTGAGCAAGCCAGGGAAGCAAACCAGAAAGTAGTCTTCCTCTATGTATGGTTCCTGCCTCTTCTCCTGCATGAATTCTTGCCCTGACTTGCCTCAAAGTTCAGCTACAGTCTAGACCTGTCAATCAAATAAACCCTTTTCCTCCCCATGTCACTTTTGGTCATGGTGCTTATTTGTTACAGCAATGAAAAGCAAACCAGGGCAGCACTGAAACCTCCAAAGAGATTCCTAGGTTAGAGTCGATCCCCTTGTATTATTTTCAACACCAAATCCAAAGACAACGTTGACGCTTTGCCCAAAGATAGCGCACAGACTTGCATCCCATTCAGTTTTAAGCAAACACAGTTAGTTAAATCTACAGAGCTTGCTTGCCTGATGGTTCTTGGGCACACAGGAGTCAGTAAGATTAAGCTCCGGATAGCAATTACAGCCTGCACCTCTTCCTTTTATCTCAGGAGACACAAAGAAATCGTAAACACCAATCCAGACACCAAATAAATAAATAAATAATAAAAAGTTCACTTCCTCCCCTCTGGGAAGAGAGCTTGAATTATTCTGCAGGTGTGTGAGCTGTGTGGTCTTGCCAAGCCTTTCCCTTCACTTCCACGTAAGCAGAGGTGAAGTGAAAGTGTTCGCAGCCTGGCAAGTCTGACTCCTGCTTTATGAGCCAGAGTAAGTCTCCTAGCACGAGTGTAACTGTGGTTCAAGGTGCGGTACAGCAGTACGTACTTAAGTGCCAAATTCGGGAACTGAATGGGTGTTTTCTACTTGGCTCTAGACTGTAATGTGAATATGTCTATGGCAGGTTTACAGAAGTCTCCAGTTAGTATTGATTTTTAAAACCCAAGTGCTAGCGAGAGAGACAGAGAGAGAGAGAGTGAAGCTTACCAAAGAGGTGCAGTGTCTCAATGTTCTATTGCTGTGAAGAGACACCATGACCACAGCAACTCTTATAAAGGAAAGCATTTACTTGGGGCTGACTTAGAGTTTCAGAGGTTTAGATCATTGTCATCATGACCGGAAGCATGGCAGTGTGCTGGCAGACGTGGTGCTGGAGAAGTAGCTGAGAGTTCTACATCCAGATCTGCAGGCAGCAGGAAGAGAGAGACACTAGGCCTGGCTTGAACTTCTGAAACCTCAAAGCTGGCCAACAGTGACCTGTTTCTTCCAGCAAGGTCACACTTCCTAATCTTTCTCAGGAAGTGCCACTCCCTGATGATGAGCAAGCATTCAATATAGAACTTATGGGGACCATTTTTATTCAAACCACTACACTCGGCAAAAGTTGTCCTTATAAAAACTATTTGCTAGCACAGACAAATCAGCTGTCCTGGGTTTTGCGTAGGTTCTTTGTCTTCTACTGAGCTTCAGCCATTCATTCATTCCCTCCTTTTGGTCCTGTAGTGTCCTTTTAAATATCCCAAGCACGGGGCTAGAGAGATGCTCAGTGGTTAAGAGCACTGGTTGCTTTTCCAGAAGACTTGGGTTCAGTTTCCAGCGCCCACGTGGCAGCTCACAACCATCTGTTACTCCAGTTCTCGGGAACCCAATACCCTCCTCTGGCCTCCCCCATGCACCAGGCACACAAGTGTTTTACAGACTGACATACACGCAGGCAAAACACTCATACATATTCCAGGACCATTTTAGTATGTTCTGCATAAGATTTTGACCCAGTAGTAACCTTTATAAGTCCATTCAAATTTTAGAATTTATAAGAAAGAATGAGAAATTTAAATATAATATAGTTTTTATTATCTATACTGAGAGGACACAAAGATGCCAAAACCTACTCTATTTCTTTTGATTTGTTAAACAAGCAACTTGCTAGACATAGTGTGGGGTTATTTCTTTTAATTGCTGTTGTTTTCATGCTGTAGAAATGATTGTGTTAAAAATCTCCTCAGGTTTTAAATATAATCATTACAGCTGACTATTCAACCAATCTTCCTGTCACCTTCAACAGATAGAAATCAAACAGTCTGCTGACCAAGGAATGCTTCATTTTAGAGAATTCATGTGTTACCTTTCCAAATTCCTATTAGTTTCTTATTAAAATGAGAGAATTTATCATTAAGGTCACATCTCTATTCCCCCTTCTCCTTGTGGCTAAAGGCACCAATGTTCCATGTCCTTGGCATATGCTGATTCTGTCCGCATCTTATTACAGCTTAGTCACTTTGCTAGCCCCCCCCCCCTTCTTTTCTCTCTCCCTGGTTTCATCTGTGAGCAGCATGTTAAGCTATAAGGTGAAAGATTTGCTCTATGGTTAGCAGGATGTGAGTGCGCGTGCAAGCACAGTTTCTTCCACCCACCCTCATCTCCTCCCCCGTACACACACCACCCCCAGCATGTTGTTCCCTTGGTGTTTTATGACGATGCTCACGGCGATTTTATTCTAATTCACATGATACCAGAAATGTAGAGAGACTTAGAAAGGTCGCTTGTTGGAGGCATGTGACCAAGCCTCCATTATAATCATGAAAGATTCTTGAGGAGAAGCTGCTGTGATTAGTTCAGCCGTCTGCTTAGAATAATCATTTCTGGCTTCTCTCCCTTCACCTTTGTCCCTCCTCAGATCTGAGAAATGTAAGGAATGTATTCGTTTGTCACTCAGGTCTGCTCGCCTAGGGTTATAAGATAACAACTCCATCTGTACAGACACCCAAATGTCCAAGTTGAAAGAAGAGCAGGGAGGTGAGCCATGCCATAGGCAGATTTATCACCTCCAAACCAAAACAGGCAAACATTTCCAAGATTGATTTCAATGTTATCTAAGAGGCCAGTGGAGCTAGAGGCTTTGAAATATGCCTACCAGTTGGAGGAAGAAAAGAAGCAAGCATTTGTAGTATACCTTCTGAAAAAGATAATTAATTTGCAAATAGGGGAGTGAGGAAAGACCACCTTGGGCTTTTTCTGTGGTTTTGTTTTATCCTGCGTGCAGGGTTTTGTACGTGTTAGACAAGTGCTCTCTCCCTGAGCTCACCCCACCACCACATTCATCCCCAATGGCACCCTGTGTCTCCCTTCCCCTTGAGCTTTTGGGGAGTTCAATCTAATTTTAAGAACTAGAGCAACATCCCTTTAAGGATGCTAAGAAGCCCTGGAGTGAACCGTGTATTCTTGGATAAATTCCTTCTGAATCTTGTAAAACTAAAGACAAATAAATAGATCGCTTTTTGTGTGCTCACTTGGTTATTTTACTTTGTTAATAACTGCTTATATGATAAACTCTCAATGGGGAACTATTTGCAGTTTCCTGGATGGCTATCCATAATTCAAAATCATTTTTAAAAGTTTTCCCGTAATTCATCTCAGTTTCCCCTCGTCATCTACTGTGCTTCAGACCCCTGGCAGCTATATCAAGAGTCACAGGTTTATCATAAAGAGAATAGATAGGAGAATTAATAGGAGACAGCTACATCCATTCCAGTGCATCACCAACACAGGAGAAAACGGTGCTCCGGAGGCAGGAACTACAGAGAGCATCCTTCGCATTCGTGGGGATAGACGCTAACCTCTAGCTAACCTCTAGTATGAGATTATTTTAGTGAAACCTCAGTTTGTATAGAGGATACCAAAAGCCCTACAAATAACCGGCAACCAGTTCTGGGTCTCTCTCAAGTCTTAGGGACTAATCCTTGTTTTATACTGTAGAGTCTAATTTTGCTCATTAAAAGTAGACTCAACTATCGCGAGTTAACAGAAGACAGCTTAAGGCAAATGCCATCTCTCTGTCCCACAGTGGGTTAGTGAGTGCTGAGGCAAAACTTAAAAAAAAAGAAAAGAAAACAAAGAGCCAGGCAGTGGTGGAGCATAGCTTTAATCCCAGCACTCGGGAGGCAGAGGCAGGCTGACCTCAGTGAGTTCGAGGCCAGCCTGATCTACAAAGTGTTATGTGTTGTGCTTCATTTGATTGTATTTTTTCAACTAAGCTTCCAAGGATGCCTAGAAGCCAATTATAACCTACATATGAGTTCATGGATGTAACTCAGTGGCACAGCACTTTCCTGGCACGCATGAGGCCCTGGGTTCAATCCTCAACCCCCTGAAAACACAGCAATACAGGCATTGCATAGATGAAAAGCAAGCCAAGTCATGCACCTTGAGATGAGATCTGTTAACTCACTCAAAGGAAACATGGCGGTGCCAATACAAAGAAGCAGACTAGGGGATGGTTGATGTAAAGAGAGAGAAATAACAGCAATGTTTTCTGTATCCTTGTTGTCAGAACCCATCTTCTACTTTGGTGATGTCCAGTACTCCGTGGATGAGAGTTCCGGCTATGTGGAGGTGCAGGTATGGAGGACGGGTACTGACCTCTCCAGGCCTTCGAGTGTCACCGTGAGGTCCCGGAAAACGGAGCCCCCCTCAGCGGATGGTGAGCAGTCTGCTAAATTAGCCTTTTGTGTCGTTCAACAGCGTCCAGCTACCAAGCGCTTCACCTGACGGAAACATTCCTCATGGCTTACTTTTCCTGAAATTATTACTATGGAGTGTGTAAATTTAGACTTTACCATTGTAAAGAAATAGATTTAGGCACTTTGAACCAGAGTTCAGGTTATAAGATTCAATGGCTAAATTGCGATGTACAGATTTGCATGACTTGGTTCTCTACCCAGCAAACCTAATACACTTAGCTGTTCTGACATTACCAGGGGACAGTCATACCCACCACCCTCACAGAATCTAAAAAAGTTTCAGCCTCTCACCGGTGAGCCTCTTCACTTGGCTCCCTCCTCGTTTTAACAAGTGTCCTTGTAAACACCTCAGATTCAGCAGGCTTCCCTCTACACAGCGCTACGTAAATTGTCCGAGGTGACACAGCGCTGCTTCTTCCAGGCTCTAAAAGACTGATGACAAACTTTAGGACAAACATGGGGCTGAAAATTTTCTTTTCCTTTTTTCAGCTAGCTGAATATGATTTCTCTCATATACACCCGTCCCTCCTGTGTGACTACTGTGTGACATGAGCAAATCCAGCCAATGGAGATAAGGTGTAGACCTTGAATCTAAGCAAATCAGCTTATATTCACGAAGTCAACAACCACGTAGATACCAATCTTTTCCATCTTGTTAATTGAATGTGTTTCTCTGTAGTATTTTGTATATATGATGTAGTATAAAACATTAACTATAAGTTCATCTATATAATTCATTTTTTTAAATTTAGTCCCCGTGTAAATATCCTTTCCTTATGGTTTTAGCTGGAACGGACTACGTGGGAATCAGTCGCAGCTTGGATTTCGCACCAGGAGTCAACATGCAGACTGTTCGTGTTCTCATTCTGGATGACCTGGGAAGACCCGTGCTGGAGGGAGTTGAAAAGTTTGAATTGGTACTTCGCATGCCGATGAGTGCGGCCCTTGGTGAGCCCAGCAAGGCCACGGTGTCCATAAATGACTCCGCCTCAGACTGTGAGTGACTTTCAATTTTACTGTGCCGAGACTGAATGTGTATAAATGACAGGTAGGGTGTTAAGCTTAGTTTGCATTTGCTAAGGCTGACGATGCAAAGGGCCACAGACCAGATGGCTTGAGCAACAGCAGCCTCTGCACTGATAGTGAGGAGCCTAAACGAAAGTCAGCAGCCTTGGTTCCAGCTGGGGCTGCAAGGGAAAGATGCCACAGGCCTCTCTCACTGACTTGTCAGTGGCCATCTCATCCCCGTGCTTCTCCATCATCTTCCCTCTTCAGACATCCGTATGACCAGTTCTCTGTCTGACATGAGAACACCTGGCATATCTGGCTGACATCAGTCCTAATGACCTTAAACTTGATTACCTGCCTATTACCAAGGTACTCGGGCTATGATTTCAATATATAAGATGTTGGCGTGGGAGACACCATTCACCTTATACCCCAAGTCTTTTCTCTTCATGCTCATTTTGATAGATTTAGACAGCCTTTAAAGATAATCATTAGTCTTTTTATATTTTAAGAAGCAATGTGGTATTGTCATTAGTGTCTTGAACGATTCAAACATGTCCTCACTACCTACATGGAGCTGAGTGGCCATGGTCTTTTTCTACTTAACACTAAGCCATTTCTGTCAGTGAGCCACACCTCAGATTTCTGTAATCACGTGTCAAATACACTATTGTTGTGTGTCACTCCTCCTAAGGAGACCAAAGTAAGGATACCACAAGAGTCCAGCTGGTCGGACCTATAAGTTCTGTTGGGGTCACTGACAAGGAACAGAAATGGCTCAAAGACAGCTGCACCACTAAAGCCCACCCCTTCGTGGGTGACAGTTCACAAAGCTGGAAACCTGGAGCACACTGCACAGCCTACAGACAGCTCAACAGGATGGAGCATGTCTCTTCTAGACAGTAGGGCTGGTCTCTGCCTCTTCCTGGCTGCTCGGTTTGTCTGGCAGTGTCTTTCAGCGGTCTCTACCGCTTATATATGATTGGGGAGGGGCGTGGGGTCTGGTGAATCTGGTCAGCTTCAGGGTCTTCCTGGAGGCTTTGTTTACTCCCTGAACTTGAGAAGCCTCTCTGCTGGGTGGAGTGTTTCTCCCCTCAGAACATCCTGTTGTTTCATCGCCCTCTTTAGCATCCATGATCTTAGTGAGCTTCCTTCCATCCAAGCCGGACATTTTTCCTGAAAGAAATTGTAACACAAAAATCTCATGGCAAGCCTCTCTAAATATCATCACTCACTACAGAAATCTGTGCACCTCCCTACCCTGAAATGGTTGTTGGAAGAAAGGAACGTGTTATCAATGAGGCCTGTGTATGACTGACCTGGCTTCAATGTCACCAAAAACACATGCGCACATTGGTCAGCTTTCCCTACCATTCGTGCATAACACTGTTGTACTTGTCCTTGAAAGGAAAGGTATTGGTTCAAGACCCCAAGACCAAGCTCTCAGCACAAAGGAGATTCATTTGCCCCAGAGAGACAAAGAGCAGGGAATAAGAGACAGAGACAGATGGGGACAAGGGAGAAGGGGGAGGGAACAAGAGAGAGGTGGGCATTGGGTATTTGTCTCAAAGGGTCAAAGGACTGCCTCTGGATAGAGAGACAGAAGTGGCCCATAGGCAAATGACAGTTTATAAAGGTAGAAGGGTGGGGGGCTGGAGAGGTGGCTCAGTGGTTAAGAGCATTGCCTGCTCTCCCAACAGTCCTGCGTTCAATTCCCGGCAACCACATGGTGGCTCACAACCATCTGTAATGAGGTCTGGTGCCCTCTTCTGGCGTGCAGACATGCAGACAGAATATTGTATACATAATAATAATAAAAGGTAGAAGGATGAGGTGTTTAATTTTAAGTAAGCATGTTAATTAGATAAGCCAAAGGGGGCGGAGGCTTTTGGTTACTGGACTTAAATAGTTTGATAGCTGAACCTCCGTAGTCGGCCTCAGGAGAAGGAAGTGGCGAAATAAGAGAACAGACCTTGCGGGCTAGCTTTAGGAATGCAATCTAATGGTTTTTAGCGAGGCAGAGAGAGTTGGAGAGAAGGACAAGACCTGCCAGAGCCACGTTTGCCAGGCCCGGGCTGGCTGGAATCCCTTCAGTTATTATGTGTACAATATTTATGTTCTTCATATGAAGAAAATTTTAAAGTGTGTGACCGACCACACAGCAGTTTTGATACAAACATCTGAAAGTCGCCAGTTTTGTCTAGGTCTTCAGCTTCCATTGCGCATGTTTGCGTCTTCAGCTTCCATTGCGCATGCTTGCATCGCAACAGAGGCCGAGGAAAACTGCAAAGACGAGGAAATGAAATGTTCACGGGGATGTGAACTGAGCAGAGACCCAGATGCTTTTCTCATTTTTTTTTCTTAATATCTACCTTAAGCCGTATCACCTGAAATGCCATTTGAAAGAAAGGACGCGTCTACGCGTTTCGACCCATGCATTTCTTTTCTGCACAGTGCCTAAGATGCAGTTCAAAGAAAGAGTGTACACTTGCAGTGAAAATGATGCGCGTGTAGCTGCCGTGATCTCCAGGAGTGGCGATGTCCAGCATAGGTCCTCTGTGAGATGCTACACGAGGCAGGCCTCGGCGCAGGTGATGATGGACTTCGAAGAACGCCCAAATACCGATGCCTCCGTTGTCACCTTCCTCCCTGGTATGTATGAGCTCGGAAACGTCTTAAATCTTTTATTAATTTACTGATTTGGGGTGTATGAGCACGGGGGAGGGGCGTGTGCACGCCACAGCTGATATGAAGTCAGAAGACAAGTTTTAGGAGTTGGGATTTCTCTTCTTCCCAGACCTTGTCTGGAGGATTAAACTCAGGTTGTCAAGGTTATGGAGACAGTGCCTTAAGCCCTTGAAGTTTCTGGGTGTAATTTAAGAACCCCAAGTGTGGATTGAGAAATAGGTCATCAGGAAAAGAGAGTGAAATCAAATTTCTCAGTTTCCCAACAAGCTTTCAACATGAGCTTATGTGCACGAAATGAACAGGCATATGCATTGCAGCAGGTTGAATAGATATCCTGGGGTCTCTTCATTAATCTTTTGATTCCTAACGATGCATTTTATTGTTAGTTCAGAACTCAGCAGTAAAGAACCTATCAAATATGCAAATTTTACAAAGCTAGAAATTGAGTTAATATTGAAATGTTCTTAGGCAAAAATGCATCTCCTGCTTTTATTTTTTTTTATTTATTTACTTTTATTTTATGTACATTGGTGTTTTGCCATGAGTGTCAAATCCCCAGGAACTGGAATTATAGACAGTTGTGAGCTGCCATGTGTGGGTTGAGAATTGAACCCAGGTCCTCTGGAAGAGCAGTCAATGCTTTTAACCTCTGAGCCATCTCTCCAGCCCTTTACCTCACACTTTAATATATGTCAGTGCCTTCATATATCTCACTACTTTGTCCTAATAGTTTAATTTTGTGAAATATATTCTATCGAAAAGGACAAACGTGTGGAGAGTTATGCTCATATTGATGGAGTATTGAAAACAACTTAAGTACTCAACAGTAAAGCTTGTTTATTAATATTTGAGCATCCATATGCTTGTATGTCGTATGGCTGCTAATCTGTTTTTAAAGAATTTTTAGTGAGATTGGAAAAAGTCGGGCCTATAATATTGGTCCCAGTTATTAGAGGCAAAAATCCAACTGTTTTGGGTCAATGATTTGTTCAACAAGCCAAAAGTTAGTAACATGATGCAGTGAGATTAACCAGGACCATGAGCAGTGGTCTCTTGATTCACTTCCCCACCACAGTTCTAGAAACTCACGCACAAAGCCGGCATTTCCTTTTTCCTTTGCTGTCCAAGATGAATGCTAGTCTGTAAAGAGAAAAACTGCAGAAATCTTTATAAGTATGGGCCTGTGTGCAAATAGTCCCATGTTCAGCAAATAGCTATCCGAGACCTATTACAGACGGTAGTCTTTGCACTGGCAGAGCAGGGGACAGCAACACCCTTGCTCTTCGGCTTGGTTCTCATTTTCGGCGTCTCCTTCTATCATGTGTCACTGTCGTTTGCTCCAGGTGAGACAGAGAAGCCCTGCGTCCTTGAGCTGATGGATGATGACATATATGAGGACATGGAGGAGCTGCGCCTGGTACTCGGCTCGCCGCAGAGCAGCTCTGCCTTTGGGGCTGCAGTCGGCGAGCAAAATGAAACTCTGATAAGGATCCAGGACGACGCTGACAGTAAGAAGTCACTGCCTTTGCTAAACAGTGACTCTGGAACTGAAGCCCGTTCCTTACCCCCCTCCCACCCCTGAGTTCCTGGGTGGCACAGAAAAGTAGCCCCTCTTTTTCAGTGGGACTTCCAGACAACTGAGACGTAAGAAAACAAGTGGGGAATAAAACAGCCCCCACACTGATAAATTTAGGGACTAGGGAGATGTTCAGTAGATAAAGTGTTTGCCAGACAAGCTTGAGGATGATAGTTTACGTCCCCAGAACCCTCATAAAACCTGCACAGGTGTGGAAACCTGCCAATAATCCCCTACTTCATCTAGGAGGCAGAAGAAGCGGGATCTCTGGTGCAAGCTGCCTAGCTAAGACTAGTCAAATTGGCAAGCTCCGGGTTCAGCGAAAGACTCTGCCCCGGAAAATCAAGTGGGGAGTTCGGGAGGAAGACAAGCGGCAGCAATTTCAGGCCCCAGCACGCACACATAACAAAAACTGACAAACTGAAAAGCTGTGGATATAGTTCAATGGTCATGTTCATACCTAACACGTACAAGACCCCGAGTTCAATGCCAGCACTGCAAAATTTAAAAATTGACAAAGCTCTTTGGGGTGGCTATGGCTTATGCCTGCGTACTGAAGCATAAGCCTTCATATCTGCCCTTGCCATTACATAGGTCTTTATGTCTACCCGGTCCTGGGTCAGTGGTTTCCCCTTCCACGCCCCTTCTCAATGGCATTCTCTTATAAGCTCTATGGGACAAAGAGACACCCCAGAGGACATGCCTTCTGTGGGCTCCCCGTTTCCCAGGAAGGATTGAGGTGTCGCTCACCAGCTTCTCCTTCTGACCTCGGCAGAGAGAAGCCGAGAGGATAACAATAATAAACCACCCCCCCATGTGGAAAGAAACAGAAGTGGGGAAGAACGTCCATCCCCACCACCCTTTGCCAGCCACTTAATTTGTCTGTGTTTTCCACACTCTTAGAAGCTGTGATCAAATTTGGAGAAACCAAATTCAGCGTCACTGAACCCAGCGAACCAGGAGAGTCAGTTGTTGTCAAAATTCCAGTGGTCCGCCAAGGAGACACTTCAAAGGTTTCCATTGTGAGAGTCCACACCAAGGATGGCTCGGCCACCTCCGGAGAGGATTATCACCCAGTGTCAGAAGGTACAGGTCTCCTGGGGGTCTGTCACCAGCTGGATTGTGACTGCACTGTTGGGGCTGAGACTGTGAGGAAAGGTGGGGAAGGAGGGGTTGGAAATAAATGAGCTTTTAAACTACTTTAGAAAGACAAAGCGCAGAATCCCCAGAACTTTCTCTGAGGGGAATTTTAGAATTGCTGTGTGTATTTGGAGCCCACGAACTGTGAGTGTTACTCCCGTTCTGTGGTCAGATGTTATAGCGTGTATTTGCTGTGAATTTGAAAGTGTGTGCTAGCCACACTGGACAGCCTCATTCAAACATTAAAAGTAGTATGCTAACAGGGGACGGTGAATAGGTGATAAAATACCAGCCCTGGCAGCCTCGATTCTGTGGGGTGTGGGAGCCTCTGTCGTTTTCTCCTTCGGCAAGTTTGGGTACCAACCCATTGTTTACTTCCAAGAGCTAGTGAAACAATTAGATGATTCTCTCTTTCCCCACCCCGCTCCACCCCATCTCTCTGCGTTATTTGCTAACCGCATAATCATAAACATAAATTCTGCTTATCAGCAAATGTTCCTGCTTTTCTGTCTCTTACCCTCAGCGGCCCCAGCGGCCCTTACTTCTTTAATCACAGCGCTCTGGGCATTCACCTTGATTTTCTGAGTCATTAACAAAATGTTACAAGTGACCGATGGTTTATTGAGTCAGTAACAAAATTAGTAAGTAACATTAATAAGAAACAGAACAGCTTCCACAACAGAGCTTAGTTTCCCTTGCAGAAACAGTCAGTGTTATTCCCAGACTTGGAAGCTCGTCATTTGTAATTCAAAAGCCATGAAAACAAAACAGATTTTTCTACCCAATTACAAAATCTCAAGTCAGTTTTTCCTGTAATGAACAGATTTTACATGAAAGAAAAACTGTCGAAATATCACTGTGTAACCTTTTAACAGAAATTATTTGTCTTGGAAATAAAGTTATCCTTTTAGTGAGCGGAGAAAAATTATAAATATGTAGTAAACTCACAAGCAAGGGCAAAGTTAATCAATGCTAAATCTACCTGGGTGTCAAATAACCACTAAGCTTATTGCTTATAATAAAATGTGACAGAGTTTTTTCTAAAATATGTTCTAATTATTCATTTTATGATCTAAAATTGGGGTCATGAGCAAACAAATAGGGAAAACATTGCCACAAAAGTTGACCTTTTGTGAAATGAAATGAGAGAGCATAAGACAAATGGGACTGAAATCTCATCAGGAAAATGCACATCCAGAGACAACCATTGAGATGTTTGCAATAAACTGTTTTAAAACATCTTAGACATTTGCTCTGCATAACTGGAGGGGGCTGCAAAACTTTGAATGCTTACACATTGACATCTGGTGACAGAAGTGAGTGAAGTCAGGGAACACAGAGAAGCTGGAATGCTGGTCAACCTGAAAATCCACTGTGGAGAAAAGCCCACAGGCGCCATTAGCTGACAGTTACCAAGGAAGACACAAAACAACTCAGGTGTTTGTGTTTTCCTATGCAATGCTCCAGTGTTTTTAATGTTAAAAAAGTGATTCTTAGAAATCACAACAGACAGATCAAACTGTTTTATAAAATAGCATCACATACACCAAATTTTGCTTTTAAAAATTTGGTAGGCTAGAAATAATTAGCTATTCTCATCTTCCTGTATTTTTCATGGTGGCTAAAAAAAAAGATCCAAAACTGTTGAATTCAAAGAGCATAATAAGGCCAGTGATTGGGGGAAAATTGTATCCAGAATTGGAACAAAACTTTTTTAATTGTGTTGATCAATAGCTGATTGTTAAATTTCTTTGTTATAATTGATGATAAAGCTTTTTGAAGTCCAGAGTGTGGGAAGCACATGAGCAGTGCAGTCTTCTGCTGTAAAGAATTGATTCCTGACTGCAGGCGTGTCAGGATATAGCCCCGGCTCCGCTATTTGGAACCATGGTGTTTGTCTTTCCTCCTATTTTCTTTTTGGACGCAGTTTTTCCAAAAGGGAAATCAGCTCATCTAGTCTCTGCAGTAAGGCCTGATGTTCAGACTTCAATAAAACCTAATCATCGTAATGCTTTAACTTTTTAAAAATGAGTGCTAGCAACAATGTCCCCTTGTGGTTAGATTGCATTCCCGTGACAGCATAGCGGTCCTCGCTGAGTGGGGCAGGTGAGGGAGGAAGCGCTGTCCTTCACTCATAACAACAGCAAAAACAAGTACTTTAAAAATATAATTTAATAATGCATCTAAACAATTCCAACCCAGCCTATGTATCTCCCTACACCCACTAGCATTCAGTCATTGCTATCTATGGTCCTGTTTCCACTCACTGGGCTTCATTAGCTTAGGAAACTGGTGGGCTAAAAACGGGAGTCTTTTTATAGTCCGACATAAAAACTGTTCACTGTCTCTCACAGTTTCCAAACTGTGGACCAACAAAGCAATTTAGTAAGTCATGGTTAGCATTTTCCTTTGGAGAGAAAAGAGAATAGAATGGTAGGAAATGTGAGTGGACACTGGAGAGATGCTTCAGCAGATAAGAGGGCTTATAACTCAATCACAAAAATCTCAGTTCAAACCCCACTACCTCTCCTGGCTCCCCATGCCTGGAACTCTAGCGCTGTAGGAGCCAGAGATGAGAGGATCAACGCAGCTTGTTGGACCCCAGCCAAGGTGTCTAGGTCCAGTGAGAAACTCTGTCTCGAGGAATAAAGTAAAAAGTGATAGAATAAGGTGCTGTGTATCTTCTCTAGCCTACACACACACGCACACACAAAAACAGTATAGTACAGATAGTAGTAATAAATTAGCGGTTTGGTTTGATTCCCTTTAAGTAACCACACACATGCCACATGTGTGCACCGATGTACTGGACCCCAGTTTAAAATATCCTTGTTATAAACCACTTCAAGATCTCAGGTTCATTTGCAAAAGCTTAAATCAGTGACTTTGTATTTGTAGAAATCGAGTTTAAGGAAGGGGAAACCCAGCATATCGTTGAAATTGAAGTACTCTTCGACGGGGTAAGAGAGATGAGGGAAGCCTTCACAGTTCACCTAAAACCAGATGAAAACATGGTAGCAGAGACACAGGTAAGTGAGACTATAAGTCAACCTTTTCTTAGAGTAAACGCACGTAAGAAGTCACAGCAAAGGGGACTTGGGGTTAGAGAGATGACTCTGCTGTAAAGAACACTTGCTACTCTTGTAGAGAACATGGGTGCAGGCCCTAGCACCAACATGGTGGCTCACAACCATATGTGGCTTCAATTACAGGGAATCCTAGGTCCTTTTCTGGTCTCTGTGGGCACTGCACACACAGTGCACATGCATAAGTGGAGGCGAACACTCATGCACATGATAGAAAAGTAAATTCTTTTTAAAGGAATGATGACGTTGTACGTGAAAGGGGATGTGCATGATCCCTTTCAACCACCCACGTTAGTTTCTGTTCTGATTGGATGGATATTCCTTTCTGTGTTGCGGGAGGTCCTTCTGCTCCTCCAACCAATCGCTGCTGAGATACCAGCCCATTGGGTCGTGGTCTCTCTCCCTTTAAAAAAGCGGCTACTTCCCTCCGCTCTCTCTCTTCACTTCCTGCTCCGCGACTAGACTTCCTTCCTGGTTGCGCAGAGGGCTGTTGTCTGGGACGGTGATCTCTAAGTTTTTTCCTCTTTAAATAAATACCACCCTATTAATCATAATTCCAAACTGGTGTGGCATTATTTGAGACCTACGCCTTCATCTCTGTCTTTGGAAAATCTTTTTGGTGAGAATTCAAAGTTGTAGTCCCTAGGCCCCACATCAGCCCTCTTAGCCTTCCCGTGTCGTGACTGAACGTGGAATTGACTGCCACAAGGATGAGATAATTATTCAACACTCGTTGAAGCAGACATATTTACCCACCAAACACTTTCCTGGCCCTCAATGTGCCTACTCGTTCCTCCTACTATGGCTAGAATCTGATGCTGAGAACTTCAGGTGCAAAGTTTTAAAGTCGCAAAATGTGTTTCATACATCATATTGCCTACCAGATTTTCTTCAAGATAGGTGCAATCACCATGAAATTTGTTTTTGTACAGTGGAAATAATTTCTGTAGGAAAAAGTCAGTTTCAACAATACTATGTGTAAGTGTACTACACTGCTTTCATCATCTTGTTCACTAGCAATAAGGACTCAAATGGGGAATATGTTTTTCTTAAGTATTTTTATTATTCAGTAAAAATGGTAATTCTGTGGCATTGCTGTCCCTTAAGAATTTTTTTTTGTTCTCACCTGTACTACATTCTTTCCATAAAGTCCCTTTATTAGTTAATTTCTTTCTTTCTTTTTTTCTTTCTTTCTTTCTTTCTTTCTTTCTTTGTTTTTTGTTTTTTTGTTTTTTTTTGGTTTTTTGAGACAGGGTTTCTCTGTGGTTTTGGAGCCTGTCCTGGAACTAGCTCTTGTAGACCAGGCTGGTCTCGAACTCACAGAGATCCGCCTGCCTCCGCCTCCCAAGTGCTGTGCTGGGATTAAAGGCGTGCGCCACCACCGCCCGGCTTCTTTCTTTCTTTCTTAAAGATTTCTGTCTCTTCCCCAGCGCCGCCTCCCCTTTCTCTCCCCCTCCCCGAATCAAGTCCCCCCTCCCTCGTCAGCCCAAAGAGCAATCAGGGTTCCCTGCCCTGTGGGAAGTCCAAGGACCACCCACCTCCTTCCAGGTCTAGTAAGGTGATCATCCAAACTGCCTAGACTCCCACAAAGCCAATACGTGCAGTAGGATCAAAAATCCATTGCCATTGTTCTTGAGGTCTCAGTAGTCCTCATTGTCCGCTATGTTCAGCGAGACTGGTTTTAACCCAGGCTTTTTCAGACCCAGGCCAGCTGGCCTTGGTGAGTTCCCGATAGAACATCCCCATTGTCTCAGTGTGTGGGATAGCCTTGCTCGTGCTCTCTCTCCTTCTGCTCCTGCTTTGGACCTTGAGATTTCAGTCCGGTGCTCCAATATGGGTCTCTGTCTCTGTCTCTGTCTCCTTTCATCGCCTGATGAAGGTTAATATTCTGGAGGATGCCTATATGTTTTTCTTTGGGTTCTCCTTCTTATTTAGCTTCTCTAAGAACCCGAATTATAAGCTCAATGTCCTTTATTTATGGCACAATATGAGTTCTGGAGATCAAACTAGGGATGCTGGGCTTAGCAGCAAGTGCCTTACCCTCTTGGCCATCTCCCCAGCTACATTGCTATCCTTTTAAGTCATAATTTAGAACTCAAGATCTGCAAGTACAAAGTCTTGATCAAATAGATTTTCTGTGAATCTTTCACTGTTTTTATGGAGTGACATGTGACATTCTTTTGGGTAAAGGAACAATGTGTAACTAAAGTCACTTTTACTGTTAAAGACCCTTAAAAACAGAGAAATACCTTTGGTGTGACCGTGATTCAACTTAGATTTTTTTGCCTTTACAGCGCTGTAAAATTAATTGTAAAAAACGTTAATTTGAATTTACTTTTATCCTTATTCTGCAATCACAAGCTGCAGCCCTACAGCCCTGTGTTTTTGGTCCATGATTTTTGGTAGGTTAAGAAGATTAAACACACTTGATTTGCAGTATTTTCAGCTCTTGAAAGTGTCAGGGCGATGCCTGAGAACTGTCCTATCCATTATCAGCACTAGGAAAGCTGTTCAAGAGCCAGGGACATGGGTAGAGGTGATTTTCCTCCTTGGGTAGACAGTGTCCAGAGCTGCCTTCTGATTAGCTCTCACCTTCTCTATCCCGTGGTCCAGGTAGTCCTGGCCTTTGCCCACCTAAAGCTTAGCTTCTCCCTGGCCCCTCCGCATCTCGAAAGCCCACACAATCCCATGACCTTGAAAGTCTCACTTCTTTCAAGGTGTCTGTCAGGTTTTTCCTCCCACTATCAATTAATGGATTTGTTGTTGTTGTTGTTGTTGATGTTATTTCAACTTCACAAAGCCACAACTGAGTTAGCTACGAGCCTCACAACTGAAGAGAAAACCTAAGAACCTAATCATCTCAGGGGCTAGTAGCAAGCCTTTGGATGAACCACTCAAGGCTTAGGTCCCTTCCCTACAAACATTCGAGATGAGCAAGGCCACCAGGGTCCATGAAATAAGCTGTGTGTGGCCTGTCCCTCTGCATGGGTCTGGGCAGGACAGTTTCTCATCACAGTGATCCTGGGGATTTTCTAGTCATTTTTCTGAAATAGAGAAGTTCCGAGAACCCGGATAGTTAACAAATCAGTGATCACTCTCCTTTCCTTCCAGGCAACCAAGGCCATTGTATATATAGAGGAGTTCAACAGCATGGCGGATGTCACCTTTCCCTCTGTCCCTCACATTGTGTCCTTGCTGATATATGATGACATTTCAAAAGCCAAGGAATATGCTGGGCCTGTGTCTGGCTATCCTGTTGTCTGCATTACGGTGAGTAAGAAATAGATCAAATTGGGAAAAATGTTAAGATAATTCTTTTTTAAAAATTTTTATTTATTTTTTGTTTTACATGTATGAATGTTTGCTTGCATGTTTGTGCATGTCATTGCTTGCATGTTTGTGTATGTCATTGCTTACATGTTTGTGCATGTCATGTGCACCACATGAGTGCCTGACACAATGTGCAGAAAGAGGCATAAGAACCCTTGGAACTGGAGTTACAGATAGTTGTGAGCTGTCACGTAGGTGGTGGGGACAAAACTCAGGTCCTCTGTAAGAACAGCAACTGCTCTTAACCCTGAGCCATCCCTCTAGCCACATAGGACAACTGTTTAAAGTAATTATAAACTTTAATAAGCGTTGTCTTGGGAAATTTAAGGTTTAAACTTGAAGCTGTGAAAAACAGAAAATAACAATAATTAAATGAAGTTCCCATTTCCCCCTCCCATAATACAAACAAACAAACAGAACCCTATTAACTGAGTTCACAGTGTGCGGCTTAAGAATCTGTCACATCAGGTAAACCAGTAAAGCATGATCTAGGCATAGAAGAGGTTAAAGAACAAGGCCAGGTGGGAAAACTCAGGCTCCATAGCTCTGAGGCAGAGTGTAAGAGCTGGTGTAGAAGCTCTGGTGTGGAGGACCACGTAGACTTCTGACAGTTTAAGATTCGGGTACAGGAAGATCATTCCACGAAGGGCGGCTGTCAGGGAGAATAGGAGGGAGCCATTACAGGTTTTGCCTGCCTTCTCATAACTGACTTCTAAGTTCCCCGGGAACAAAAGCTGTGACGTGTATTTTTATGTCCCCGCAGCTGTAATCAGACACTCCACATATCACAGGCACACAATGAATCTTCGTCGGGGTACCAAGGCGTGAATAATTTGGTGTTCGCTTTACAAGGGGCTCTAAATGGCACCTTAGGCAACCTGGAATTCATCTGTTGGGTGGCAGGAAGTGTTCTCATGCAGAAATGCCTGAGAAGAGCATCCTGTTGGAATGTTAGTGGAGCGGTAGTGTGTAACAAGCTGGAAAGGGAAGACTTGAATTAGCTGGGAAGGAACCATGGGAATGGCACAGAAGGAATGAGCTTAAGGGGCATTACAGAGCAGAGTGGTCAAGGTCACCCACCTGCTGGATGTGACGGAGGGAAGAGAAGGACTGGGCTCCCGATGGATGTCTGGCTGGCACTCCTGCTAGCCGTGGTGGTGTGACCAGCCTCACGGGACAGGGAGATTCTAATACGTTTTGTAGGGCAGAGGGAGAGGGGACAGAAGCATGAGAGAAAAGGCTAAGAATGACTCTGGGGATTCAAGAGATGGTGCCGTGAGTAACATTTCTGAGGTCAGAAAAACGATCACTGCTGGGAATAAGAATTCAGAAGTTCCATGACCGAACTGTAGCATGCGGCGGCGGGGGGGGGGGGTGCAATGGAAGCGTGGGGGCCGAAGGAGCTTGAGAAGAATCAGGTCCCCAGTACTCTCTACTCTGCTCCTAACACTGTTTTGCTTGCTTTCCCCTAGGCTTGCAATCCCAAATATCCAGACTATGACAAAACGGGCTCTATTTGTGCCAGCGAGAGCATCAATGACACTTTGACCCGATACCGATGGCTGATTAGCGCTCCTGCCGGCCCGGATGGCGTAACCAGCCCTATGAGAGAGGTGGACTTCGATACCTTTTTCACGTCATCCAAAATGATCACGTTAGACTCCATATACTTCCAGCCTGGCTCCCGGGTACAGTGCGCAGCCCGTGCCGTGAACACCAATGGGAACGAAGGCCTGGAGCTGATGAGCCCCATCGTCACCATCGGCAGAGAGGAAGGTGAGAGACCGTTTCCCTGTGAATGGCGGGGAAACACTGCGGTACTGCGAATACCTCATTTCTGTGTGGTTTTTGTTGTTGGTCTGGTTTTGATTTGGTGGGCTAGGTTTGTTTTTAAAGTTTTATTTATTTTCAGTTTAAGTGTATGTATGTATGCTTGTATGTACCCATGTGTACCCTGTGTGCTCACTCAGGTCAGAAGTGTATGTATGTATGCTTGTATGTACCTATATGTACTGTATGTACACAGAGCTCACTCAGGTCCGAACTGTATTATGTATGTTTGTATGTACCTATGTGTACCGCGTGTGCTCAGTGCTCACTCAGGTCAGAAGTGTATGTATGTATGCTTATATGCACCTGTGTGTACCATATGTGCACAGTACTTATTCATGTCGGAAGTGTATGTATGTATGTATGTATGCTTGTATGTTCCTATGTGTACTGTATGAGCTCACTCAGGTCAGAAGAGAACATCACATGCCCTGGAACTAGAGTTACAGATGATTGTGAGCCACTATGTGTTCTGGGAACTGAACCCAGGTCATGCACAATAGCAGTCAGCAGACTCAATCACTGAGCCGTCTCTCCCTGGTTTACTGTCGGAAGTGCTGAGAATGGAGCCCAGGCTCCTATACATATGAGACCAGTACTCCACCTCTAACTTAGACTCCTATTCCTAAATTAAATGGGTTTTAAAACTTGTAATGCACATTTCTATTTAAAATGTGTTTACTCTCAGATTAAAGAAGTAGTTTTAGGTAGCTGGGTTGATGGCTCAGTGGTTAAGAGCATGTACCAGAGGACCCACGTCCGGTGCCAAATACCCACGCCTGGTGGCTCACAGCTGTAGGTCCGGCTCCAGGGGATGTGATACCTCTGGCCTCTCTCTCTCTCTCTCTCTCTCTCTCTCTCTCACACACACACACACACACACACACACACACACGAATCGAAATTATAATGCAGCAAAGCTCTGCGATCAGCTCCAGCACTGTTAAAACACACACTCACTTCTAGTTTTAGTCTCCAGTAAGTGATATTTAATTATAGCTAGTATATGATATGTATCTCACGATTCATCATATTGTTCTAGGGTAACATTAAGATTCACCCCGTTTGACTATACTTGGTTGGTATTGTATTTCACCCATCTTCATTTTATCTGTTCGCATTATACAGTAATTTTGTGACTATGTCCCTGGCATAAATGGTCATCATATATGGTCAGTCTGACCAGGAACTGTTGAGAGGGCCCCGAATGCATGCTGCCTGTTACACAGTCTTCTCCTTCCTTCTGATGCTCATCCTCAGCCAGGTCTTAGATCACGGGGAATATTAAAATACAGAAAGCAATGGCACCTACATTAAAACTTTCCTTGTGTGCTGTCGTCTTCTCTTAGCATAAAGGTGTTCCTTTTCTTCAAGGTCTCTGTCAGCCCCGCGTGCCTGGGGTAGTCGGGGCGGAGCCATTCTCAGCTAAATTACGCTACACTGGTCCCGAGGACCCAGACTTCGCAAACCTCATCAAGCTCACTGTCACGATGCCACATATAGATGGTAGGTACCGTGGGTAAAGCGAGACCTCGGACACATAGACAGTAGCTATCCTGGTAAAGCCTTGGTTTCGCTTCCTTAATCCTCAGTTTGCAAATTGACTTTCAAGTCCATCTGCTTCTTCCAACTCTTTCTACCTAGTTTTGAAAGTCTGTCAACTTAAAAAGCATTCTTTAAAATTAAAACAAAAATGCAAGTAAGGGCAGACGGTACATCGCTGTGTTTCCCTATAGGGATGCTGCCCGTCATCTCCACAAGAGAGCTATCCAACTTTGAGCTGACCCTCAGCCCTGACGGCACAAGAGTCGGTAACCACAAGTGCTCCAACCTGCTGGACTACAACGAAGTGAAGACCCGCCATGGCTTCCTGACTAATGCCACGAAGAACCCGGAGGTCGTCGGAGAGACCTTTCCTTACCAGTACAGTGTGCCCGTCAGGGGTTCCAGCACCTTACGATTCTACCGAAACCTCAACCTGGAAGCCTGTCTATGGGAGTTTGTCAGCTACTATGACATGTCGGAGCTCCTGGCAGACTGCGGAGGCACCATAGGGACGGATGGCCAGGTACACCTTCCAACATCTGAGCCTTGCTCCTTGGACGAACCGGCTGCTTGGTTCTGTCAGTAGTTTCCTTAGTCTCAACTATCGATTCAGTATTGGTAGCCTTTGGTCAGAGAGGGACAGTGGATAGGATGCCATCCAAATCTGTCATACAATATTAATATACAAGAGATACACAAAGCCCTCCGGCCACACCATCAAAAGACCACTTCTGAAATAATAAGTCTCTGCTTAGCTTATAATTTTTGAAAATCTAAAATTTGTATTGAAAATTATAGCAAGTATTTGAACTAAAATCCTGAAATAACAAAAAGTATAAGAGGGATCTATATGTTAAAGTAGTAAATGACATGCAGAATGAGCCATAACTTTCCATATTTAGCCAAGGGCAATCTACTAGAATTGGAAGTCCCTGAAGGTGTGTTTCTAAAGGCTATCCTCCTGCTGTGTTCCTAGTAAAATAAAGGGGAAAGTCTATGGTAACTGCCCATCAGCTCACTCCCACAGCGGAACTGTGGAACCTGACTATCTCAGCCACGGTCGGTGTTCCTGGAAGCTAGCGGGGTAGCAGCTGCTAAGACTTGCTGTTCTCAAAAATCAGAGGCGTCAGTAAGTAGTGTGAATTAGTGGAATTAGAGCGTAATGTAAAGGCAGTGTGAAGTGGTGGGAAGAGCCTGGTGCTTCTCATCAAGCAAATAGACGCCTGCCGTTTGAGTCTGATGCGTTCTAGCTGTGTGTCTCCAGAGACACATTACATAAAGCCTTCTTGGGCGGTAGTCCATTGGGGACTTCTTCCTCAGTCTGGCTTTGCCACATGAAAGGAAAAAGAGAAGGACAACACCACCTCAGCCTTCTCTCAGATCACACACCTTCCGCTTTTCCTCCCAGAATCCGTGCAGTCGTTACAAAATCCCTCTCTCCTTTCTGGCCGCTCCAGACACAGGGTCAGTTGACATCAACGAACTAGGAGACGCCACAGGATGGCACAGTGGTTCGGTTGAGTCTCTGTCGGCTTGCTTCTCCGTGCTTCAGAGTGTCTCTGTGGGCTTGTTTGTAGCCTGTTTCACCCCCAGGAACATCTTTTGTCCTCCCCACAGAGTGGAAACATGTCTCTCTCATCTTTCATATGTCACTCAGACTGCTAATTTTCCCACTGTATCCCTGCCTTCTTGCTGCTAACGCTTGTTCTGCCTTTGCAGGCCAACGCAATGCACCAAGCTTGCTTTGGAGGCAAGGCTTGCCTCTGAGCTGTTTAATTCTTCATACTAAATCTGGGGGCTCAATGTGAAGTGTTCATTTAAGCTGATGCTACTTTATTTCGTTTTGGTTTTGCTTTATGCTCATCGTTCTGTTGAATCATCTGGGTCCAGAGACGTTTCGTGTCCAGCAATCTCAAGTAACTGAAGCCAGGGCTGGGTTTCTAATTGAACTGTAGGAGGTTCTGTTGTTAGGCTGGAACTGGTAACTGTGAAAAGCTTGTATAACACACTAGGAATAAGAAAGAGCATAAGGTCAGTCAGCCAATAATTATTTGTTGGTTTGTTTGTTTGTTTGTTTGTATGGACATTTTGCTTGATACCCCAGAGGCCAGAAGTTACAGATGGCTGTAAACTAACATAGGGGTGATAGAGTTTGAACCCACATTCCAGGAAGTGCAAGTGCTCTTAACAACTGAACCATCTCTCCAGCCCCCAGGTTATCCATTTCATGTAAGCTTTTTCAGTAGATGGCCTACATCTAAGAATCCCTTCTGAGAAGGTCTTCTGCTTTTGTATTATTGAAAATCAATCTACTGACGGAACCATGATGATCAACATCACGGAGAAGAACAGATTAAGTGTGAGCCACTGAGGTTGCAGGTTCTGCTATGAAATTCTAAAACCTTCAGTGTAATCTACGTGGTAACAAGCTAGTGAAACACAGTGCTTATACTCTCAAAGGAAAGCTTAAAAATGAACCATCCCGGGCTGGAGAGATGGCTCAGCGGTTAAGAACATTGGCTGTTCTTCCAAAGGTCCTGAGTTCAAATCCCAGCAACCATATGGTGGCTCACAACCATCTGTAGTGGGGTCTGATGCCCTCTTCTGGCCTGCAGACAGAATATTATATACATAATAAGTAAATAAATATTTTTAAAAAATGGACCATCCCACTCACCCCTACCTTCTTCCTTGGCCTAAATTTTAATTTCTCTACAGACCGTCGATACCTTCTTCCTTTCTCTCCATAGCTCACATGCACACTGCTGAGCCATGGGTAGAGGGGAAAAAATGTAAGTTAATAGAAAGGAAAGCTGACCCTCCAGGGCATCCCCTTCCCTTTCCTCCATTCATTTATGGATCTAAGAATGAAAAAAACAGTCAAATGGTAGTTCTGAAAATTAAGATAATGGCACTGGGAACGGAGATATAGCTCAGTTGGCTGGGTGCTTGCCTGATGTACATGAAACCCTAAGTTAGACAGCACCACACAGACCAAATGTACCACTGTACACCTGTCACTTGTAGTCCCAGGACTCAGAACTAGAGGCACAGGGATGAGAAGTTCGAGGCCAGCCTGGGCTATATAAGACCCTGTCTCAACCAAAACTAATAACAACAATGTTGGTGAAAGTCAGAATAATACTAACTAGTAAATTTATTGTTACGTGTGAGCCTTTCACTTGTCTAAACGTGTTGTGTATATCTAGTCTTCTTGACCTCACAACAACTCCATAAAAATAAATATCACGCCCCGCCCACCCACTCCTGTTTACAGATAAGAAAAGAGAAAAACCAAAACAAACAAATAAAAAAACTCAGGTAGCTTTCTCAAATTCCTCCAGTTTGTGTGCCTGTGCTTATCTCGTGTGCCCGTGCTGGTAACCCATCGTGAACTTATCCTAACGTGTGATTGACTATGAAAATAGACATTATTATAAGAAAGCCAACTGAGCTTCCCAGTGTCCTTCAGAGATAAACATTACACAGCACCCACTATGGAAACCATGTGCCAAAATACATCCTCAGCTGAGGCGATGAAATTTGCTAATCCAGGTCCTGGTGCAGGAGATACACATGCCCAGGTGCTGGAGATGCATGGGGATGCACTGGTCCTGGTGTGCTGCGCAGGCCCTGGTGCAGGAGGTGCACGGGAGCTGGTGGGAAGTCTGCAGCATGAGCTGCACACAGACAGCACAATCTGAAAGGGAAGCACAATTCCAGAGGTGGTGTTCAGAGTCACCGCATCCTAGAATAACTACATTCTGATTTAGGAATTTCTCCAGTCTTATAAATGGTCTCATTTCTGAATTAATAATTGGATAAACCAGTGACAATAAAGAACCATCAACTTGAGTGGCGGGTTTAGGGTGTAGGAGTGGCTCTGTGGGTAGCCAAACACTCCCATCAGCCGCGCACACACTTGTCTGTCTTTCACTTGCCAAGAAAAGTACTTCAAAGTCCTGGCCAAGCGCCGAACAGACACTACCTCCAGCCTCAGCACCTGTCCTAGACTTGGCACTTTAGCCTAAGCTAGCACTGTGCAAACAACTTTTACTAACCTGTGCTTGCGACAGCTACCTTTGTGAAATATTGCTAAGTTGCTACCGTGCGTGCGAGTGTGTGTATGTGTGTGTGTGTCTGTGTATGTGTGATGTTTAAAGTTCTGTTTTGACACACAGGATATTCTGCCTCCAGACTCCTTATTCAGACTACTTCACCTATAAGAAAGAGTTGCCCAAGTGAAGGGACGATTGGAAAAAATCCAGGGTTTTTGTGTGCTGACAACAATGACCTTTGTTGACTTTTGTGCAGTTTGACTATAGCTCTCATCAGCTTGTATTGAGACCTCCTTATTCAGTTGTATATGCATGAAGTAGTCACTTGACATCTAGTCTGTACTGGGAAACATCCCAGGGACCGGGTGAGGACCCCATACGCATCAGCAAAGGAGACTTATATAGGTCAAGTCATTACCCATTAAAAGGCTAAGAAGTTTGCCTCTTCAGAAAAATAATTTTAAAGTTCTTTAACTTTATTCGATTCTAAAACAATCTTTATCCATTAACCTCAAAAATGCAAAGGCAGATAACAAAAAAGAAAAGATACATATTTAATAAATAATTCTGTTCTACCTCTATGTATATTCCGTTTCTGTTCTTGTTTTTTCTGTAATTAAGGTTGTTTGAGCATGCAATAGAAACACTTGACGGAAGTTAAACTTAAGGTTTTTTGGTTTTGGTTATTTGTTTTTTGAAATAGGGTGTCTCTGTGTAGCTTTAGTGCCTGTCCTGGATCTAGCTCTTGTAGACCAGGCTGGCCTCGAACTCACAGAGATCCACCTGCCTCTGCCTCCCGAGTGCTGGGATTAAGGGCATGTGCCACCACTGCCTGGCTAAACGTAGTTTTTAAAGAATTGGAAGTTTTGGTGATATTTTTTCTTAAACAAGTTGTTTTATTTGTTTTGTTTTGTTTTGTTTTGTTTTGTTTTTGTAAAAGCATTCTTCTCAGCTTTCCTGGCTGTGGTTCAAAGCTAGTGTCTTGACTCTCTCGACTTCTTAGGGATGCAGCAGTTGGTCACGTTGCCCAACTGGCAGGCCTAAGCTGTAGACATGCAGCCCAATTACAGCTTGCTCTTATGGCATGAAATTGCAGTATGCTCCTGGGAAGACAGACACTCTGTGGTCTGGAAAAGTGAACGAATATTTTTCTTAGTTGGTTTGTTTGAGGAAGAACTTTTGCTTCCTTTTTACAGAAGTGTTTGGCTTACAAACATGAACCCTGAGGCCAGAATATGTATCTGAAGTCAGGTCTTTTTATTCTATTATTTTATACTGCCTTCACCGACTCTCTTATAAGTAAGTCATGCTGTGTCAGTCAAGAGCAACGCAGTTCACACAATGTTCATGATGTATGTGGTTGCCTATGTTCTCAGATTTTGCAGTTAATTTTTTTAACCAAAATAACATCGTTTCTGAACTCGGGAGAACAAATGAAAGTCAAACCAAGCCTTGCCCACTATCCCACCGTGATGTCACAAAGACCCATTAATCTCTCTAGTAAGCATACACATCGCAATGGTGGCCACTTAATTTTTCTTACTTTATTTTGTATGCTGCTTTATGTAATTTAACATGAGCATGTGCCATGACAGGGAAAGGTCTTCAGAGTTATTTTTTTTCCTTTGAGACAGCCTTACTACATAGCCCTGGCTGGCTTAGAGCTCGCTGTATGAACTGGGCTTGCTGTGGACTCATAGAGATTCACCTGCCTCTGCCTCCTGAGTGCTAGGATTAAAGATGTGTACCCCTATACCTGCCAGACTCATAATTTCATGGCTCCATGATGTTCCCCTTTTGAGTGTTTCATCATAACGTCCTCAACCATGTTTCTGTGTTGCTCATTAGGTTATCTATAATCCTATATAGCAAGCATCCCTTGAAGTTGTCCTTCATTGTACAAATTAGTGGCTCAATATTGTTGCCTACCTAGGGTCTGTTTCTTCTTCTCCGATTCACCCGCCTATAGAAGAGCTGTGATTGGGCAGAATCTGAGGTCTCCTTGCTCCTAAGCACTCTTGGGTGTTACTCAGAGAATCTGGCTGAGGATTTGAAATGATCCCCTCAACTGAGCAGCTAGCTGCATACTATGAGACTTGAAGCATTATCTTTTTGATGGGTGATGTTTTATATAGTCACCAATACCTCAATCTTGATAGATGTTTGAAGCGATAAAAGAACCAAGAAAAACACATCACAGTGGGGGTCATTCCCCACCAGTGACATCCCTGAGCAAGAATTGTAACAACTCTGTCTGTGTTCTGTCTTTCAGGCAGATACAAACCACATATACTGCATTAAGGAGCCATATACATGGGCTGGCAAACAAATTTTCAATGTTTTTTTGTTTCTAGTGTATGTGGTCTAACTAAAAACCCTCAGATATGGGGATCTATATCTGTGCTGTCCGGTGTGATCGCCGTCATCTCTGTGTGACACTGAGTATGGGACTCTAGGGCTGTGTGGTCCAGCATGGTAGCCATCAGCTATGTGTGGCTAATGAGCCTTGTAAATGGAGACCGAGTGGCCAGCCTCTGTATGTGTATAATGCCACATATGACATTCATCCCCGCCCCTACCCATCTCACACACAGAGAGCCCCCTGCCTCAGGCCCTTGGGCAAACAATATCCTCTCTACATAATATGCTTGGCACTCGGTTGCATAATATAAATTTGACGGTATGTGTTAATTTCTCCAGGATATTTGCTCCCTTTAAATTTAATCTTAAAATTGCTGTTTGCCTCACTCTGTTAATTAGCTTTAAATGTCAACAAGGGCATGTCAGTTCACTAATTGGGCCTCAGTTGATGATTTATGCCTTTAAAGGTCCCCGAGGTTAAGGTTAAAAGAAATTGAATGCTCGGGAGAGTGGCGTCGGAAATTAATGGTTGCACTACAGTTTTTGGTTGAAGAAACATGCAGGTGACTGAAGGAGTGAAGTGGGGTCCATTCAGTTCCTGTCTCCTCCAGGCCGAGATTCCAGGTAGCCAGGAAGACCTGGGCTAAATAAGAAAAACAAAAATGTATAAGACAAGGGTAGATCCTATGTTCAGAAATCACCATATCAAGGATTAAACAAAATAAATGATGAAACAGGGATGGAGACTCACACCTGTGATCACAGCACTCAGGAAGCTGATGCAGGAGAATTGCCACTAGGCAGCATAGTAGGTCTCAAAAAGTTAAATAAAACCCAGTGAGGATCATACTGAGTGCTATATTCCAGTTATCTTATTGAGAGAACAAGTTAAAAATTCCCTCCTGAACTCCTCCACATGGCATTTGATGGAGAGTAGGTCAATACTGGCGAACATAAAACTACATTGTTTAATTGGAAGTCCATGCCTAAAGCCTAACATTGTAACTGGTGGATTATGAGAATCCCAGAATGAGGTATAAATCTTAATCACCAGTGGCATTATGGGTTGACCAAGTCACTTTCCCAGATAGCCAGAGTGTTAACTGCTCTTCAGAATCTGTTGATCAGTGGTAGTAACTATGGCTGCTCTTGGAAAATGCATCCCAAAGCCTTCAAGTCACAAGGCTCTGACTTGTCAGGGAGCAGGGCGTGTCCGCTTCCCACAGGTGAGAACCACAGAAGTTGCTTGTCCGGTGGCTGGTTCTTTCCTGTTATGTGTATTCTCATTATTGATTTGGCTTGTCGTGTGTGTGACTGGAAGACTTTGTTCTCAACTCCATGACAGTGTGACTTATCATAGTGCCATTCTCATGACTGTATGTCTAGTCCCTATGTCAACTCTTTGTGGGACACCAGTTCCAACAACCTGATTGGAACGTCCAAGAAGAGTCAGCTGATGATTCCTTCCTGCACAGAGAGGCAATGTGATCGCTGCCCTGGTCCCTTAGAGTGTTTGGAGATTAAAATGCAGTAATTTCTGTTAGGTGGTCTCAGGGCTGCTCTGCATTGTATGGAGTATACTAAAGCGTGGGAGATAGGAATGCGGGCTAGAATCTAGGTTCAAATTCCATAGGCCACTCAGGAGGTTCAGAGACTTCTGATGGGGGAGGGGAATGGAGAGGTGGAGAGGTGGCCAGGTGGTTAAGAGCACTGGCTGCACCTGCAGGCTTTAGTTCACAACACCCACATGGTGGCTCACAACTGTTTGTAGCTCAAGTTCCAGGGTATTTCATGCTTTCTTCTGACATCTGTGAGCACCAGGCCTGTACCATGTGGTACACATACATACATGCAGGCAAAACACTCATATATATGAAATGAAAATAAGTTTTCAAAAATTTTGGTGAACTTGCCTAATTTCTCTGAGTCTTCGTTTTTCTACCTCTTTGCTTTTAGTCATCATCCATCTATCCATCCATTCATCCATCCATCCATTTATCCATCTGTCCATCCACCCATCCATCTATCCATCCACCATCCATCCATTCATCCATCCAT
>JABTXL010012463.1:4462646-4583642 GCA_025134845.1 Neodon shergylaensis
CCATTCCCCCTCTCCCTTGTCCCCCATTCCCCCTCTCCCTTGTCACCTTTTCCTCTCTCCCTTGTTCCCTTCTCATCTCCCCGGTTCTCTTTCTCCTGTTTTTGTTGCTTCTTTCCTTCACTCCATCCATAAATCTTGTTTGTGCTGAGAACTTGGTCCTGAGGGTCTTTAGCCCACTCCAAGGTTCCCTACACCAAAACCATCGTCCCTGCCTTGTGACTGCCTGCCCTCCGAGAGTCTATCTCTCATGCCACATTAAACCGCATGGACTTTTCATTTCTCCATCCTACTTCTCTGGGCAGCAACTGAAGTTTACAGTTTACCTGCTCTGGGTTTGTTTGTTTGTTTGTTTGTTTGGGGGGGTGTTGTAAACTCTAATAAAATTGTCCTTGTGCTTCCATTAATTTCATCTAAAATTATGTTATTAATAAGACGAAGAGCCCTCAAAGAGGATCCTGATTTCCTCTATATCAAATAGCTTAACCTTTTAACATGAAGTCACCACTATTTAATAATAATAATAGTCATAATAATACCTGCAAGCATATGTTTCAGGTACCATAGTACAATTCTAAAAGTAGGGACCATGCTAAAGAAGGTGAAACAGAAGAAAAGAAATTCACTGTGTTGTCAAAGCACCTTCAACATCTTAAAGATGAGGAACAAAATTGACCATCTGCCAGTGGAAAAGCTGTGAGCAACAGAAATGCTCGGTCAATCAGGCTTCTAGAAAGAGTGACAACCAGCCTTTGCAGTGGAAAATTCCCCACTGCGGAGGGAAGCCTGGCCTTCCAGACGGCAACGGAAGAAGACTGGAGAACGACAAGGAACCGACCAGAGAGAGAGATAGGAACCCAGAGCCACCAGGACCAGAGAAAGACAGGAAACCAGAAGCGCCAGGACCAGAGAGCCACAGGAACCCAGACGCGACAATGTACAGAGAGTAGAAATGTGACCTCCCTGCTGTGAATTCACAATCACTGCAAAGACTCCCAAGTTTAAGAAAAAACCCAAGCTAAGGCGAGACACGTGACTAGAGGAGAAACTAGGGATGGATGGGGGTAGAAGGATGAGGTGCACGTGTACCAGCTCCCCCCTCTCTTCAACCAAGCCAGAATCCCGCCCCATCAGAAGCTTGCCGGTAATCTTTGACAACCACCCCTCCCTCACAACAACCCAAAGTGTATTTCAGTGTAAGGTGCCACCCACAATGTAAATGCGACAAGCTGAAAAACAGCAAAAACGGTGAAAAAACAATGAAGGGTTAAATCCCAAGGAAGTAGAGCAGGACGGAGATGTATCCAGGGTCATTACCAGGGGCAGGGTCTTTTAAGGGGGCATGCGCAAAAGGAAGAGGTCGAACTATGGCTCCAGTCCCAGTCTTTCCTTAGACCTCGGGATGCTTAATCTTCACCATCAGCTTAACTGAATTAAGAAGCCCCTAGGACAAACAACTCTGAGCCTGTGCATTCGGGCGTTTCCAGGGAGGTTTGACTAAGAGCCGAGACCTACCCTGAACGTGGGCATCACGTGGATGAGGGTCTTAGCCCGCCCGCTGAGCACTGGCAGTCACCTCTCTGCTCCCTGACAGCAGGCTCCTGTTCGCTTCTTTCTTCCTTCTGTTCCCTTCATCAGGTATTTGGAAACAGCCCCGAGAAACGTACTGACTACTGAGTCAAAACTGCTACACACACCCTTGTCCGCCTTCTGCTTTTCTTTCCTCCTGCAGACACAGCTGCCTTAACAGTTGTGAATGTGAGCAACTGGTAGACATCTGGCTGGAGGGGACCGTGTTGTTCAGCCCAGATGCTACCAGCAAGGTGCACCCGGGAAAGGTACAATTCAAATTCACACACACACACACACACACACAAATTATTCCACGTTTAGCTACACAGAGCATTCTTGTATAACTGTACAGGCTGCTATCGAGGGTCAGAACAACTCAGATTTCACACAACACATTGCCTTGTTGTGAATTTTGTTCACTTGCCCATTTCATACCTTGTAACCCTACCTGGGGCAGCTCAGCTATTGGCCATCTCCCTAGAATGAGAAATGCACACTCACTCATTTAATTTTGGGGTTGATTTTGCGGGCTTCCCCCACCCCCCACACACACACAATAGTGGTGGCTAAAGCTAGGGCCACACACATGCTAAGCAAATGCTCTACCAACAAGATTATTTTCTCAATAATCTGGCCCCACTACTGATGCATCAGTGGGCCACTGTTCAATTCTTTGGGGACATAGGAACTCAGAACCCCTGCGGGGGGTACCTAAGAAGCCGAAATATCAGGGTAGCTGGTAGGGCAAAGGAATTGGCTGACAAGAGTTCTTTGCTCTCTTCAAGAGTGATGCAATCCATGGCTGTGCCTCCCTGGAGGCATCGCAGGAGAGAGGTTACTTGCCATTTCCCTTCCTCTCCCCCAGGGAAAGGACCTTACCCTAGTCTCAGTGGAGGGGGTAGGGGTGTTTTGAACGCCATTCTGGCAATCTACACTCCGTGATTCTTCTACAGCCTCATTATCACCAAGCACACTTATTGATCTTCAGAGGGTCTTTGTTTAGTCAGTCATTAGTAAAAGCATAAACTGTAAAATGTACTAAAGAAAAAAAATCACCCTTAATGTCATCAAAGACAGAGTAACTTGAATCTGCAGGGGGGTTCTTTTGTCTCTTTTGCTTCATTTTGTTTTAAGATAAGCTCTCACTATGTAGCTCTGGCTGGCCTGAACTTTCTATGTAGACCAGGCCAACCTCCAAGTCACAGAGATCCTTCTGCCTCTGCCTCTAGAGTGCTGGGATTAAGGGCCTAGTTTATGTAGCAAGTTTCAGATCCGTCAGCATGACATAGTGAGTACCAAAACCAAATAAATAGGTAAGTAAAATAAAATAAATAGACCTCATTTCTCAAAATTAATCCCAAAAGAAAATCACATCTCGGCAATGAAATGAACTCCACCGACGCAATCTTTAAACCATGCTCACTTTCTATGACTTTCTTTATTCACAACACGTTGTTGGAGTTGAAGCTCTTAATCACTATGGCTCTTGGGACTCACGGAGTGAAAACATGCATCTCACGGAATGACCTCCCCAGTGGTTACAGATGTTCTTACTAGTACGAAAATTGCCCTGTGCTTTTCTGCCTCGCTGCTCCTCTGCCGCCGATAAATGCACACGATGATGAGAACGGCACAGACCCTAACAGGACATGCAGGGTGTTCGGAGAGCGGGACCTCAGCTGGCACCTTTGCCCTGTGCTCTTGCTGCTACGGCGCAGCTCTCCATCCTAACTGAGCCTAATTTTCAGTCTTGAGGGGTTTCCTTATGTCTACTTGAGCTACAGCAAGTCATTTTCTTGGAATAACAGTAAATCGCATACATAGCAAAAAACGCAGGCCCTGCTTTCCTTTACAAATGACCTAGGGTCCTTCTCCAACACAGCTTAAAAATGAAGTTTTTGCCAAAGTCTCCCACAGTCTCCACCCCATCTGAGAGAAAGGCCCTGCTGGTTGTCAGGGACAACTACTAACTAATCACGTAAGAATATTAAATATTGGTTATGACTTAAAAAGAAATGTACTGTGTAGCTCTCAGCTTTGTTTTTGTCTGTGTCGCTGCTGTTTCCCCCGGGAAGCTTGCTAGCTGTGGCGTTACTGTAGCGGCGTGGTGCTGGCCTCTGTCTTTTCTAATGGCTGACCTCTCGTGGCACGGAAAGGCCTCTCTAAGCAATAGGCAGTCACTTGGGAGAGCTCAGGCCTTCTTAGTGTTGACCTTCTTATTGTCATAGCTGATGCCACCAATGCCCTCGAGCATGTTCATGGGCAAGGGGAACACGATGGTGGAATTTTTCTCAGTGGCCACGGTGGTCAAGGTCTGTAGGTACCGCAGCTGGAGGGCAATGGGGGACTCGGCCAGTACCATGGAAGCCGACTTCAGGGACTTAGACGCGTTCATTTCTCCCTCGGCTGCAAGGACCTAAAATGAGAGAAACAAAAGTTGATGACTGCATGGTATCTGGGGCTTCTTTTTCTGGGTGTGGGTCCCAATTATGCCACTTGTGTCTTCTCCACTTACTCTCTAAACAAAGACAAGATTTTCACATTCAAGAAGCTGCAAAAAGCGAATGTTCCGGTTAGTTGTGTTTTTTTTTTTTTTTTTGTTGCTGTTGTTCCAGTTGGGTTTTTTTTTTTTTTGTTTTGTTTTGTTTTGTTTTGTTTTTTGTTGTTCACTTAACTCAAAGTAGAGTCATCTGGGAAGAAGGAGCCTTATCTGAGAGATTGCCTCCACTAAACTGCTTGTGGGCACGTCTATGGGGCATTTTCTTGATTAATGATTGATACGGGAGGGTCCTGCCCACTCTGGGCCATGGCATTGCTGGGTAGATGGTCTTGGGTTGTACAAGAAAGCAACCTGAGGAAGCCATGAGGAAGAAATCAGTAAGCAGCACTCCTCCACGGTCTTGGCATCAGGCCCTGCCTTGGCTGAAACGAACCATTCTCTCCTCAAGTTAAATTTGGTTGTGGGGTTTGTCACAGCAACAGAGGCGTGGACTAGGACCCTGGGGCTAAATAGTTTACAAATTGTTAGCCCTCAAATTTTACTTTCAAGCAGATAAAAGCGTTGCCATTTAAGCCAATGAAATCTTGGCCTGAGAGCATTCAGGAGCCAGCTGGCCCCTGTTGTGGATGATAGGAACCCATCTCAGGGAGTCAGGCTTGCACAACAAGCACTCTTACTTCCTGAGCCATCTCTCAGACTCTCACTGTATTCTGTCACCAAATTAGGCTCATTCTCACAGCGCCAGAATTGTTTCTAGTCGCTCAGCTTTTGATCACAGCAGTAACGAGCCCCACCCCGATAACGCTCACTGGGGCTATCTCTGCTGACTGTCCCTCTAAATTCTGAGATTACTCAAGAGAAACCCTGGCCAGGGCTCGACTGACCCATCTTGCTTTTTATGTGCCAAAGGAGTCCTACTTAGGAAATGCTGGTACTCAGTAGACAAAACAAGGAAGAAGAGAAAACCTTCCTTAGCTATAGTTTGGCTTCCTAAGATAGCGTGAAATTCCCCTCTGCATGCTATGAATATGGTTTATTACCATTGGTTATTGAAGAAGCTGTTTTGGCCAATGGCTTAGTAGAGTAAAGCCAGGCAGGAAATCTGAACAGAGATATAGAGAGAAAGTAGGCAGAGTAGGAAAGATACCAGGTAGCTGCCAAAGGAGAAAGATGCTAGCCGCCAGCCAGAACCTTACTGGTAGGCCACAGCCTTGTGGCAATACACAGAATAATAGAAATGAGTTAATTAAGATGTAAGAGTTAGCTAGAAATATGCCTAAGCTATTGGCAAAACAGTGTTATAATTAATATAAATTCAGGTCCGGGTGGCCAGGAAATGAACAAGCAGCCTCTGTTTACTTTAAGAGTCATACTTGAAGATTTCCAGTCTCTGACACCAGTAAATCTATCCATGCAGAACAAAGGTGGCAACAGATTCATGGACACTCAGGCCCAGCCTGAGTTTCCCATGTCCTAATTCTGACCTGGCTTGTATTCAGACAATCTTTTAAATTCAGTAACATTTATCCTACTCTAGTAACAATGTTGAAAACATAAGCACTACATTGGTCACTCTGGAAATGTTAGCTTTATAACGATGGTGGTCCCTGGACGACTCCAGGCTCTGCCTCACAGGATCTGAAAGGCTTTGCTAAAGTCACAGTCTCCAGAAGACCTGATACGTGACCAGTGTTGCTCCCTGCCTTGCCTTGCACATCACTCCACACGCAGCAAGCAGAGTCGTAACCTGTTACCAACCTCCCTCAAGGTGTGGCAAACTGCCCACTGCCTTTTAGGCAACTTCTTGGGAGAGATAAATCAGAGGAAAGAATCTCTTTCGGAACAATCATTGGGCTTCTACCCTCCCCTCGGCTCCATCCTTGTCTGCCACCATGCTAACCCAGTGTTTCTTACCTTGGCTCTGGCTTCCCGGGTGGCCTCAGCCTCGGCCGCCATGGACCTCTGCAGCTGCACAGGAATCCGGACATCTTTGATTTCCACCCTAGCCACGCGGATCCCCCAGAGCTCAGTGGCATCATCAAGCAAGGTCTGTATCCAGAAGAAGAGGCATTGATCAGAAGACATGTGACCCGCCTCACGTATCCGGTGTGTTTGGTGGGGCTCTCTTTTCTAAACTCATTGGTGACATTTGGAATTGAAGTGAATCTCCTGAAGGTTTTGTGAACAAATCTTGAGCTGGGGTTTGAACTCTGTTGGTAGAGAACTTGCCTAGCAGGCAGAAAGCCCTGGGTTTGATTCTCAGTACCACATAAAACTGGACATGGTAGTGCCAGTCTGTAATCTCAGCATAAAGGCAGAAGAATTACAAGTTCAAGGTCATCCTCAGCTGCGGTGGTAAGGAATTCAAGGCCAACCTGAACTCTCTCTCTCTCTCTCTCTCTCACACACACACACAGAGAGAGAGAGAGAGAGAGAGAGAGAGAACTATGGATGTTAGTGGTCACTGATCCCCAAGATGCAGGCTCCACGTACTCTGTGTCCTTACCTGGATGCTGTGGGCGATCTCTTCTCGCCCAGATAAGATCTGGGACAAGGTCTGTGTCCCTAAGACGTTTCTCAGAGTGGTTTGCGCCAGCAAAAATGTGGCTTGGTGGACATCATTCACGTTGGCCACTGCTGAGACAGCGCTGTAGATTCTGTAATAGACAACTCCGTCCACTTGGGTGGTCACAGAGTCTCTTGTGAGGATCTGCAGAGCACAGACAGAGTGAAACCACGTGTATCCCTACCTATCCCTGTAGCTTTAATTTAGAGATTTCTTACATCCCGTAGGGAAAAGCCCCGCCTTCTCCTTCCAAACAGATTTGCAACCTGTCGTCTACCTGGTAAGCAGATCCCCTCGGACTAAAGGAGAAGCAATACTTCTTAGGAACCATAGATGGCGCCAGAGACCGTGTTCTATATTCAAGCAAAGCAACTGTGCTCTTGAGATCCAGTAATCAGTCATTCTGAACAGTGATCTCTTCCCTCCTCTCTCCCTCTCCCCGACCCTTCCCCTCCCTTTCCCTCTCTTTTAAAGATATTTCTTGGAGGACCCTGAGATTAGAACCCGAAAACTGTACACTACAGAGCCACAAAAGCCTTCGGAAGCTTTCCAGTAGCGTCTACGATGGCTCGGATCTGAAGCCGGTCCTCCATGTCTCCTGACAGCCCGCGGCAACTGGTAGGTACCTGGGCCTTGATTGGTTCCCTGCCTGCTTATCGCTCTGGCCTTGCCCCATCTTTCCTGCGTTTTCTTTTTCTTTCTAGATGCCTTTGGTTATAAGAGGGCAGCTGGAAAAGCTTGTGGGTATCCCTTCCTCTTCTCTAGCACCCAGTTTCTGCTTTGGGTCATTAATGCATACGATTTCAAGAACCATTTGAAGTTCAACTTCAGGCGGGTCCTGTGTAGCGTCTGTTCTGTCCCGGTCCGTACACAGAGACACCAAAAGTGAACGGCAAAAGTAAAGTTAAGCGCGCCACTGTTTCTAAAAGCCCCTCTGGGAAGGCTGTGGAGAATACAGCCTGATACCCCACTTCCGCAACACACACCACCCCCACCGCTCCACCACCTCCCCCTCCTGCTCTTCACCGCGTTCCACTCAACTTTCCCTGCTGCGCCCCTCGCGTCTCCCTCCGCTAAACAGCTGCCATCACTTTCCACCCCGCTTTCCCTATAGCGCTCTGCCCTACTCCACCTGCTGTTCCATTTTCTCCAATGTTTCAGCCCTGTCCTTCCGATTCATTCTCGTTGGCTAACCGAAGCCACCTGAAGCATTTCAAGCAGGCCCGGGGGATGGGGGTAGGGAATGGGGATTAAGTCACCTTCTTCTGGTTGGTTAAAACTATGCCCAGACCATAGGGTTTTGTTTTTAGCAACCCCTGTTTGATCTTGTACCTCTTGTGGAGGAATGTTGCAAGTGACTGTTCGCAGATCGACTTTGACAAACACGTCAATGCAGGGCAGGACCAGGATCAAACCTTTGAAAAGAGAAAACTGATTTAAAATTTGACCTGTTCAAAAGAATGACGAAGACGGTCTTCTACAGGGGTTGAGCATTGCTTTTGTAGTGCTGTATGCATTTCTTGAATGAACACATGCAGCTTTGGTGAAGGTGACTGAGTCTGGTTATCCAGTAATTAAAGGAAATGAATTACTTAGGAACCAAGGACCTGCGGCAAAACGCTAAGGTCCCCGACACACAAGTCTTTACATTTTTTATTCTTCGGTAATCCACTTCTATTTGACCATTTATTTTTGAGGCTAATTTTTAAAAGGTATCTAGGAAAATGGTTTGCTAACTGGAAAGAGTCAAGCTGGGCTGTGATTATCAGCTACTGACAACAGCCCCCGCATCACCAACAGTGTTGAAGGAATACAGCTTAAAATCTTCCATCCAGTCTCGGATTCAGGAAGGAGGCTGAGGTTGGTGAATTCCAAGTTCAAGCCCTTCCTGGGCTACGTAAGGAATCCAAACGCAGCTTGGACAAATTAGAGTTTATTTCAAAAACATTTTATATATGTATGTATGTATATGCACACACATACATACTCAAAAACATATACATATATCATACACAAACATACATATATATGTATTAATGCTTGGCCCTTGACTAGCACAGTCTTCCAAGCCTCAGGGTCCCTGCAAACAGTGCGCTACAGAGCTGAGAACTCACTCTCTCTTTAGCTTTGTTCAAGTACAATGATGTACCCCCCGTGCAATCGTTTCTGTTTCTGAGTAGTAAGTACTGGACTTGGAGCAGGCCAAGAAAGGGCAAAGTAAAAACCCGTCTAAGAACACAGGGTCCTCAGCTTTACCCCAGAGGCGTTCGCTCTTTACGGGGATCACAGCTATGAGGCGGGACAGCAAGGTTTGGACAGGGAACCATTTCCATAATCAGGGCGTCTTTGTGTTACCGCGTTTGCTTTCAAGGCAGAAATCAGCTTTTAGTCTGAGTGAAGAGCCGACGACACAGACTGAGTACACAGTGGTTTTGCTTATTTGTTCATAGTATTTCAAGCTTTACTTTTTTCTCTACATTTTTTTTTTTTTGGTTTTTTGAGACAGGGTTTCTCTGTGGTTTTGGAGCCTGTCCTGGAACTAGCTCTTGTAGACCAGGCTGGTCTCGAACTCACAGAGATCCGCCTGCCTCTGCCTCCCAAGTGCTGGGATTAAAGGTGTGTGCCACCACCGCCCGGCTTTTTTTCTCTAAATTTTCTTGAATCCTGTGTCCTGTGGTAAGAAGAAACCCCACCCTACTTTCTCTCTCTCTCTCTCTCTCTCTCTCTCTCTCTCTCTCTCTCTCTCTGTGTGTGTGTGTGTGTGTGTGTGTGTGTGTATGGTCTCTAGTTAATTCCAAATTCCTGAGAACTACCTTGAGTTCAGTGTCAGCCAACCCCAGCCATGTCTTGGACCATTCACCATCCCTCCTGAGCTTTACCAACAACACAGAAGATGTGGTGAAGCTGAAGTACAGGTCACCACGACAACAAATTAAGTACCAAGCATCATGTCAAGCACACACGAAGTGCTGGATATGGCTGCTCTTCTCATTAACACTTTTATTACTAAAGGATCATTTGCCATTTGCAAAGGCCTTAGCAATTTGGCTTGCTTCCCACTGGTCCTCATATAATGTTCTGAGGTAAACCATTAGCCCCAGAGACATGCGTGACGGGGGTTATTATCCTGGGACTCTCAGCCAAGAAATCTTTTGGGAGAATTCGTTTAAGAAGAACACATTCTCCTCCAGAGTTCTCCAAGTGGTGGCTATTCTGCCTCTCTCCCTGCTCTAGTTTTACTTATTTATTATTCGTTTGTTTGTTTGTTTGGTTGGTTTTTCAAGACAGGGTTTCTCTGTATAACAGCTCTGGCTGCCCTGAATCTTGCTCTGTAGACCAGGCTGGCCTCAAACTCACAGAGATCCGCCTGCTTCTGCCTCTGCCTCCCGAGTGCTGGGATTAAAGGTGTGTACCACCACCTCCCAGCTCTAGTTTCATTTTAATATAACCTTGGACCCATCGATGGGGAGCGTGAGGGAAGAGAGAGCTTAGTGACTCTTCATTGGTAGAGTCTCTAACACTGGTGTCTTGACACATGTATAAAGGCATCCACAAGAAGTGATGCTTGTCTTCTTCTCTTAGGTTGGTTATGAAGTTAGACAAACGTTAAGCCATCTGAAGGTCAAGGCTCATTCACAAAATTATCCTGGGAAGTTTCTCATTTTTTTTAATGTAACGTATAAAAGCACACAGTGTTGTTGATTCGTGGTCAGGTAGAGTCTCACCATGCATATAAGGCTCCTGTTCCCCCAACCCAGATATTACAGTGTGGATGGAGATAAAACAGCCTCCCTCAAAGTATAGGAGCTGGGCAGGAAGCAAATGCTATCGGGGAAATAAGGCTAATGGCCACTATCCTTCCTAAGCATAATATTAATCATATGAAATTGTCATTTTTATACATCAAAACAAGTGCAAGCAATCTGTGATTGAAGAGAAGCTGTGGCTCAAAACCTCAGGTCCAGGGCTCCTTACTATTCAACACCTCCTGTCCACTCCCCCAGCCAGAGTCACCTTATAATCTGAACAGTTGGTAACCTATTTTACTTCCCAGAGTTGTAGAGAGCGTGGAGGGAAATGCTGTACCTGGGACTGGATGCTGGGAATCTCCTGTTTACCGCCAGCCATTGGGATATTCACGATAAGTCATTAAATCTATATTGGTCTCAAGGTCTTCATTCTCAAAACTAGAGGACTCCACCCAGGGAATCACATCTGACTTTCAACTCCTCCCATTATTCATCAGCTCACCACAAGAGGAAGATATATATATCTTTATAATATATATAAAGTGACTATATATATATATATATGGTGTGCATATGCATGTGTGTGTGCATGTGTATGTAGTCTGTTAGCCCTTTACAAAGATAGTAAAAATCCAGCTCCTTGAACAGTCCACATACCCATTCACTTTCTTCCTTCACTCCCTGGACCTGGCTCTTCTCAGTCCTGGGCACAAAAGGCATCCAATCAGTGTTACCCATTCATTGGACTACTCAGGGGTGAGTTATGAGGCAGAGGTTCAGATTTCATAGTGCTTTAACTGGCGGTCTCTCCCACTAACAAGCCCAATGGACCGACATCATCCACTGCCTGAGAAACAAGGTCTCCAGCTTTCTGTGTTTTCTCCTTGGACATTCCCTAGATCCCACGAATAGTGGTAACAGACATCCGCAGTCTCCTACCTGGTCCCTTGGCTTTATCAGCTTGGATGCGTCCCAGTCGGAAGACGACAGCGCGCTCATACTCCTTAATGATCTGGAAGATTAAGGGAGATGCGTCAGTTTTCCCATTGGTCCACAGGGAGATGCCCACTTCTTTCCCAGGGCCTTACCTTCAAGCACATCCATATGGAGATGGGGAAGGTGATGAGCATTAGTAGCAAGGAAAGGAAAAACAGAATCCAGCCACACACACCAAGCCGGTTTTTGTTGATGCCTGGGAAGTGAGAAAGGGGAAAGTTTGTAGTGCAAGTGATTCTTAGCAAAGGTATCAGGCAGGGTAGGTGGGGAGGGACTAGGTCCTGACACTGCCCCCGCCTGACAGGATGGAGGAGCAAACCTAACTCCATTCACACCGTGAGTATAGTTACAAACAGTTGTGTGCACCCATACACATGCACACCACACACACACACACACACCACATACACACATGCAGTAACTCAAAATGTTTTGTATGGGGAGGGGCTTAGAAATTAAAATCGATCTTCCCTTCCAAGAACTCTCCCGACAATCAGCAGTGATCATCATCATTATGTTTTTGTAAGGCTGGCATGGTTTATCATTATCCAAACAGGAAAAGATGCCTTGGAATATGTCCATGAACCACTCACACCATGACTAGCAGATTCATGGGTTCCTTGAAGTCTCCACATGAAATTCAAAACAAGTCCTGAGAAGGGCAGGGAGGCGCTATCATCCCTCTGGAGGACAATGCTGAGCATGAGGGAAAACATGGGAGAACCCCTGGGTGTGAGTTTCTGTGCAAGGTTTCTCATGTGCCGACTCCGGAGATCTACACAGCCCGTTCCAAAAGAGACTGCGTCTTCTCTTCATCAGTAAGATAGGGATTGAAGTTACCTACTTTGGAAGACCTGATAAATGATAATCCATGCATTAGTGTGTATGTCTATGTTTGCATGTGTGCCTCTGTCTATCTTCCTGTGTGTGTATATGTATGTTGTCTGTATCTGTATGCGTGTGGACATTTGTGTGTCCGTATCTGTGTGTGTGTATCTGTATGTGTGTCTCTCTGTGTGTATCGTATTATTCCCGCTTACAAGTGGATAGAAAATTTAGGGACTTATCAAACTGCTTTGTAATAAGAGGAAGCTTATTTTAAGTCCTCCTTCAACAACTCAACATTTTGAAGCTTTAGTCACATCAATCATAATTTCTTGTTCATAAAATGTGCATATCTGGCCAACCTTTTTATGTTAGAATTCTTTTTAGTCGTCCTTTTACCTCCTCTGAGTCCTTTGTCTGTTCTCTTTGTCTAGACAGTCACCTCCAGTCTCGTCTTCCCGTCCCTTCCATTTGAGGCACATTTTCCACTGCAGCCTTAGAACTAACTGTGCTTGCTAAATACACCACCCTGGCAATCCCAGCCATGCCCCTGCCCAGGTTAGAAGCTCAGGTCATCACTGACTCCTCCTTATCCGTCTACTAAAGTCACTTTGGAACTTACACTTACACACACACACAGAGAGAGAGAGAGAGAGAGAGAGAGAGAAATATAATCAAGGTTTTAAACAAAATATAAAATAGTGGGTGTTTGTATGCTCACAGAATCATTACTACATCCTATTTGCTAGGGATTTCTAGTATTAATACAGTCTGTACATGTGTTCTCACTGGAAAAAATATCAAAGCTTCAGACTTAAGTTCCCCTTAACTACCTCCTTCTCAGTTCCACATTTATAGAGAGAAGGAAAATAATCATCACCAATTTATGTCTGTCTTTAAAGGTCAATTCCCAGGAATTTACATACATATATTTGTTGCTCGGAGTGACCATCTGGTCTCCTACCGATCTTAGAGCAGGCAGCTTCCTGTGGTGTGTATTGGAAACAATGGTTTCCTGAGCTGTTTGCCTCAGAGTTCACAGAATTCTTATTTTATAGACAGTCTGCCCATTGTCCCTTCCAAGCTAAGCATTTAAGTCTTATGCCCGTTGTTGTTTTATACCTCGTTTTATTTTTTTTAATTGCATAAAGACTGGAGATCCAAACAAAGAATTAAGATCCCACTCACTCTGAAATGGAAAATTCAAGGCTTGCCCTACCAGCTCAGAAAGAAAACCATCAAAGGTCATTAGCAGAACAAGCCCAGGGGCAGACAGGTCATGAGCAGAGCTGGAATGCCAGGCCTTGGGGCGGGTGGCCACGTGTTCTAATCAAGACAGCTGTATCCCAAAGCCAGAGATGCCGGCATTCGCTTGATCTGCTCCCACGTCAGCAACCTCCTCTGCTGCAGGATCCCAACAGCTGGCTGGGAGGAGTTGCGAGTACCGAAAGGAATTCTGAGTGCCACAGGTGGGGTGGTGAGACCCTGACAATTGTCCATGGTTTTGTGTGTGTTTGTATGAACGTGTGTGTGTGTGTGAGCATGTGTACGTCCATGTGTGTGCAAATGCATGTGTCTGTGCGTGCAGAGGTGGATGCTCGGTGCCTTCATCTATTAGTCTGTCCTTAGTTTTTGAGATGGTCTCTCATTGAATCTAGAGCTAGCCATTTTGGTAATGCTGGCTGGCCAGTGGCTCTGGTCCCCAGGGATCTTCCAGTCTTTGCCTCCTTCTCATCGGCACTGAGATTGGGATAATGGACACATACAGTATTGTTACCAGGCATTTCCATGGGTTCTGGACTTCTAAACTCATGCCCTCATGATTGTACACCAAGCATTTTACCTCCTGAACGATCTTCCCTGCCTCTAGCTTTTAGTAAATTAAAGAGATAGATGGACAGACAGAGGCACAGCAAGAGACAGAGAGAGAGAGATGGAGAGGAGGAAGAAGGGGAGGAGAAAGAAGAAGAGGAGAAGGAGAAGAAGAAAAAGAAGCAAAAGAAAAGTTGTTTATAACTGTCCATTTAAAATTGCGCAAAGTCGTTCATGCTGCTAATACAAGCATGTGCGCAGATGAACCAGGACAGTGAGTTCACGTCCATCCTAGGCTACACACAGCAGCACCCAACTCAATAATAACAACAAAAGAACCAGAGCAGGTCAGTGATGAACCCTATGAGTTCCCCTCCTTATGCACCCCTCCCTCCAGAGGCCTGGCTCCACAATTCATGAAAAAGACCCAATGCGGCAGTGACACCCCAGCCTGGGACTCATGAGGCTCTTGGGTCCACTGTGGGTTTTAGCTGCTTCCTGTGTCTTCCCTGGAAATGTTTAGCACTCTGGAGGGGTGTTCCATTCCTGGCTCCCCCCTGGGTCCCAGGAGAAGCCAGTGAGTGAGTGGATGGTCCCCTCGAACCCACTTTGAAGTCTTAGAATGATGCTCCACCACGGGTTAGCCTTATGGGTCTATTTGGAAGCTCGTGTCAGAAATAATGATGCATCAGAGAGACTCTCTCTCTCACGAGACCCAATTAGCCCAAGAACCATAAGCCAATGCATTTTCTCCTGCATGTTTCTGCCTTCCTGTATACCTGACCCCACATCACTATGAGAAAATACAGAGGGAATGTCCTTGCATCTTTCTGTTCTGTCCCCATACATCCCCCCTCCCCCCCATGCTTCCAGGGCGCACTCTCTCTGAAATGACAGCACTGACCACAAGCACAGGTATTTTGTCCTTAAAATTTATCTCCAGATGACCTCACAACAGTTCCATGTATACCAGTGTATAGCAGACACCCTGACAGACACATGATATTCTATTTTTTTTACATACATTTTGTGAGTTAGTTGTGGACAGCCTCAAGCATCCTAAGATGGATCCAAACTAATACGTAACTGGAGATGACTTTGAACTTCTGATCCTCCTGCTTCCTCCTCCCCAGTACTGGCATTACTGGTGCGCACCCTTGTGTGTGCTGGGGATTTAACCCAGTATGTTTCTGTGCATGCTAGGCAAGTACTCTACAACTTGAGCTGTGTGTTCAACCCATGCGCATATGTTTATACAGTTTATAAAAGTACTTGAGAAGCATTATAAAATGATAGAAACCTAAAAAATATTATGGCATAAAATCCTTCAGTCAATGGGCTGAATATAAGCATAAAAGCATAACAAATATAAGTATGAAAAGAATTCTGGAAGAAAATTAAAGCAAATGTCTCCGAGTGGTGGAATCATAGTGGTTCTGAGATTTATTTTTAATGTTTTTGATGTTCTATGAATATTTTGTTTATGTTTGTTTTTTGTGTATGAGTGTTTGCCTTCATGTCTATACCTGCATCATGTGCCTGCAGGGCTATGTAATGTGCTTGAGAAGGCCAGAAGGGGGCGACAGATCCCAATAACTGGAGTTACAGATACTTGTAAACCACTATGCGGGCGCTGAGAACTGAACTGAGCTTCTCTGCAAGAGCAGAGACAGTTGATCCATCTCAGCAGCCCCTGACACTACACACTCTATTGCTGGGAGGTCTGCACACTAGATCCTGACTGTATTGGAGTTGGAGCAGGAGAAGGGCAAACTCAGCCTCTCAGTCTCAGAAGATCCACATTGCACTTCTCATACATTTCAACAGCACAGGAAACACAAGCCCCAAAAATGTCTATTATGTTCTGCAAGAATATAAGTTTATCGTTTGACTAAAAAGTCCAAACCACAAAAGCCATTCTAAGATGCCTCACTGATGAGACAGCATCAATCATGTCCTCTGCTCAGGTGCTGTCTGCCCCTGCTAAAGTGGAAACCAATAATCCTCGCAGAACCACTAGGTTAGATAGGTGAGGCCCGGCATGACACACACCTACAAGAGGAACAGTACAGAGGCTGAAGCAGAAAAATGGCCAACCTGAGCTATACGGTTAAAGTGAAGTTCCCACTCCCTCCCCCCCAAAGCAACATAAGGTTCATCAGCTTGTTGGACTTTCTTAACTGGGGGGTTTCTAAGTCTAGAATTTGTAGGTGCAGAGGCAAAATTCACATGGGGTCCCTTCATCTCCTGATCACCCCTTTATAGCCCGCCTCTCTGTCCCAACATCATGTGAACACCAGGCCAGTCTTTTTGGAAGGAGTCTACTTAAGAGATTGGCAGGTTCTACCTCCACCTCACTGTACCCTTTCTGATGTCCCCACCAACGTACTTAGGGAACGTCTTGATTCAGGGATTTCTTTTTTTTTTTCTATAAAAACTCCACAAACCATTTCCACAGTGGAACGTATTGTTTGGGACAGCTACACTCCATGTTCCTCGGCCACAGTCACTCATATTTGGCTCAAAAAATAAACTATCTCTTATTCTTTTTGAGATGAGAGTTGTGCTTTTTTATTGACAATACGAGAGACCTTGTCTCTTAAAATAAAAGAAAGAAAAGAATATGGTGGTTGTATCCCTGCAATCCCGACACTTAGGAGGCATAGGCAGGAAGTTCAGGGGTACCCTCAGCTACCAGGTTGTTAAGATCAACAACCTGGATGATGAGAGAAGAACTATTCTCGAATTTTCAAATGATGTTTAGTGCTTTAGGTTATCAGTACTGCTATGCCTACGTCAAGAAAAAGACTGTTTTCCAATTTGGTTAAATGTCTATTTTTCTTCTCTGAATTAGGAGTGCTAAAGGCTTTCACCTTGAAAGACGGTTTGGCAGCTGAAGGTTACAGAGCGTAGTTTAAACCCCGTGTACAGACATACTCCCCGCCTCCACATCACCACCGTCACTTTTTAGCCAGCTTTTAAATGCTCCAAGACCCAGTCCTTCGTATGTAAAATAATAGTAAAGACTTCCTCTACAACTGTCAGGCCTGAGAAGGTAACAAGAACCAGCCACTTCCCAATTCATTGCAGTCATTAGCACGAAGCATAGTTTGGTACTTATGGGCTAAGTCTTAGTCTTTCAACTTCTCTCCATTTATCTGAAGTTATGCACCTTAAGCTAACTGTTTTCCTTAGGCATAGCATCATCATATATGTTTGAAGATGAAGGAAAAGTCAGCCTCTATCATATCTTGGCTCTGTAAAGTGAAGAAAGCACTATAAAGATAAACAAATGACTATTTGATCACAAAGGGAACCAAGGCGAGTTATAGACCACCATTCAAAAACCAAACAAAACCAGAGCAAATACAAAACAAGCAGTTAAAAATGGAACTGAAGGCCCCGCCGCTCTTTGAGTCAGGGTCTAGTCTTGAACTCATAGCAATCCTTCTGCCTCAGTCTCCAGAGCGCAGGGATTGCAGGCATGCCCAGCTGAAGTCAGTCTCGGTAGGTATACCCGTGACACATCCCACCCCTCCAGTGCTCCAACACCTGCTTTGAATGACACGTGTGGACATCCGGAGAGGAGGAAGGAACCTACCCACTAAGCTGTTCTTATCCAGTTTCTCGGGTGAATCCATCTCATTCTTGAGATGCTTTCAGATCTGGCAGATGGTCCTGGGTCTGGTTGCAAGCGAGACTGCAGGCTTAAGCTGAGCGGCGTGTGGAGCGAGAGCCAGAGAAAGGGAGGCTCCCTCCCCTTGGCACACACCCTGAGGAGTGGTAACCCTGGTGCAAGAAGCCTAGAAACATAAACAAAACACCTTCCCTGACTTCGCTCTGTCTTTGTTCAAAAAAGAAAAGGTAAAAAGCAGAGAGCTTCCGAAAAGATATGTCATGTGACCCTGTATCATTTACTTACTCTAAAACATGGCTAGGCCCCTTGTGGAACTCATTGTCTGATATAGAAGGATGTCTGTGCTCACGTATTATAATGCAATAATGCAATAATGCAACCTAATTCATCCAACACATTGCAGTGAGAACACTTTCAAATGCAAACCTAATCCGGTCGCATCCTTAAGATAACCCAAGTGCTAACTGATGGACAGTTGAGGCAAAAGTCATCAAGTCATAGATGTCCCAGGCAAAGTTTGAAACTACTGGCTAGTCCTTCCCTTCCCTGGCATTCCCCTCTCCCCATGCATGCATCAATCACTTTAATGTTTTTAGGTGTTTGTTTTCAGATAGGATTTCATTCTAACCCAGGCTGGCTTTGAACTCCTAGGAATCCTCCTGCCTCAGTACCTCACCTCCCCCCTTGCCCTAGTACCAAGATGGCAGGCATGAGCCAGCACTCAGCTTTCTAAGCAGCCTCTTGCCTCGGGGCCTTTGCACTGAGAGCTCCACAAACAATGCTTGACTTCTGTTTTCTTTTTCTTCTAAACCAGCCCGGTTTAGCTTGCTACCTGCTTCCTTTAAGTAAACTGCTATGTCGCACAGCCATGTCCCTTCCTTCCTGTATCATCTCTGGGCACTCTTGTGCCACCTCAGTAGCGAGTGGTTGTGACTGAACCTACATGGGCTGTAGAAGTTTCAGTATTCTACGCCCCTTTAAAGGAAAGACATGCTGGCCCGTGCCTGATACATTTCTATGTGGAGAGTAAATAGGTTATTCCCATCACACCTGGAGAGTCTGGAGTATCCCCGACGAGAGCTGATGTTCAACAGATGTTTGTCCAGTGGATCAATAAGTAAGGCAAGGATGCTAAAAGTTCCTAGGAGGCAAAGCTCTTTCTCAGATGCAGAACTTCAGCTTCCTGGCTGTGCAGCTCAGAGACTCATTCATCCATCCATTCATGTCTTTGTCTTTGTCTTTGTCTTTGTCAGCATTGCCTTGATTAGTGATTGGTGTGGGAGGGTCCTGCCCACCATGAGCAGCATTACTCCAAGGCGGGTGGGTCTGAGTTGTCTAAGACAGCAGACTGAGACAGCCATGCAGAGGAAGAAGCTGTGTTCCCCTGTGGTGCTTGCTTCAGTTCTGCTGTGAGTTTCTGCCCTGGCTCCCCCTCCCCCCAGGTGGTCTGTGAGCTCTAAGATGAAATCAGTCTTTCCCTCCCCAGTTCCTTCTAGTCATGGTGTGTATCAAAGTAATAGAAACCTAAGGACATGGCCGAGGATTTCCTTTTATACCGCACTTTTAGAAACACATGGCATGGTAAGTTTATTCTCATACTGAGAATCCCTCTGTCGCATAAATATCCTAAGTATTTACTTCCGCCTGTGTAAAAGTACAAAACAGGACCAAACAGACAACTCTTTGTCGACTCGCGTCTTCTAAGCTTTCTTTTCCCACCTGTCTAGTTGTTTTACTCCTAGCAGGAACATCTTTTAAACATTTCCCATGGCGTGGCTAGATTTACCAAGGGCTTAATTGTCTTCTCTGCAAACTCAAGCATGGCTCTTATATGGATACATGTGGAATTTTAGAATTTTAGACAAGGTAGCTTGGTCCAGAAAACCAGATTCCAGCAGAAACGCGAATGGGCCCACATGAGGTGGGATCCATCCAGTCTACACTTTTGTCCTAGTGCTCTGTGTAGAAGTGATGTCGGGGGGATGGGCTGAGAAGGCAGCTTGAAGCCTACACTGCCAGAATGGCCAGAGATTCCCGCTTTGCCATATATTAGCCATGTGACCATGCATCAGATTTTGTTTTTCCTTTTTGGTTTTTCGAGACAGGGTTTCCCTGTGTGACTTTGGGGTCTGTCCTGGAACTCGCTCTGTAGACCAGGTTGGCCTCGAACTCACAGAGATCCACCTGCCTCTGCCTCCCGAATGAGACTTTTATACGCAGAATGGAAATAATAGAATTTACCAACAAGTTATTCGTGTGAAACTCATTCCAATGTCACATTTAAATGGAGTGCTGTTTGGAGCTGTTAAGGGGTAGTTATCATTACCAGGAGTGGGAGCCAATATAATTGTGACTCAATTATCTTCTAAGTGGGGAATACTGGGTTAATTCAGTGACTCCCTTTTCCTTTTTTTCCCAGTGAGCCCAAGCTCGATTCATTACAAGAATACTTTGCTCAGGCCTCCTCTCTCCCTCATCTGGCATGACCCTTATTTTCTATAAGTTTGAAAACTTAGGAGCTGGACATAATGGTGCAAACATGTAATCTCAGCATTCAGAAGGCAGGGGCCACAAAGTTGGGGGTCAGCTTGCTCTACATAGAAGATTCTAGATAAGTCAAGAATACATATCGAAAATCTCATAAAAAAACAAAATGAAACAAAAACAGGAAAGAAAAACCCTGAAGTTCCAGGCCCACCCTGGCTCTGTGTTGCAGATGCATAGATTCTGTTTCTTCGTAGCCTTTGCTCTACCATCTTGCCGTCATCCTTCATGACAAACAGATGCTGTAAATAGCAATAGGAGAAGCTTCCTGTTAGCGCCATTTCTCATGCCTAAGCGATATTCAATTTCTATCCAAAATGGGACAAATGTTCTCCTTTGATCAGACGCCCCTTTCTGGTCATCTAGCAGAGGTTTAGCTTATTATTCTAAGGATATTTTCTCCAATATTGGCCAAATGCCATTTATGTTGTAGCTGCCACTCAAGGAAGTGCAAGATTCACAACAAAAACAGTAATTGTTCCCAGGGGCCGCTAGAAGGCGTCTCGGGAGAACTCACCGAGCGTCCCCTTGGAAGATGACTAAACAACTGTTTTTCTTCTTGCAAAATGTTCCGAACTCTCCACCTCGAAAGCAGTGGTGGCTTCAAGTAATAAACACCCCGAGTCCCTACAGAGGGGTCTGGAAAACAGGCCATTTTTTTGTGGGTAAAGTAACCAACCCCAGGTCAGCCTCAGGCAAAGAACTATCTGATGGCCTTTTCTTTCTTCATTGTGGGGGTGTGGGGTGGGGTGGATTTTGCAGTTTGAATACTTTTACTCCATCCGTTCCTGCACTAGCTGAAGTTCTACCCAGAGGACGGCTGTCCCTCCCCTGAGGACCTCCAAATGCCTGGTTCCACCCACAGAACGCTCTAACTGCCCTAATGGCTGAACTCTGTCCCGCACCAGTGTAAAAAGCCCAAGCTTTGGACTTGAGATCCCACCAATCCCTACCCAGGAGAGTGTCACCTTGGAAAGGTCCACTCCACTTCCCAAGCAACTCGATATAAACCCTGCCTTCTGTTCAGCTCCTTGCCCTCCTGGTTTTTTCCCTCCCCATAAATGTCTTGTGTGAGGTTGGTTGTGTGATGTGACCATGGATTCCTAGGTTCCTGACTACCAGGATACCTTTCCATTCAAGCTGTAATGCTTACACTGGCACCAATGGGGTTTTTAGGAACTCAAGAGGCCGTCAAAGTAAAGTTTAGTCATCTTCTTACTCAAGTCTCTCTTGCATCTTAGTTTTGTTCAAACGACTCACTATAATCCACTCGACTATACTATCAGCAGGCAGTTTTCTCAAGTTTTTCACCTTTTCTAGAATGTTCTTACTTATCTCTTAAGACTTCTAACAACTTTTAAGTCTTCCTGGACCCACAAAGGTAAGGTTACCTCCCTGCAACTTGCTCAAGGGCTCCCTTAGCATCTGGTGACTAAATATCGGGTTTCTCCCACCAAGTCTGTGCCTCTCCTCTGGGCTCCTCCATCAGCTGAGCAGACTGACTGACTAGCTGTTACTTCAGAAGTTTGTGCATCACAAACATAAAGCCAGACCCCAGTGACGACTACCTGTATTCAAAAATGTTATCTAAACGTTTCCATAAACCTTTGCATGTCCAAAGAACTTACATGCTAGGGCACAGTAAAAGGAAAACTAGATACACGTTCTGCTCAAGGGGCCCAGAGGGTAGTCTGTATCTCACAGTAGAATCACAGAGAAGACTACTCAATCGGTAACCATTTTCTGGAGGGCCAACATACATAAGACTGATACAATCTTGAACGTGGACTTGGAAAAGACAACTTCCAGCTATTGGTCTGTGCTTGAAGAGACCTTTCTATTCCAAGTGTTGGTCATTGTGCAACTTTCCCATAAGGGTTTTAAGGGTCGGGGCAATCAGTACTCTAAATGGAGTTTCAACTAAATTCAGACAAAAATATTCAATATATTAGCCCTAGAAATTAGAAAAACTAAGTAACCCGTGTACCTAGAATATAATGAAACACTTCAACAATGTTTGTCATATTCATAAAGTTTATTTTAGAAAATGTTAAAAACTAACCATACGGGATTATTCAATATACTTAAAACGTTTGTTCCCCATGTCAAAGGAAAATACATTTGCAACATCTTCCGGACACCATTTATAAAAGTAGAACCTCTAGATGTTGAGATGAACTACAGCAGAGTGTACGGTCTACATTCGTCCTATATCCCCTCCCCCCAGTGTGGCAGACACTGCTCAGGACGATGGTGGGCCACATTCTGTCACCACGGGCCTGTAGCGCACTGCACTTCCTGACAGAGCGAGCCTCCTCTCCTGCTGCCGCACGCTTATTCCCTATGAGCGTTTGAGTAGAAATACATCCATGACTGTAAACATTCACCAAGAGCTTCCAGGGTACAAGTAGTAGTAATAGTGGTGGCCGGGGAATGACCTGTGGGCATACTGCTGAGATTACGAAAACTGCTTTGCAGAATTATCCTAAGCCTCCCTTCCTTATACATATGTTCTGGGTATACATTTTTTTTTTTTAGTTGAAAATACCCGAAAGTCATTCTAAAGACTACAACAAGCACCGCTTTTATCTGGAATATATTGAGTTAAATTCAGCAGTATGCACGATTACTAACATTAAAAACAGTGGGTCTTGAGTCCCCCTTTGTGAATACACACGGAGTACTGCATTCCAGCGGATGCTAACTGGAGCCGCGCATGCATTTGTAGAATAGCAACTCCCCCACGGCCACATGCAACCCAGTCTGAGGCACAATGATCACTTCTGTCCACGGAGGCAATACAAGCAGATTTAAGGCTGTATTCGGCTATGAAGAGTCCCGTCTCCTCTTTAATAGTCTAGATCACATACGCAAGTCAAATAGGTCACATATGTAATTCAAACCCCTGTAGAATGGGAGGCGAAAATTCCCACATAATTTAAACCACGATTCTCCATACAATTCATTGTCAGCATATTTACATGTATAGGAGCGGGGTACTGGTACTTACAGTCACTTTAAGAATGGAACCCGAACACCTAACCTCCGTCCCAGTGTCCCTAAGAGAACGCCCTTTCGGACTGTTGGACAATTTCATATCTGTCAGATTGTTCATTGCAGTTCTTGGGCAAATTTCATGGTACTCCTAAGAATAACCGTGTTTCAAATTCATTGCCATCCACTTTGGGATAGACCTGGTTGCAAAGAAAATGGTGTTCCAGGTGTGGAGGGATAGCTAGGGAACCCATCAGGCTGGGCGGGGTAGCTCTCCAGAGCGGAGGCAGAATGGACCTGCAGGAAGAGGGACACGGTTAGCAGAGCCCCCATTGGGTGTGGACCAGATCCTACCCACATACAACCAGACAACACAGGCACGAGAGGGCAAATACTGTTTTAAAAGTATGTCAGGAGGTAGGGTTTTGATGTTGTTTTGTAGCGAGAAGTAGCCTTACTGTTCATTATAGCTTAAATATAAGACAAATTAAATTGTAATTGTCTTGACTTTAGTTTTCATGTTATTACACTTCCAAACTGAGATTTAAGAAAATTCTATAAAAGGGGAAAATAATTCATGCATTTGACTCCTACCATCTTTGTTACTTCTGAAAGGACAGAAGTAGAACTTGGGAATTTGGGAAGAGCTAATTTTTAATCAAACCACACTCTTAACATTGTGGTAAGTCCCATTCCCATCCACATTGGGCTGTAGGGAGGTTCACCCCTGCAGTCTTACTCCAGACACTACGTACGTACCTGCTGTAACAAAGCCGACTGCGCAGCTGCGCTGTGCTGCAAGTCTTGCAGGGACGACTGTGAAGGAGTCTGGGAAAACCCAGGGATACCTGGGAGGGACAGAAGGCCTGGAAAAACAGAGCTACCAGCAGTTTGGAGTCCAGATGACAAACTGAAAAAAATCAGTAGAAAAACAAGTCAGACGGCAGACAGGGTGAAAGAGGGAAATACCGTATTTAGCAAGGGGCAGCTTAAAGATGGTAAAAGCAAGAAAACAAATCAGCTCGCGTCTCTGTGGGTTGGAACCACGGAAGTGAGCCACTCACTGTAGCTAAACTTACTCAGAGTGGGTAAAAATTTCAGCAAACCAAGTAACCACTCTACCGAACATAGGTGAAGAGTCATGGAACATTCTGGGCACTGGTCTATCCTCCCACCCCTCCGTAGCCGATACAAATAAAGACTAGGTTACATAAACTTGGTGAGAAGCGACCTGCATCTGTCTGCAGCCTGATCACATACCCTGCTTGTGCCACCAGGGCGGAGTTGAAGTTGGAACTGAAGGCCGAGGCAAATCCAGGGAGGACAGGCGCAGGTGATGGGGCCGAGGCAGCTACCGGCAGTGGGGTGACCGCTACTGTGGAGGGTGCCTGCAGCCCCGGGAACGAGGGCATTGCGGGGGCACCACTTGGGGCACTGGAGACAGGGAAGCCGGGGTAGGAAGGGTTAGATGCGGGAAGAGGGCCCTGGGTGACCGCGAAGAGTGAGGGCACCGCAGTGGACAGGTTGAGTGGGAAGGCTGCAGGCGAGGCGTTGGAGGTGGGCAGCATCGGGCGCACGGTCGCAGAGCTGGGGTGTGCAGCTGTAGAGGTGGTGGTTGACGGCCCCGTGAGGGACACAGCGGAATTGAGAGACGGACTGCCCGGTAGAGGGAAACTGTTGGTCAACGAAGTGAAAGGGGGCAGGGCCGTGAACACGGGAGCAATGGGCGTGGAGGATGCGTGTGGCGGCAGGGACATAGAACCAGCCAGGGGGTTGCTCAGGCTGGGGAGCCCGGACAGTGCAGAGTTAAGACAAGTGGACACACTAATGGGCACTGAGGTCGTGGGGTATCCGCGGCCCAGAGCGCCTGACAGGCCCAAGGTACCGCGAGCAGGAGTCCCGGGGTGAGCAGGGCCTTTGAAGGCCGAAGGAGGGGGACTCGTGGGCTCACTTTTGATCATAACGGGCACAGTGACTGCAGCAGGGGTGGATGAGATGCCGCCTGCATGGGGACCATGCAAAAGCGAGTCTGAGGAGCCACAGCTGACCGGCACTGCCGTGGAGGAGGGGGTAGCTAACGGCGACTGCGCGGGCAACACTGGGGCTGCAGAGGTGGCGCCGGCCGCAGGGGACTGCAAGCCTGGGAACATAGCCATTCCTGGGGTAGAAGACCTTTGCGTGGCAGCAATAGCTGCCGGGGCATAGCACTTGTTGGCTGAGGCAGGAGAATCCGAGTTTTGATTGGGAAAAGGGGATAATGAAGCCAGGCCACTTGTGCCCACAGAGGACAAGGCAGAGGAATTGATTAAGTGTGTGTCATTTGACGTGAGGAAGCCTTTTAAGGCAGACAGGAGAGGGCTTTTTACAGCGTGCGGATTTGAAGCACTGGCAATCAGCGAGGGAGTTGGGGTGGCTATGCTGCTGTGGCATGCCGGTGGGAAGGGCAAAGGCAGGCCTGTGAAGACGGACGACAGGGAAGCTGTGCTTGGGTTACTGGCCGAGCCAGCGGTAGAACTGGCGGGGGCGTGGCTGGTGAACGGGGCACAAGTAGAAGCAAAGGTCTCACTGGAAGCCAGTGTGACCCTTGGTGTTGAGCTGGCCTGAGGAGATGGGGAAGGGGTGCCAGAGGGACCTGGCAGGGGCACTAGGCCAGAAAAAATGGAAGGGACAGGAGCAGGTGTGGTGCTGTGGGCCGAAGTAACGGGTGCCGGGGGCACCGAGGGAGTCCGGATCACAGTCGGGTTTGGCGTGGCTGGCTGGGGTGCTGGGAACACTGACAGGGCAGCGTTGGGAGCACTCATTCCGGCCCCAGTAGCAGCTGCTGATACGGAGGGATGGTTTACTGCCTTGACTGGGGACACAGCAGGGACAGGAGTCACAGCAGGAGTCGACGGGTTAGAACCGTGAGGAGAGAAGAGCTGACTTGCTGGGGTGGAAAATGCTGGGGGGGGGGGGAGAGAAGAGGCAGGGTTTATGCTGTGCTGGAATGTTCAATTTAGAAGAAACATAACCATTTTGTTGTTGTTGTTATATTTCACAAATACCAAGGAAAACTGATAGCAGACTTTAAGTGGCTCTTTACATGTCTGGACTGCTGGGTGCAATGCATTATCCTACTTCACTCTGGGGCGTCTGTGGTCAGGACAGTCAGCCCTGCCGCGCCAGCCATCAGCCAGGAAGCTGGGGGAGCTGGAAATCTTCCTTCTCTACTTTTCTGCTTCATAAACACTGGCAGCACTCGTGAGGAGGCACTCACTGGCTTCACCCTGGACCACTTGGGGAGGGGTCTGAACGCATGTATGACCTCCCACTTCTGACCTCCCACCTAAGGCCCTACGGGGCCGAGTTTGCACTGACAACCTACACCAGCTCCTAAGCCTCACTTAGCCCATCCTGGGGACATATTTAAGAGTAACACTGTGTCTAATTCAACCTCTACTTCAGGCCTTGCTGTTTTAGTAAGTTTGTGTCAGGGATCCATACAGGATCATCTTAGAGAACAGCTCCCAAACCACCCAAGAACTCATTCTCAATTATAAAATTATTATTTTATTTCCATAAAGTTAGATGACTTGTTCACAAGGCTTGGTGGCTCCATGGCGGCAGTAAGAAATACTGATGTTTGTTCTGTTTCCTCTGCACCCCTCCTTTACATAGGAGTTGCTGCACCTACTGGGCACCTTCATGGGGAGGGAGTGTTCCCACCAAGACCACCTGTGCTCAGTGCCCTCTGCGGCTCCAGTGGCCCTTATCACTATCCACCTTAGGACTTACTAGACTCATTATCTGTCAGAAAGGGTTATCTTCACGTGCACATAAAGATCACCTTTCCCACATCAGAATGCTAAGTGGATAGGGATGTACATGCCATGTGACCTTCAGATTTCACAGAGTGCAAACAGGACATAGTATCATAAAATTAATTGAAATCCAGGTAATATGCGCATTTCGTGAATGTCAAATCTCTTCTATCAAGTCACTCTCAGCAGGCATGCATTACTCTACACCTAGGAGCCTCCTAAGACACTCCACAGATGCCAAACTCAAGTCTCCAGTGGGGAATGGCCAACCATCACGACAGGTAGCAGTTTTCTTTGGGTCTGTTTGGTACTTACTTTGACTCTGTGCAGGTTTTGACTGACTGGAGAGGTCTTCATTGTCTAAGGAAAAATAAATGATTTCAAGCTTTAGTCAGAGTATTCCCCATCATAATCACAGACAGATACCAAAAAAGAAAAGTCAAGACATAAATAGACAACATTGAAAACACTGAAAGAGGACACAAGAAAGAATCATATTTGCATGGCTACAACAGGTTGTTACAGTATAGACACGTTTATAGATGAATTATGGGCACTAAGTGTACAGCGGCAGCCTTTACCTGTTCCTGCTGGATTTGGAGTGTATGGAGGTGGAGGGGGGACCCCTGGAGCTATCACATTGGCTAACGGCACCAGACCCGCATTGTTGTAAGCACCTAAAATAAGAACATAGATAAAGACAGAGAACTTAGCATCACTGCTGGGGGTCACAGCTGTGTGGATACAGGTGTGCTTCACTCTAAACTGTCACGTCACAGAGATGCACCTGGGAGTCACGCCTGTGTGGATACAGGTGTGCTTCACTCTAAACTGTCACGTCACAGAGATGCACCTCACATGGAGAGCTTAAGTGAGAACTGAGTGAGGGGAAGACAAGCCTGCTGCACGCCCAGTCCAGACAGCTTCTGAAAGATGAGGTGGGCTGGACCCACCCCATTTAGGTCCCATTACATACTCTTGATCTTTTTGAAATACATGGACACCAGCTTCCTAAGAAAGGGCATTTAAGGCCATTTATCAAAGTGAGAAGCCCTAATAATAAAGTGTGATTAAAACAACCTCTGGTTAAACCATCAAATTAGGAAAACATCCTAAAAATAAACTATGCCTTCAGCAGCACGCCATCAGCTGGCCATCAGCAAATTAAACTCTCAGAATTATGCTGTAGATTTCCCAAACACACAAACCAGCCCGTCCTTTCAATTTAATGAACAGCAGAAAGAAAAAGTGAAACCCAGAAAATGCTTACTTGGTGCGATAGTTGCATGTGGCCGGCATGGAGGTATCGGGTAGGGGACAGGTTTGTGTGGATTATACGTTGAGGGAGGCTGGGAAGGGAAGCACAGTGGTTAGACATCACCAAGACATCATCTCTTGATAACACAGTACAAGTTGCCTTTCTAAGCACCTTGTTATAAGAGGATGAAGATGCCCCAGCTTAAAGATGATCAGGTTTGATTGAGGAAGATCCCCTGAAAATCCTGATTACAGACATAAAAAAAACAAACCTAAAAAAAAACTATAAAATATGTAACATATATTTTACCTGATAAAACATAAAACAAATAATCATCTTTGGCTGTGTACAACACACAGTCTATACTTGTACTTGAAAGGACAAGCCCAGCTGTTTCACTAATATCAACACTAATTAGGCAACAGAACCCTGTCTAAAATAAACACCATACTCCAATATTCATCTGAACAGATGAATGTGGCCATTTTGAAACATTTACCTGGATGAAACACTTATGCTCCAAAGAGCCATGAACATCAACATGTCCTTACACTACAAACCCTAAGTCATTCTCTCTGATCTGGAATTTCTACATTTAAACTTTGCAACACACATAAAACTTATTTCATACAGAAAGCTACACATATAAGAATTGACACTTGTTTCTCTTTTATTTCAACACATACTGGTTTGGACGGTCCAAGAATCCGTGCTGCTATTCCTTTGCCTTCATTGGTACTTTCTTCACCGTCCTTTTTCAGAGGAGTTCCCTATTTAAAAAAAAAAAATAAAGATAGCGGAGACTTTAGGCAACAAATAACTACGCTGTATTATTCTGAATAAAGGGACTTAACTTGTCGGGAATAAGTCATGGATTCTAGACCCAATCCAGCCCCAGTTAGCTGCCTGACCTCCTCTTAACCACAGATGTAGAAGGATGACAGAGAGAAGGATGACGTGTACTCTAATACTTTCTACACGCGCGCACACACACACACACACACACACTCACACACACACATGCACACACCCACGCGCGCACACACAAGCACGCACACACACACGCACACACTCACACACACACACACAACTTTAATGCCAGTGTTAGAATCTGAAAAAGGTAGCTGGTGGTGGTGGTACACCCTTTAATCCCAGCACTCGGATGCAGGGGCAGGAGGATCTTTGTGAGTTCAAGGCCAGCCTGGTCTACTCTACAAGAGCTAGTTCCAGGACGGGCTCCAAAGCTACAGAGAAACCCTGTCTCAAAAAACCAACCAATCAACCAACCAACCAATCAAACAAACAAACAAACAAAAAAAAAAGAAACCTGGCAACGCTGCTCTAGAGAACAGAACAGAATAAGCTGATTCTGATCTGTTCTATATCAGCCTGTCCTCATAGGCTGTGTCCTTAGGTAGGACACACTGGGAGGGGGACCAGCTTCCAAGATGGTACTTGCCTCCCACCATCCATCTCAGAATAATTAGGGTTGACTTGCTTTATTAACATGACATTAAAGAATGGCCCTGACACCCAAAGCCTAAAAGGCCTTGCCACAGTTGTCCCTTCTTCCCCTTGGTTCAATGCATAGTGGAAACCAGCTATGTCATGAGGGTACTCAAGCCCTTATGGTGAGGAATAAAGACTCCTGACAACAAGCAACATTGATTTGCCAGGCATTTAAGTGAGCCTGGAAAGAAAAGAATATCTCTGTGAGCCACTCACGCTTTTGAATGAAACCCAGGCCAGAGCCAGAGTTAGCCACTCCCAGCTTTCTGAATTATGAAAAGCAGGAGCACAATGTGGTGGTTCGTGCCTTTAATCCAAGGCAGTGGTGGGTGGGATCTCTATGACTTCCAGGGCAGCGTGGTCCACACAGTGAGTTCCAGGTAAGCCAAGGCTACTGAGTCTCTAAAGACCAAACCCAACAAAAAGCAAACAAAACAAAATCTATTGGAAATAATAAATGTTTGCTATCTGATCCATGAAGCTCTGGGGTTGTGACACAGCTAATAGAAATGTAAAAACTTTAGAAAAGGTTATTTTCCAAGGGCTTTGAGGACCACCCACTGGTGTCCAAACAATATTCTCACAGGGCTTTATCAAGGAGTTTCCTAAAACGGGTTCTCAGATATGTGACTGTCAAAAATCCCGAGAATGCTTAGAAAAGAAAAACCACAATCACCCTTTGCCTGGCATGTTCTGAAGGCAGGTAACAATCAGTTAATGGCATTTACACGTGAACTGTCGACTATCAGTTAGTTGAAGACCTGAGACTCCGTCCTTTGCAGGAGCACCATGAGCTGACATGTCCTCATATGTAGCAAAATATGTGTACAGATCTGTGCTGCAGTCACACTTAACCAAGAGAAATTCCATGTAGATAGAAGCATGCTTACGGGAAAAATGCCATTTATGCGGCTGGGTTTTCCTTTGGGATAGGGGTTTCCTGGGATAGTTCCACATGAAGATATCATGGCGTGAGGGGCTTTGCAGCCCGCTTTGAAAGCCTGTAATGTAAAAAAGAAGACAGTGATTAACAAAACTCAAACCATCACATCGGGTACTCCAGATAACAGAAGTCTGGCTAAAGTCATGAATTAAGGAACAGCGTGGCATTCACACATTCGCCCATCAGTTACCATGGTGTCCAAAGAAGTAGAGTCATTACCATATCACCATGGTTACACTCCCAACCACCATCACCAGTGCTATAAGCAACAGGTTCAAGAAAATCTATTATCTAGCAGGAAGGTGTGGTGCGCACACCTTTAATCCCAGTACCCAGAAGGCAGAGGCAGGCAGGTATCTGTGAATTTGAGGCTAGACTGGCCTACGTAGTGAATTCCTGTTCCATTTCTTTAATAAACCTTCAAGAAAAAAAAAAAGTTCCAAACTACACAAGTCCAGCTCATGTGAGGAGATTGCTCTGAAAATGTTTACAGTTCAGTTGAAAAACACACACAGATAACAGAGGTGTATGTGTGAGGGGGGTTTCAGTTGTTAAAAAGCTCTGTTGCTCTTGCAGAGGACCTGGTCCAAATACCCACGCTGGGCAGCTCCAGGTGATCTGGCACCCTCTTCTGGCCTGCTCAGGCATCCACATGTTCACATACCCACACATAAAAGTAAGAATGAAACAAAGCATTTTTAAAAGCTTAAAAAAACAACCCCAAAGAGCTAGCCTACTGGAAAAGCAAGAATGACTTATTACAGTGTTCAGTTGTGAGACCCAGGGAATGGGGTTAGGTCTACGGTGTTGACAAAGCATCCTCAACTTCTAAAATGGCACCTTAGACACTAAGCTGGAGTTGGGCTTTGTAAGGCAAGTACACTCCAGTGGATGCATACTGCATTATAGGAATAAACGATAACAGGTGCAGTACACATAAAACAGTCATACTCGTATCAAAGTACTTACAGGGATGCTGTTTGTATTTATAATTATTTTTTATAAAATCCTCCCCACAATCGCATTAATTGCATAATCCAGCTTCTAACCTTAAAACACCTCCAACCCCTCAATTTTAAAAAAAGAAAATCACTTCAATTTGATCATAATAAACTACAGTAGGCAAATACCCTTACCTATAAATTTGTATATTTCCTTAGGACAAATTAACAGTAGACTTTTGGACCAGTTCATTTACATTAACAGTGTTCCATTCTACAGAGCACATGGTCCCAGAACAGTTCTGACCCAGAGTTATGCAGAGAATACACCAGAGGAAAGAAAACTACAACTGTATTTATCACAGCCCTAAGATTTTGTCAAGAGAACCGGGGAGAAGGCTGTTAGAGATGTGGCTGAGGCTCACCTCAGCAGGGAAACAAGGAGGGAGGCAGAGCTGCCCTTCCTGAACTTTAAAGATCACACAGGCGAACAGCAGGCCCAGAGAGCAGAGCTGGGGCACCTCCTTCTGGGAGGCAGTATGGCCTCAGGAATCTGCAACAGCGAATGGCAAGTCCAGGTTCCAGCGCTCGAGTAGATACCCTGCCCCCTTTACAGACATGGACCGCGGATTCAGTATTCACTGTCATGAATTTGATTTGAGACTGCTGACAACACAATGTGAAGTCATTGTTCCTGCGCACGAGGATAAAATGCTTGGCGCCACGGCAGCGCTCCACAGAGGGAAGACATGAGTGTCTGCAGGGTGAACTGCCACTGGGTTTTCACTCCCAGTGACCTCTGCCCCCAACAGCCTTTTCTACAGGGCCCTGCTTGTGCTCCCTCGCTGACCAGAATGTCGAGGTCTACGTTTGTCCCCAGCACTGCCACCCTGAGGCTGGGAGGAGTACCTGCTCCAGGACTCTCTTGCACCGTTTCTTCTCGGACATGTTGATCCTGAACAAGTCTTCAATGGGGCGCGAGTTCTGGGCATCCACGATGTTTCTGCCAAGGAAACATGACTTAGCTTCTGTCTGAGGACCCAGGCACACACACAGAGGTCAGAAATGTCTTTAGAACATGTTTTGTGTTTGTGGACATAGCAACACATCCCGAACTATAGACTACATTGCCTATGAATGAGCAACTGCCCCCCTCAAACTTTGCAGAGGGTTCCTACTCCTCAACCTCCTCAACCTCATGCTCACACAAGGTTCTCAAAGGTCAAGTGCGGAGCGCTGCACAGCCTACATCACTCCATCACTTGGGTAATCGCAGGCTCTGAGGTCACAGATGCCCTGCTCAATAGACATCCTACATGTTCAGCAGCTCGCCTTTCGAGTTACTCAGGATGGGAAGGAGAAGCACATGCTGACATGCAGGGGTGTGAGGCAGCCTTTCGACTATGAACCTCGAGCACAGATGTAGGAAGGACCCGTTACTCTGGGAGCCATGTCCACATCTGTAGGAAGCACAGGGCTATCGACTATGTAAAGATACTAGAACCCAGTACCGTGCTTTCCCAGAACGTGGGCATTTTTGTTTGTGTTGTTAGGAGATGGGTTCTTACTATCTTACTCAGGGTCCCCTGCCTCAGTCTCTGAGGTGACAGATGTGTGCTGTCACACCAGCTGTTTCCACGGGTTATGTCCCTAGAGCTCGGCTTCCTCCATGATTGACACATTCACACAGATCATTTTTCACACTATCTCATCGGCACTCTGCTGCCTCGCATAACTGTCACACCGACACAGAGCGGGGACCTCAAAAGGCAGGCAAGCTTCTGGGTCTGAGCGGGCGGTAAAAGAGGTACTCACGAGGCCAAGAGCTCCAGGGCGGCCAGCTTGTCTTTACTAAAGGTGAAGCAGCTGAGGATGCTGACCACTTCCGCTGGGTGGACAGCCACCATTTTCTATCAGAAAAATAACGTGTTTCAACATCAGGCTTCTGTGCCAGACCCTACCTGCTTTGGGGAACTATAATTAAATTGTTAGTATAAGCATTTCAGGACACAGCCTACCTCTTAGCTGAGAGGAACACAAGCAAGAGGTAAGCCCCAGCAACTCAAGGGAATCCTAGAAATACTGAGTTAAACTTGGGCTTTTAAAAATATAACCATTTCAGAAGCAGGTCACCGTTCTACGTGTGTCTTAGATCTCTGGTTTCCAATGTAACAAGCCCAAGTTCCTCTGAATGGCCACCAACATAGCTGGCATTTACACAGGGGACTCAACTCAGCGTGCAAGGCACAAGAGTCACAGTCAGGGGAAGGACTGAGCATCATCTTTCCCGATGACAGGGCCTCCTTTAGCCTAAGTGATGCGCGGCAGCAGACGCTGTAGAACCTGAATCCTAAGGGCCTAAATCCCAGGATTCTGCTTTGCAATGAGCATATGCCCTCAGTTTGCCAATTAGGACCGAATTTAACAGTAGCACAGTGCAGTTTCACACCCTGGAAGGTTTCCACCTTTTAACATAGTTATTTGGAGTACCAAAGTATAACGGGATTTAAGCTAGCTTTTCTGATACAAACCATAGCTTGCTCTGGCTCATGCAGAGACAGTGTTACTCTGCACATAGCGAGAAGGGAGACACTCACATGCTGGAGAGCTTTCATGGCCTTCAGCTGCGGTTCTGCCCAGGAGAAGTACCTGAGGAGGTCAACCACCTGCAAACAGAGAGACACTTCAGCTCCGATGACAGCGTCTGCACACGCTTCTCTAAGACGGATCTCAGCACTTGGAATTCCTATTGCCGTGTGTAGACAATGAGTGTGGCACCAGAGTCTAACAGCGTGGCAAACTTCAGACACTTTATAAAACTTAAAACTTCAGTCCCACAGCATCACAGGCCTCATGTCAAGTGCTCCAGAGTCACATGACGCCAACAGCCTCCACAAATCACAGAACCTAGTAGATATCGCTGGTCTAGGAAGAAAGAAAAATATACAGGACCGGCAAGATGGCTCCGTGGCTAAAGGGATCACCATAAAGACCGGTGACCTGGCTGGGATGCCTGGGACCCATGGGTGGGAGAGAAAGGACGCCCACAACCTGTTCTCACGTCACCACATGAATGCAATGCCTTGCCCTGTCTACTCCCCACAATAAATATTTTTCTCTTTCTCTCTCTTTGCTAAGAAAGGAGACATACAATTTAGAGTTGGCCTGGTAGTGCAAGACTGTTAACACCAGCTAGTCTGTTAACACCAGGAGTCTCAAGAAAAAGGGCTGGGATATGGCTTAGTGGAGGAGCACTTTCTCAGCATGTGCAAGGCCCTGGGGCTTAAATCTTTAGTATCATAAAAGAAATAAATCATTAAAACATAATGAAGAAATCCGGGAAATGGTATATACTGAGAGAAGAGGGGGTCGAAAAGTTGGGTGGAGATGGGCCGCCAGTCTGGCGATGTGAAACAGGACGAATGGGAAACCACACAGCACCGGGGAGCAGCGCAGGTCATTCCTGCGGTGTGTGGCGGCCAAATGAAGGCCTCGGGTCTACTTCTGCCCTTGGGTCTGAATCCGCAGAGCACACGACAGCAGTTAGTCACGGATCTCGCTCAGTACTGCACTATGAGAGACAGGATCTTAGGGGCTCCTACCACCACCCACAGATGCCTCAAAGCAAGGGTGAATACTGCGTGATGCCAGTCAGGAGTGAGCAGGGCACCCAGAGTCCCTGACCCTGGGCCACTGTTCTGAAAGAGAACCCCAAAAGAGAGCACGAAGGAACAGAACAACAGTCTGCTGGCCGTGCAGTAAACAGTTCAGCATTTATTCATGTCCTCTTTGGCCTTACAGTGAATTTCAAAACTGCTATAAATACCATACAAATTTAGTAAAATTTACAAATTCATAACATCAAAAGCTTTTACTAAAGATTATGATTCATGTGTATGAGTATTTTGCCTGCACATATGTACGTGCACCACACATGAGCTTGGTGCGCCAGGAGTTCAGAAGGCATCAGATGCCTTGGAACGGGAGTCTTGAAGCGTTGTGAGCAACCATGTGGGTGCTGAGACAAATCTGGGTCCTCTGCAAGAGCAGAGAGTGCTCTTAACCACCCAGTCATCTCAAGCCCCGAGTTCATGAACTTTTGATATTTTTTCAAGAACAACTAACAGTTTAAGTTGCTTCTTAAAAAGACAGCGTGTTTTCAGATGGACATATATAGGTAGAGTAGGGAGTGTGGCGTGAGTGCACAGCACATAAGCTGCCCCTGGAGCTCACACCCTGTAGAGCCTTCCGCCAGTTCTAAGAGCTTCTAAAGCTCCAGAGCAAAGAAGGCCACAAAGTCAATGCAATTCTGATTGCATCCAATAGGCAAATAGATGTTAACCACAACACTAGTATAAAAAAGGCTTTGAAAAATGACAAATACCTGTTCACTGGAGAAGTACCCATGAACATATTCAATTGCTTTTAACTTATATTCTGTCAAAACAGCCTAGAAAATGGAAAAAAAAGAATTAATATATATCATCAGCATTGTAATAAGCAGCTACCCAAATTACATAACCCCCCACGCAACCTGGGGGACTAGTCTCATTCAGTTCTGCTGGGAGCAGCAGCAAATAAGGCGACAAGAAATGTTACCTTTTAGACCTGCTGGGTATCCAGAAACACACAAAAGAAGTAACATTGTAATACAGTCAACATGAGTAGAAATGATATATCAAATTCCTGAATGTCTAATTAGTTTCAAAACATCTCTAATTGATACAAATTGCCATTCCTTTTCCTTTTTCCTCTTTCTTCTAAGAGGTCTCACTACATGACCAAGGCACCTTACAGTTCGCTTCCTCATTCACGAAGGGGAATCCCAATCACAAACCTCAACCTGCTGTAGTATCTCTAATACTCAGAGATCTGACATATACAGGAGTTTCATTAATGGCTTCTTTCCTCTCTGGAGCCTCAGACCTGGCACACTATTTACGGCTAACGGAGGTCACATAGTCTCCGCTCGGAGATGGTAGACCAAGCAAACCACCCGCGCTTGCAAGCCACTCATCACAAAATACGAACAAGCCATTTTATCCTCACCGCAAAACAGCTACAACATTTGTATTTTCAACTGTCTGTCTGTCTATCATTCTACTAGGAGCAAATACAGTGACCAGTCAAAACATTCAGGGTGCCCTACAGTTTAATCTTTACAGTGCATTCTGGGCAATACACTCGGAGGCGTGTGATCGTCACCATTAAAGAGACAGTCAAAAGCACGGTTCAGAATCAAATCCTGGCTTGAGCTGATGTCATCAATCACGTCTCAAATCCTCCCCCAATGATGGGGAGGCCCAGCTGTGGGGCCACACACAGGGCATGGAGCTCAAGGGTTACAGGGCCTTCACGCCAGACTCCTGGGTGAGCACTAGCTACTGAAGGAAACTGAACTTGGGAGTCCACCGGTCCACCACCAAACTCCACAGATGGGGAAGCTGAAGTCAAATAGGAAGGGCTCCAATTCATAGCTCTTACTAATCACATTTTGGAAAAAGAAATGCCTCTCCAGCACATTTTGATTTGAGACCAGAAATGTGGAGTTAAAGGCTGCGTCAGATGAGCAGACTTTCATCTCCGGAACCTTCCCGAGTCCCTCAGTGATGTTTATTACCAGACATTTTCACAAGGCTGAGAAGGGAGAGGATATACACACGAACTGTCTGCATTCCTCCAAAGCAAAAGTCTGCATTCTCGTCTACTTTAACTTGAAATTTATCATCTCACAAAAGTGATTAAAAATCAGTTCAGGAGCCAAGCGTGGCAATTCTAAGCACACGGTAAGATGACATTTTGTTTCAAATTTTAATTAGAGAAGGGGACTCTACAAGAGTAGAAGTCTACGTGAAAAGAAAAAAAAACAGCACCATCAAATATGAAAGATCAACCCTGTTAATTTGAAAAGGAGCAAAGGGTCTTACGAAGAGCACAGCAGAACTACAGGTCTGGCAGCAACCTTTGCAGTGAATCTTATAAGTTGACATAAATAAGGACAGCAGTGTATGGAAACGACTCTTCCAGTGCCAGTCAGGGGGACCGGTTTGAGATGCCAACTTGAGGCAGGAAAGCCCAGTGCCAGCTCTACGGTGGTGGCTCACGGTCACAGCACTACCCTTTCCGTCTAAGGGGTAACCGTTTATTTTTGCACAGGAGGAACTTTTAGACTCAACACTACATTCCAAATTTGCTGTGTGGTTCATGTTAGGAGAATGGAAATATAAAACAATCTCAAAAAGCAGAAGGGGAAAAAAAGCCAAGGCAGGGAATAGATTCTGCTTAGCTGGAGATTTGAAAATCAACTTTCTAGGTATTACTTATTGCTTCCGGTGTCGAGTCTTCCTGTTACTGGGACATGGAAACACTGAACCAAATGTTATTTAACCAAAAGGTCTGACTTAGTAAGGATTTACAGTTGCCTCCAAAACTGTGGGCAGCCCAAACGCAATTCCCGTACCAACCACACACAGTGATTTCTCAAGTTGAGCATTCAGGTGGCTTATCTTCTCTTCGAACCGTGCAACCTACCAAGATCACACAGGAAAGTCAAGTACCTTTGGCGATGCGATGACTCTTACATTGCACTATCTACCACCTCAGAGAAAGTAACCCACAATTATCTCAGAAGATTTTTAGGGTTCAAAGTAGTTACCTTTCGAATTTCATCCAGCACCGTTTCAAAGGACTTTTTGTCCATCTCGAGTACTATTCCGACGTGGCCTTCTCACAGTTCTGCTTGCAATTACGAAACGCTCATCCCAGGTCCGCCCCGCGGATAATACACCGGGAGGAAAGAGGCGAGGAGGTAGAGGAGTAATGCAAACTGCACCGAAACAAAGCAAAAACCCCCAAACGAAAACTGAGAAAAAGTTTTTATTTAAAACCAGACTTCAGTGGGTTCTTCGCACAAAGCTTGAGCAGCTCAGAGCAGAACGGGCTGGGGCGTCTGCAGAGACCGGAGCTCCAGAGGGCGCCGAGGGCCGGGCGCTCCGAGGGAAGGCCGCCGCGCCACGCGCCGCTCACCGCCGCGGAGGTGCTCGGTCCCGCCACTCCGGCAGCCGGCGGCCCTGCAGGTTCTTTGTTACTCGTTTTCGTAGCTTCCGGGAGCGGGCCGGCGGTCGGAGAGCCCTAGGAGACGGGCGATCGGGGGGGACACAGCCCAGGGCAGGGAGACCCTCGAACACCGCAGCGCGCACACGGCCAGACGCCCTGCAGGAGCACCCCTAATCGCCCCCACCGACTCCAGGGGACCTTCGAAAGGGACGTCGCGCCGAGAAGACGCAATCGTGCACCGCCAGCACAAATTGCAATAACCCAAAAGACAGTAATTGGGGGTGAATGGATAGGGGGTCCTAGTGTGGGAATATAGGTATGCATGGCAGACGCCTGAATGCTCTTGAAACGGATGTGCCTGAAATCGTTTCCAGAGGTTCGTAGACATTGTTTTAGCTTCATAGTCCCCTTAGTGTTCAGTTTTGTGTTGTTACGTTTTGATTCTTGAATGTGAATTTAAAAGAGCGGACTGTAAACGGGTCAGGAAGATCTGCAGGCGCCACCATGCTGGCGACTGGAAGAAGCCAGGGGCCAAGAGCTCCGCCGAGCGGGGAAGCGTGGTCGCTGGGTCACACGGTGGACACCTGACTCGGGGGCGGGGGCGGAGAAAGGAGGAGCCGGAAACCCGGAATTTAGAAGTTTCTCTGCTTTAGTTTTCCGGTGCTTTATGCAGACGACCGCTCCAGACCCGGCTTCAGTTCCCGCCGACCTTCGCCTCCAGGACCCGCAGGATGGCGAGAGCCTGGGTCTGCGTGGGAGGCGCCGTCTTCTTTCTCTCCTGTCTGGTTTTGCACTGGCGCTTCAGTGACCCTCTGGTGAATAGCGGGGATGAGGCTGTCGGTTGTGGGTGACGCCGAGGGGTGCAGCCCCAGAGGCACCAAACCTGCTTCTGGGGCTCAGCTGCTGGCCGTTCGCCTTCTCTTTTAGTGCTAAAAAGTCTGCCTGTTGGGGCTGGGGAGGTGGCGCGGAGGTTGAGAGCTCTTGCACAGGACTAGGGATCGATTCCACCGCCAACATGACTGCTTACTCCCCCACTGTCACTCCAGTTCCAGGGGACCTGATGCCCTTTCTGGCCTTTGTGAGCGCGTGGTGCACATAAACTATCTCGGGCTCACACAATACGTCTAAATAAAAATAAACATATCCTTTTAAAAATGCATGTACATACTGGATCTCCCCCCCCAGCTCTTACTACACTCTAGAGTAATTTACAGACCTTTTATTGTGGTTATGATATTTAGACATCAAAATCTGTTTATCTGGAATTATTCTGGCTGTCAAGGCAAGCTGTAAATATAAGAGAAACACACACTTACACTGTTTTGGTTTTTAACCTGGAAGGCAAACTGAATCTGAGATTTATTTTATTTTATTTGAGGTTTCAAGGACAATTGCTTTTTACGTACCCTGGAGAAAGGAGGATTCTCTTTTCCGGCTGGATTTGGGTTGGCCCAAGTATTCGGAGTACTTCACTGGTTCGACCTTTTCTGTTGCGGTTGACTCCCTCAACGGGTTAGTGTATGTAGCTCAAGTAAGTGGAATGAATATTTATTCTATGCGAGCCCGTGAGATCAGAGGACACCTTTTGGGTTGGTTCTCTCCTCCTACGAAGGGGTTCTGGGATGAAACTCGGGTTGTCAGGCTTGCTCAGAGAACATTCCTATCTTCTTAGCCATCTCCCCAGCTAGATTCAGTTTGATCACAACAGAAAAGAAAGAACATTCAACCTGAACATAAAAAAAAGAACTGTAAAGCCAGGCGGTGGTGGCGCAGGCCTTTAATCCCAGCACTCGGGAGGCAGAGGCAGGCGGATCTCTGGGAGTTCGAGGCCAGCCTGGTCTACAAGAGCTAGTTCCAGGACAGGAACCAAAAAGTTACGGAGAAACCCTGTCTCGAAAATAAAAAAAAAAAAAGAAGAAGAAGAAGAACTGTAAGGGAAGAAATGGCTTACCACCCTTGATGGCCAATTGCATTTATTTTTATATTTATTATATTTATATTATGCTAATTGTGCAACAATCTTGAGTTGGCTTCAAGCACACATTTTTGATTTGTATGTGATGCATGTTATTGTTAAGTTTTGAAGTTAGCTTTTCACACATTACTAAGTTTCTCAGTTATCCTTTAATTTTGATTTCTCTCTGACAAAAGTAAAGATTAGCATTCCTCTTAAGTGATTCTAAGCAGTTATTTTTGTATGCCTTCAGAGAGGGGATAACATCCCCAAGGTATTAGTGTTCACAGAGGATGGATATTTCCTTCGATCCTGGAATTATACAGTTGACACACCCCATGGTATATTTGTCTCCGGCACACCATATGAACAGTCCGTCTGGATCACGGACGTAGGAAGTGGTATGTGTAGCCTTGTCTATTAAATTGCTTTTCTAGGTGGAATTCAGATCTTTGCCCATGTTCTTGCTTGTACATTTTAAGGCTAGCATTGCTGAATCTAATCATACTTTCTTTAATATTTCACAAAATCATTTGTTATACCATATTCCTGTTGAATCAAGGGATTCTATGATGCTGTAATCATGATCTTTTAAGCTTGTCAAGGGACTGTGTGTGGGGGTAGGGTGGGGGAGGTGTAGGCCAGAGTGTTGTTCCTCGGGGCCATCAACCTTGTCTTTGAAACAAGATTGCTCACTGGCCTGGAACTCACAAGCAGTCTGGGGTACCCTGGCCAGTGAGCCCCGGCAGCTTCCTCTCCCTTGTCTCAATGCCGATTACAGTGCATACACGTATGCTAGTGGGGTTTTACTTTTTTCTTTTTCTTTTTTTTTTCTTTTTCCGTATGTGGGTTCTAGGTATGGAACCCAGGTCCTTGTGCTTGAGTGACAGGCATTTTCCTAGTAAACTGAACCATTTCTTCCTACCCCTGCCCCCCTCCCAGTTCAGGATCTTTCTCCTTTGACCCTTCAGTTGCTCTTCTCAAACTAACCCTAACCTCCTCTGTAAAGCCAAATCAGATGTCAGGATTTTAAAGGAAATCCTCTTAACTCCCATTTATACCAGTTGTCTTTTGAGAGGATGAACGGACAAGAACCCGCAATTTGCTGCCCAGAGAGGAAAGATTCGCAGAAACTGGTGTTAACAGTTCTGAAATTCCGTTGCCTTAAACATGTCTGAAACCTTCCTACGTCCCTTGTCTTTAGTAGGCAGTGCTGAAACACGGTAGACCCTAGCTTCACAGCTGCCGGGGACCTTCTCGGAGGCTGCGCTCCACCTGTGCTCCTGGTGTGTCCTAGCAACACCAGAGCCAGTTCCTACTGCCTGGACAGGCCAGCAGGAGTGGGGTCAGCAGGGAGGGTGTTGCTAGTGTCCCTTGGTCTGCTTATGTCCCTGGCTTGAAAGGCATCCTGCTTCCCCAGCGTTTGATAATCCACATAACACTCTTTAGAACCAGTCAGTTCTGGGTTTCTGTGAGGACAGCTGTTGTCACTCTCGTTCACAGGGTGCAGGCGCTCTCTGGGCTCCAGGTAGTGAGCAGGTCCGTTAGCGAGCGGGCGCTCTGTCCATTTAGTCTTTGTTTTGGGAGGTAAACGTTGGTCCGGCAGCTCAAGACTGGCAGCCGCAGCCTGTCCCTTCAGAAAGCATCGCTTTTCCTCTCTCTTCCTCTCATCTCCTTTTTCCTCCCTTCGGATGCTTGCCAAAGCCAGGGCATGCTTCTCTCAACCCTAGCATCCTGTTCTGCTGTACGGCTCTGTACTGCATGGCTTCCTCAGTTCCTCTTCTTCACCTTCCTCTCCTAGGCTGCTGCGAGATTTACATCTTGGCTTCCCTAGAGTTCTTCATTTAAGTCCTAGTAAAACTGGCCTTGAACTTAAGAGTAGACCTAGGAGCAGGAGAGATGCGCAGTGGCTTAGCACTCTTGTTCTTCCAGGGGACCTGGTGCAGTTCCCAGAACCCACACAACAGCTCACAGCCATCTGTAACTCCAGTTACAGGGAGCAGATGCCCTCATCTGGCCTCTCTAGGCACTGCACACATACATACATACAGGCAAACACTCACCTACAGAAAATAAAGAAAAATAAACTGTTTATCTAAAAAACTCTTGGAAGTATATCCGGGTTTATGCAATACTGTAGTGATATTTGACTGTTTTCTCCTCTGTCCCCAGAAGTCACTTGAAAGACCCTTATTTTTAATGTATTCTGATCATGTCATCCTCTAAAAAGAAGAAAAACTCCCCTGGTTCCCAGAAGTCAATGCGGCTCGGATGATCTCATTCTTTCCATTGTGTCCTGTTTTCCGCCCTCACAGCCGAGAAACTCTTTTTATGCCCTTCCCATTTTCCAAATAAATTGATTTCTTCAAATGAAGATTTGGCTGCAAGTCAACCACTTAAAAAAATTTTAAGTACCCTGCCTTTCCAAGTCTTCAGAAACTTTGAGCTGTGCTTTCTCTGGTATGTCATGCTCTCTGTGGCTAAAAACTTCAGCCCAAGCATTCAGTGCAGTGGTCAGGTGGTTCTCCGGTAGACGGGTAATGTGGGCTCACTCCCTTGCCATCTGGAAGCTCGGTGCGTCAGAATAGTAGTCATGGGTGCCTGTCGGTTACTTCCGCCTCCTGTGCCTTCACCCTGGCCTCTGCCAAGCTGCAGCATGCCACACTTACTTACTCTTATTTACTTTATTCTTTAACTTGTGTGGTCCTTTTAGCGCCAAGATGATTTTTCTCTCAAGAAGTGATCAATTTTGAATTTGTTTCTGCTAGGAGAAAATGTGTTTTTTTTTTTTAATCTGTGTTGTTATATAGAGGATTTTTTTTTGTTGACTTCTGAAAATTTAAAACCTGTACATGGGTGACTGAAATAATAGCTTTGACTGTAAGTTGCTTGTTTTTTAGTTCCTTCTGGATTTATTTTGCAAGCAGTGTGTTTTAAGAGGGAAACATGCACAAATCGTTCTAAGCTTTCCGTGTAATGAGCCAGCGTTTTTGCTGTAGTCTTTTATGGTTGCAGTCTCCTGAATTTGCAGTGATTAGGTACTAACTCGTCGGCAGGTTTGCTCACACCTTAGGAAGGGCTGCTTGCTATCACTGTCACGTTCACGTGTGCAAGTCCGTTGGCTTCTGTAGCCGTTCCAGCCTTGTGACAGATTTGCCTTTAGCTTACAAAAGAGGATGTGCATGCTGCGCAATGCTTCTAACACGTGTTTGTCCATCTCTACAGGATCCTATGGTCACACGGTTAAAAAATATAATTCCCTGGGTGATCTTGTTCAAGTCTTGGGTACCCCAGGCAAGAAAGGCACGGGCTTGAACCCGCTGCAGTTTGACAACCCTGCAGAGTTATATGTAGACGACACGGGAGAGATTTACATTGTGGATGGAGACGGAGGATTGAATAACAGACTAGTCAAACTGTCCCAAGGTAAATCTTCAACTTGCTGTGATCATAAGGATATTATTTTATAACAGAATCTGATTTGTTTGCTGCTTGGCATAATGTAGCATATTGCACATGAAGCTCTGTAAAAGGCTCAGTACGAGGAAAACAGACGGGTGGGATTGCCAGCAGCAAAAGATTCTCTCATGGGCCTGCATGTCCACCGGGGCCAGGAGACGCCTCCCAGGGACTGGAGGTGGTGTGAAAATTTAAAGGACTTCTGAGGATTTCTTGTCCTGCATACACTGGGGAAGCCAGGAAGCTGGATCCCTGCCAGGCTTCCTGCAGCTGTGACAGGGTAACTTTGCCCTCTTCACCGTGTGTCCTCTTTGTGTGCCCGACTCTCCTATCTCCCTCTTACAAGGATTCAGGGTGCCGGGCGGTGGTGGCGCACGCCTTTAATCCCAGCACTCGGGAGGCAGAGGCAGGTGGATCTCTGTGAGTTCGAGACCAGCCTGGTCTACAAGAGCTAGTGCCAGGACAGGCTGCAAAACCACAGAGAAACCCTGTCTCGAAAAACAAAACAAACAAACAAAACAAGGATTCAGGATGATCTCGAGATCACTAGCTTCATCACAGCCTTAAAACCCTGCAGCCAAAGGCACATTCCCAGGTGCGGTGTGTCAGGAGTGGGCTAGTCTTTTCAGAGAAAGAGTTGAGTGCATAGCCTGCGACTCCTTTCAGAGAGGGAGACTATAGAAATCTAACAGAAGGCGTGATGGCACACATTTGTAATTCCTGCACTCCAGAGACTGAGGCAGGAGGATTGCTAAGAGTTTGAGGCAAGCCTGAACTACATAGTACAAGGCCAACCAGGACTACATAATGTAATTGTCTCAGAACATGAAAAAGAAATTTGAATAAAAGTGAACATTTTGTACATAAGGAACTAATATGAAGCAACCACTGCAGGAGTTCTTAGCAGTGCTTTAGAAGAAGTCGGAACAGCTCAGGCAGAGCTAATGGAGCAGTGGATTGTCGGAAGGAATACGTGAGCTAGACAGATCCAGACAGGACTAGGAGACAATCTCAAGTCCTCGGTGTGTAGTACTTTTTTTATAGTTTGCAGGACAAAATTAATGTAATATTATGTAAATGCATAAGGCATTCTATGTGTTCACTGCTCGTATGTATTTACCATTTATAGATTTCATGATCCTCTGGCTGCGTGGAGAGAGTGGAGCAGGACCTGCACAGTTCAACATACCTCACAGTGTCACACTTGACGCAGTTGGTCGGGTAAACACAGCCTCCTTGTGTCTGGAACAGCATGCGTGTGGGTGGTTGGGCATGTCTGGGTGGGTGGATTTGAGTATTAGAAGATGCTTCTATTTCATTTCTATTGCTGTGACAAACAAACAAACTTGATGGAAAGCCAGGCAGGGAGAAAGCAGTCAAGGCAGGAACTAAAGAGTCTCCGCCGTCCAGTCATCACAGAGAGGAATGAGTGTCCAGACACACACATAGACACTTACATAGGCCCGTGCTGCCTTGCTCACACGCATACATTATTACACAGCTCAGCACCCCCTGTCTGGGGAATGGTGCCACCCACATAAGCTGAGGGTTCCCATGTCTGTTAAAACAGCCAAGACAGTCCCCTTCAGACGTTACCATAGGCCAACCTGCTGTAGGCTTTGCTTGTTGAGTGCTCTGTCCCCCGGCCGTCCTAGGTTATATCAAGTGACGGTTAAAGCGAGCCACAGTAGGCGCGTCTAGGCAATTTCTCCAGAGCTGGCTGTGCACACTTGCTCTCAAAATGTGTGGGCTCTATTCTGAGGAAGTTCTCCAAATACTTAGAAATTAGCAAATTAGATAAGTCTGTACTCTTTCAGGGACAAAAGGGACAGGTAATGAATCCAAAACCAGAAAAGAACTTTGCCTTCTGCTAGGAAAACAGTACTGTAAATGTTTGAACTGTCTCTAGTTCACAAGGGGGAGAAGGCTGCCCTTATGGCAGTGCAGATAAGCCAGAGGCTTATCCTGAAGGTTTGAGAGGAGCCCTCTCTGTAAACTCCTGCCCTTTCTCTCCCTTCGTGGGGGCAGCCATGCCCCCACCAGGGAATGGAACTGTCTCCCTGCTTCCCCGCATCAGCTTCTGTCCCCCACTTCCAGCTCTGCTGCTTCTTGGCATCCTGGGGTTAACTTCCACCAAGCACATCTCCATGAGCCGTGTTTCAATTGTCTACCTGTTTCCTCTGATAGCTGTTCTCTGCCGCACAGCCCCCGCTGTTGCGTAGCTGCTCCTCTATAGATTGCGGCTTCTGGTGGGCATGGCTAGTCCTAAGGGGTCATACCTGTAGTATTGAGTAAATGTTTTGATGTGCAGCGCTGTGTCACCCTGCCTTTATTGATGCAAGCCCTATTAATAATTCCACTTTGCCAAGCATGACAGTTCTGACACAATCAAATTCATCATGATGAGGAAGGTTGTTAGGGGCCAGCAAGAGCTTCTGGAGGGACAGCCTGAGATTGCTGGGGGACAAACGACAGCCCTTTCTCTACATCCCTGTGGATCAGTGCCCAGCTGTCGGCTTCTCCATGCCAGGAGAGCACCCTGCTAGGGCCCTATGCCCTCGCCCTGCACCTGCTGTTTATGACATGGATATGACTCATTCCATCACCGCCATAGCCTCTCACTGTGGAGTGAATTAACTCACAGTTAAGGACTTCTGTTTCAGACAGACTTTTTTTTTTTTTATCAAATGTGCTCTGAGAAAGAAAATAATCTGGAATGTCCTTCAGTCCTGAGACGCGACTGTTCCTTCCTTGGTCATCTGTCTGAGGCAGTAATGCCCGATCCCTGAGCAAACCCATCTCGGATCAGGAGGAAGCTAGAGCTGTCCACCCGCTTGGGCACCAGCCTCTCACTGTCCCATGTCTGTGTCTGTTTGAGAAGCAGTCAGTGACTACCAAAATTAATACACACCAATGGAGATAAAGTCAGGGTCTCCCTGGGCTACACAAACCCAGGAAATCCGAAGGATCTACAAGGGGTGTGGTCTGTGCTGTGAGGTGAACTTAGAATTGTATAACTCAGGGAGTTCCGTAAATGCTATTGACAACAAACCTGAGCTGTTCTATTACAGGAGTGTCTTAGTAACTCATTACAGTCTATAAAACCGGTATCAAACCCATCATGCTTATGTGTTCCTTTCACACCCAAGCTTCCTCCTCTTCGGTGACTGTGCTTTGACCCATCCAGGAGTCCCAGATAGAGGTTTCGAGATGGCACTGGGAGAGTAACAAGACTGCTTTTCTATGTCTTGTGACCTGGCTTAGGAGCCGGCTCAGTTGTGCAGTGGTGGTGATGTGCGTTAGAGGGGTGGGTGAGTCTGCCCCGGTCAGTGTCTCTGGTCTGCTGCACAGTGGTAGAGGACTCGGGGTTTTAGGTACTTGCATGTTTAGTGTGGTTGATGGCCCTGTGGGCTGAGAGAGACACACGGTAGACTGTAGCCTTCACGTTTTTTGGTGCGTTTCAGACAAGGTGTTTAACCCTCCTGAGAATGGAGGCTAGTGACGCCATCGTTAGGGTCCTGTCAACACTAACGGAGGCAATGGTGTGGAGCTAATGAAGTAGTTGTGTTTCTTCTCGTGTCGTGCGACTCTCACAGCTGACGTGACTTTGGTTTTGCAGGTGTGGGTTGCCGACCGAGGAAATAAAAGACTCCAAGTATTTGATAAAGACACCGGAGAGTGGTTAGGAGCTTGGGACAACTGTTTCACGGAGGAGGGGCCTTCGGCTGTTAGGTAATCGCTGCTGTTTGTTTGAAATGCTCGTTCTGGCTGGTTGTGTGACTCCTTCTTCTAAGGGGCAGCTGAAAGTTTCAGGTGTTTATTGTCAATTTTAAGCAGGGGAAATGGAAGGAATTAAGTTTCCAAAGAATAGTCCGAGGCTTTCTAGTCTTCTGGGAGATTTCCGCTCACAGAAGGAGGCCCAAAGCTTGGGTCCACACTGTTGATCTCCCGAACTTCTCATCCTCCATTCGCTATAGTGTGCTTGTTTTAATGCAGGCATGCCTTCAGCTTCTCTGCTGTCCCAGACTTCCGTGCAGGTTTGAATTCGTAGAATCCTTCAGGCAGTGATGGCCTCTGCTGCTGTCGGCGTGCCCACCTGCAGAGACCACAAGCATTGAAAGAATGATCGTAATAATGGAATTCTCCTTCCTCCTAGGTTCACCCCGGACGGGAAGTACTTGATTGTGGCCCAGCTGAACCTCAGTAGGCTGTCAGTCTTGACGGCCCCACCATCTGGAGGCATCGGCGACTGTTCTGTCATCAGCAGCATCCAACTGGCAGATCAGGTTCTGCCCCATCTCGTAGAAGTCGACAAAAAGACCGGAGCCGTCTATGTAGCAGAAATTGGTGCAAAACAAGTGCAGAAATACGTCCCGTGGCACAGCCCTACTCCCGCCATTGGGGCTTAGGGCTTCCTCCTGGAGGAGCTGCAGGGAGCAGCACAGAACCCCAGAGTCATTGTGTTTCAAGTCACCGAGGCACAGGGCCGTTGGTACCTCTTCCACCAGAGAAGTGTGTTGGGATGTCATTGAGAATTGTGTCTTCTTGAGGTTCCTGGGACTTAGTTTTACAACTAAGAGTTTTTTGTTTCTTTTTTTCTTTTCCTTTTTGAGGGTCATGGATGTTGAACTCAGGGCCTCGTGCATGCTGGGCTGCCGCCCTAGCACTGAGCTGCATCTTCATGTAAGCAGCTTTTAAAGAAAGAAATGCAATCCCGAAATGGGGTTGTGAAGGGGAACTGTGATTGCAGCCGAGTTACTTGCTCAGGCTGATTGACTCTCTCTGGGCTCCTAGGATAACCTTTTGATTTCATGTGAAGAACTGGGCCGGGCAGTGGTGGCGCATGCCTTTAATCCCAGCACTCGGGAGGCAGAGGCAGGAGGATCTCTGTGAGTTCGAGACCAGCCTGACAGGCTCCAAAACCACAGAGAAACCCTGTCTCAAAAAACCAAAAAAAAAAAAAAAAAAAAAAAAAAGAAGAACTGGACACTACTGGTTTGTTTAACGTCTGTAGAATGGCCTGTGAGAGATGCGGATGGGCGGGCTGTGGAGCAGTCTGGTGCGTGCAGAGTGTTGCACCAGGCCAGAGCATGCTGGAGTGAGGAGCACCATGGTCTGCCTGCAGTCCTGCAGGGACAGAGTGGGCATGGTGACGCAGAAGCAAGAGGACCATGACAGACAGGACGAGCTGTGCAGGGTGGATGTGTGGAAACTGCAGGCAGCGATAGCTTGGCCTCAGAGATGAGCGAGACAGAGTCAACAGTACCATCCAGGTAGAGGAGACCTAAGCCTTACAGACTTTCTGTGAATTCTGAGGAAAACACAAAGCAAAAATTTTGGTCTTTGTTTTTTTTTTTTCTTCTTCAAAATGCTTAATGGCACCCTTTACAAATAAGACAACAACAGCCGGCACCTAAGCACTTTACTAAAATGGAGATTTAGCAATAGTATTTTAAGAGTGCCAACAATGAGTCCCTCTTCACTGTTGCCCATCCCATTTTTTAGAATGAACTTACTTTGCTACTAGCACTTATCTACCTCCGAGATATTTTAGGGGGTCAGAACCCTTCACACAGAAGTGTGCCAAGCACTGTGAGGCATATGCTGCATCTCCCTGCCTCTCCAGCCCGCTCTTCCCTATCTGAATGCTGGCCTTCAGACGCAGGCTCTCTGTTTTTCAGTCTGTTCTGGTTTATTCTAGGTGTCCATGGAAACTTTCCCTCTCAGGGTCTTTCGATCACTCATCCCCTTTACTCCTCCATCAGCATCCCTTAATGTCCCAATGTTACATGGTGATTGTGCAGCACACAGGATGCCTAAGCTGACTTCACTCCCCACCCCTACAGCTGAAGGGGCCTGGGCTGTTTTGGTGCTTGGGTCACATGCAGCTCTCTCTGCAGCTTTACATAGCTGATACATTGTTAAAGACATACTTTTATTATTTTCAGTTATGTTCGTGTATGTATCTGTTCCTGTGTGGGTATGTGCACACCGGTGTAGATGTCAATAGAGGCCAAAGACATTTGATCCTCCTGGAGCTGGAATTAGAGGCAGTTGTGAAACCAAACTCAATCCTCTGCAAGAGCAGAAAACGCTTGTAACTTCTGAGCCTTCTCAGCCCTAGGAGTCTGCATTTTATTGTAGATATGAAACTTCTCAATGCCTTTGCTTCCTAAGGGTTATTCTTGATAGAGGAGGAGGAAGTGTCCTAACGAGAAAGCCAAAGGCTGTGGTTGTCTCTCCTTCCGCTCTGATAAGAATGAATGACTTTAAGACTGAGTGTTTGTCAGTTGGCGAAAACTTGGTTACAATCTGGTAGCAACAAACCACTGTGCGGTATCGTGTGTCATTGCTGGAAGGCTAAGGTGACAACAAAGTAACTGGTTTTGCTTCTTCTGGTTCTTAGAAGTTTTTGAGGGTTTTTTTTGTCACTATATATATTTATTAAGGAAATTATATGGGTTACTGCAAAAACAACAGTAAAAAAGAGTGAAGTTTGACCCTTTTCTGCTCAGGACGTCCCTTTACTCCGAAGCTTCATGTTGTCCTGGCCTCTCTCAATGCCTTGCCACTGTTGGTGTTTCTCCTCCTTCTGATCGTCCTTCTGTTTCCCAGTGCCAGAACTTCCAGAATCTTTCTGTTCAGATGCCATCTTTTTATATGCCATTTCAAAGAGTTTCAATGATGCCTGCTGAAGTGAAGATGCTGCCTATCTAATGTTTTCTCCTGTCTCATTGTCCTTCCAAGCAAGGAGTTCTCTCATTTTGGAAATCTCTTTCTTTAGCTTGTTGCACTCATTAGCAGGTAACTGGTCCTTGAATTCTTCTATCTTGGTTTCTGTGTCATGAATAATTTCTTCAGCCATATTAACCGCTTCATAATGTTCCTTTTTTTTCAGTCTTGCTCAGCATACTTCTCTGCATTTTTAACCGTATTTTCAATGTCATGTTTGCTTAATCCACCAGAAGACTGGACCACAATCTGTTGTTCACGACCCGTTCCTTTATCTTTGGCAGAAACGTGTACAATACCATTGGCATCAGTGTCAAATGTAACTTCAATTTGAGGGGCTCCCCGAGGGGCTGGTGATTTTATAGTTAATGCAACTGGAAATTCTAAAATTTTCATTCTTAGACTAAATAAATTAAATCAGACTCATGAAAATAAAATCCCTGAACTTACATGGGTGGATTGCTTTATTTTCAACTGCATGCTCTCAGCAATAATCAAATAAAAATTTCAAAGTCAGAATTTATCAGCTGTATTTGTTTTTACAAAACCTATTACAAATGTGAAGTTTTTCAGACTATTGAGAGCAGCCACTCCTCAGGGCTTCCTGAAGGAAGGTGCTGTTGGTACCTGTGTTACAGCCTTCACCCAGAAGAGGGCAGCAGAGTTCCGCGTATGGTAGGCTTGGCTTGGAATTGCTGGGGAAGTAAAATGCCAGGCTTCCATGTGCGCCTGAGTTTAAAATTGAAGCTGCAGTATTGAACACACTTGTGGTTTCCCTCTTGCCCTAAAGCACACTTATCTCCTGAGGAGGCTGGTGGTCACCTGACACACTTCTTGGAGATGAATATTTTTATGGCTTAATTTGTCCTTCTACATTTAAAGGGAAAATGTTTTAATTCAGTAATTTAAAAATAAAAGTAGTAAATAAAATAAAATAATAGTACTAATTTAGACGAGCAGGCAGAAGTGAGTCATCCAGCCAAAGCTATAGTTGGACAGTGAGCGTGGTGCATGGGGACTCACGGGGTGAATCTGCTGAGTTCTTTTTGCTGACTGGATCTTTGAAGTGTATTGGTTGTCATTGCTGGTTGTTAACAAGTGTGGCCACACACCCTGACCTAGGGTGTGGTTACTTGGTATTTTAACATTAAGATGGCCCATAGAGGTAGACCCACTTCACCCTGACCAAAGGTCAGAGAATTCAAGATACTTCTCCTTCTTTTGAAATAGGAAGTTTGTCCTAGGGAATGATTGCTTGCAGGATACTTGGTCTTAGGTGTTTTCACTGCCCCAAGCATCAAATACTTTTCTCAGGAAATAATGATTTGATGTCTCAAAGTGTATGAAAAATAAATGTGAGTGAATTCAGCATTCAGAATTCGCTGAGTTGCCTTCCCGGTACTATCCTGTGTCTCTGTGTTTCTTTCTTATCTCTGTTCCTCCTCCTTGGCACTTCTAATCCTCACGCTCCTACCCTGGAATATATGAAACCTGCCATGGCTAGGATCATGGCAGAAGTCACCCCCAAAAGATGGCTCCCAAAAGTGACTTTTTTTCATGCCTTTAAAAACCAGCATCACCTGAGTGACTCTTAGACCACCAAGACTGTCGGCAAAAGGTACCTCTGGAACACAGATTTTATATGGGATTTCTGAATAATATAGTAATTCTATTTTTAGTTTCTGGGGGAACACCATATATACTATTATACTATTTCACATAATGGCTGCAATTAAATTAATTAAATTAACTTAAATTCCCACCATGTGTGTGTGTGAGACCTATGGTTTTATTTTCCCCACTTCCTTACCTTCTAACCTTTCCTCTTTTTCTCAGCATAGCAAGGCATAATGATTTACTGATAACTTCATGTTTTCTAAGAAGAAGAAAACAATGCTAAACTATTTTGTAGCATATACAGAAAGCCAAAATAAAGTCATGTGTTATCAAGCGTTATACCCTACCCACAACTGTTTGCGTGACTGGCATGTGGCCGGCTGTTTTCACCCAGCCATGCCGCAGACAGACGTGCCATGCTCTGAACTGCAGCATCACTGGGGGACAGGATGCTGCTCCGCCGATTCTGCAGGACTGCTGTTGCCCATGCAGCCCATGTTTGACAAGTACACGCATGCTTTAGAAGTGCAATTTTCTATCTAGTATACAGTAGATATTTTAGTATATAAGTCTTGGTCATGACTCCCTCTTGAAGGCAGTCACACTGGCTGCTGTGTGAAGGTAACCTTTGGTGCTGAAAGTGCAGATATTGTTGGGGTGCTGCCAGTGCAGATGTTGTTGGGATGCTTCCATGACGGCTGAAGTACCACTAGCGTTTTGCCACACTGGAGCCATCTCTGGGCCAACCGCGTTTTTAGTTCTACTTCCAACCGTTTCCTCATTTCTGCCATTAGCATTACCCACCCCCTTTTATTGAAAGCAGCTCTCCCCTCCTCATATAATATGTGATTATATATGATTATAGTTTGCCCTCTCTCTACTCCCAGTCTCTCCCCAGTTCCACTCCCATTCAGATCCACCCCCTTTCTGTCTCTCATTAGAAAACAAAGAGGCTTCTAAGAATAATAATAAAATAAAACTCATATATTGGAATAGGACAAAACAAATAACCATAAGGAAAAGAGCCCAAGAAAAGGCACACGAAACAGATACAGATGCAGAGACCCGCTCCTTCCCACATGCAGGAATCCTATACAAACACTAACTGGAAGCCAAAATATATACACAGAGCACAGTCTGTCTGTCCCTTCCTCTGTGGCGCTCCCTGAGGCCCGAGAGGAGGGGTTTGATAGAGACATCACATTTAGGGTTGAGTGTTCTGAGGTATCACAGAGTGCCATCAGGAAACATTTTATTGCTGTTTTTAGAACAAACAATAACATTGTCTCATTTCATTTCGATCACCTTCATATATATATATATATATATATATATATATATATATATATATTAGAATCTGCTACTGTACTAGGTTTTCATACTGTCCCTCAAATAGCTCTTAATTTTAGCTGTCTCTCTCCAAATTTCCTGCCCCATCTCCTCCCACATACCCATTTGATCCCTCCATTCTAGCCCCACCTTTTCAGCCATCCACAACTATTATTTCCTTGTCCTAATGAGACCTATCTGCCACCCTAGTCCCTTACCCTACAACCATCCCCTGTGGTTCTATACCTCTGTGTTCTAACATTTAACAGCTATTATCCACATAGAAATAAATACATACCATATTTGTCTTTTTGTTATTTTTCTCAGAAAGATTTTTTTCTAGTTCCATCTATTTACCTGTGAAGTTTATGATTTTATTTTAAAACGAAAAACAGCCAAATAATACTTTATTATATAAATGTGCCACTTTTTTTTAACCCGTTCTTCTGTTGAGAGATATCTGGGTTGTTCCCAATTTCTGGCTATTAAGAATAGAGCAGCACTAAACGTGGTCGAACAAGTGTCTCCGTGGTAGGGTGGAGCATCCTTTGATTGCTATCCACAAGTGGTATAACTGGATCTGGAGTAGATCAATTCCCATCTTCCTGAAGAACCGCCACACTGGTTTCCATAGTGACCATACAAGTTTGCACTCCCCCCAGCAATGGACGAATGTTCCCCCGACTCTACATCCTCACCAGATGCCAGTCTCTTCATACCCACAGCTGGTTCTTGAGCTCTGGAGGAGTAGCATCCATTGTCCCAGCAGAGTAAAGATGTCGCTTCAGTGATGCTGGGCCCTTGTCACGGCTGGTTCTTCAGACCCCGCTTACAAGAACCACAGATTCTTACTCAAAACAGACGCCCCTTAGCCCTGTCACCACACTTGCAAGCAATGACAGCACTGACCATTTAGCCCCTGGTGGCTGTAAAGAAACTAGCACATCTTAGGTGAGACATTTAAAGGACAGGTTAATTTTCATGTGTTACCGCAGGTCAATGTCACAAACTTCTCAATGTTTTACCTACTTTTCTACTTTATTCCCAGGACAGAAAACGTTAGTGACCTGCTCTGGTCTGAGTCTTAACTGGAGTTAGATACTACAGTTTGTGACCTGAAAAGAAAATTTCTATTTAGTTTACATACAGGGGACCACAGCCACCAAACCTTAATGCGCGGTAGCATTTTCCTTCACAGCCAAGGAGCGTGAAATGTTGGCTACTTATTATACTTAAATTCAACGTCTGTTTTACCTTAACTAATGGGACTTATGAACTAAAGATAAGATAAAAAATATTTAAAAGAAAGGAATATAGCAAGTTACAATTTATATTTATTTTGAATAAAAACCCTTCTTCCCAGGGGAGTGCACACTGGTGGAGTGAGGTGGGTCTATGGGAGGTCAGGCCTAGGAAGGGGTGTGGACCTCCCTTGGAAGCTCTTGGGGATGCCCTTCTCTGGGGGGCACCAGCACACCAGCACAGGGCACCCATCCTTCTTCGGGGGATACATGTGTATGTCTGTATATGTGCAGGTAAGCTGTCCATGGTAAGGCGTGAGGCACATAGAGCAGAAAAACCCAGAAACTCAGGCCGACCCTAAGTCTCACGGACACATTCCAAAATCGATGAAAGGCCAGGAAGAGTGGTGTTAACCCCTAAATCCAGCGTGTGGCAGTCTGAGGCAGGAGGTTCAGGAGTTGGAGGTGAGCCAGGTCTACATAGTGGGACAGAGACAGTATGAATGAGACAGGATGGTTTTAGGGGCTCCGAAGCTGGGATTTAGATTCAGGTTAAGCTGGATTCTGATCTTGAGTCAGCCTGCCCCACTTTTTCTCATGGGAAGTGAGAAGGCTAGTGTTTTCTCTGTCGTGTGATTGTGAGTACCAGTAGGATCATGGACGTAAAACATTGAGCCACATTTTCTGACACACTCAGCACAATTAAAGTTAACAGTATCTTGAGGAAACTCACTGTAGAGTTACAGCCATGAATCAGGGACTACGACAGTATAGTATAGATAGATGGCACTAGTACTATTGGGGGGGGGGTTCATCAACTAGATTTTGAATTTAATAGAAATACCAGTATTTTGTCAACTAATGACATTTGCTTACATCTGGGCAGCTGCATCTATACCATTCTTTGAGTCTCCTGTAAGTTTATTAACATTACTTCCATTAATACCTTTGGCATTCATGTATGCCACGTATTGCTGTTAGGAGGGTTGAGCCTTTCGCTTTGTGGAAATGGCATCTTGCTTGGAGCATTTATCCCTGAAACAAAGAGGGCAGTAGAGCTCCGTCTGTTCTCAGCTTACCTGTGGCATTTCCCCTGCTCTTGCTGTAAACTATTCAGAACTCATTAAGATGGAGTGAGTCATGTCAGACGTTGTACCGGGAGATAAAAGAGTATTTACTCATAGGGCAGATTAATGCTATAGCAGTGAGTAGCTGTGACAAAGGAGAAAACGCAGATACGTAATCGTTACCCAGTGAAAACAAATAGATCTAGTCTCTAGAAGGCGAACGCATCTGTTTATTTCACCCACATTCTTACAGGTGAAGCAAAGAAATGCATATTCAGAGCTTCAATATGCTACGACGGGTCGTGACTTTTTTTTATGAAGAATTAAGAATGAATGTCAAGAGGGTATCTTTAAATGAGGTAGGAAAACAAGTACAACTGGTCACATTTGGGGTATGCGATGTTTGATATTAATTAAAATCTTGACAGGATTTAAGCCTCTGGGCAGGGCTGTGACAGTGTTTCTGGACTGAGGTAACTGACATGGGACAGTCCACCTTAAATGTGGACAACACCATCTCATGCACTAGGGTCCTGGACCGTGCACACGTCACCAATCAGATGCCTGGGCTTGACACTACCTAATAAAAGCAAAGATACTAACGTCCTGTGTCTCTGTCCTCCAGTGTGGTAGCCCCCAGCCCATTAGTTTAGTGAATACCTGCTCTCCAGCCTGTATGCTGGAGAGACTAGACATTCTGCCATATTTTAATTCAGTCATCATACATGGCTGCCAGTTACTGTGCTAGACCACATAGCAAATGGCTCTTGTTGTTGGTTTTTTTTTTTTTTAAAGATTGAGTTTTATATAAGACTGGGACTTTTGAAGTGTGAACATCGGCAGCTGCTCTGAGGAAAGCCACTGAGGTGAGTGTTTGGTTTTTAGTTGTACTGTGGATATTAATGTATGGAATTGGGGATGAACAAGAAAGGAAAGTTTGTGGCTTAACCCTGATATATTTGTTTGTCCAGTTGACAAGGGGTCAGTTATGCTGACTAGTTTCACGCCAGCTCGGCACAAGCTAGAGTCTCTTGAGAGGAAGCCTTAATTGAGAAAATATCTTTGGTCAGGACTGAAGGGCTCAGCCTCCCAAAAGCTAGGCTCACACACCAAAGAGACAAAAGAAAATGCCTCCAAAAGATCAGGCTGCAGGCAGTCCTGTAGGGCATTTTCTTAATTAGTGATCGATGGGGGAGGGCCCAGTCCATTGAGGGTGGGGCCGTTCCTGGGCTGGTGGTTTTTTAAGAAGAAGTCTGATCAAGCCACGAGGAAGAAGCCAATAAGCAGCATTCCTTCTCTGCCTTTGCATCAGCTCCTGCCTCCAGATTCCTGCCTTGTTTGAGTTCCTGTCCTGACTTTCTTCAGTGATGGTCTATGTTGTGGAAGTAGATCTTTACTTTCCTTCTGATTTGAGTCACTGAAAGCTGTGTCAAAGTTGTTTACCAGCTCTGCTTCACGAGCACGGGTTGCCTTGGCCTTGAGGATCAGAGGATAAGGTTTTCACCTGTTGGCCCACTTGACTGTTGGGTATATAAGCCTCCATGGTGCTATTGAATAAAGGGCTTCTTACTAGTGACTAGAGGTCCGTGTTTCTGTCTCTCTGTCTGTGTGTCTTTGTGTGTTTCAACCTCCAGCCCCTTGCCCAACGCTCGCGAACTTAATGGTAGCGCACAGAGCACAGACAGGCGTTGTGAGCTGCCCTACTGAGAGTTGTGCATCTAGTTACTGCCTGCGACTGTTTTTCACATGTGATTGCTAAACTGTGTTATCAGATGCAGGGAATTTTGTTTGAGAAAGACAGACAGACAGACACACACACACACACACAGAGAGAGAGAGAGAGAGAGAGAGAGAGAGAGAGAGAGAGAGAGTTGCACATGACCGTGCCAAGCCCTGGAGTTTTTTTTTTTTACAGTCCTCCATTTTTAATTGTAAAATACTAAACTTATAATTTCAACTCTCTTTAACCGCACATTTCAATGGCTTCAGCTGTGTGGACATTGCTTGTTACAGAGTTTTAGGGTCTTCATGCAGAACCAAAACCACTCACCAAACAAGACCCCACTCTATCCTTCCAGCCCCTGGCAGCTAGCATTCTCCCAGCAATCTCGGTCTCCATGGCTGTGCCTACTCTCTCTCTCTTTGCCCCCTTCCCTCCTCTCTCCTCCTCCTCCCTCCGCCCTGAGTCTCACTCTCTCTCCTGCCCCACCTGTTTGACTAGCATTGCACTGCATCTGTGTTACGTGTGCTAGGATTTCCTTATGTTTAGAGGCTGGATTGTGTTTACAGAGTATATTTAAGAATCTTTAATGGGCAGTTGGCCCATTTCTTAGTTGTTGTAAATAAGGATAGAATGGACATGGATATACACATACCTCTCTGAGATCTGACCTTCTGTTCTTGAGGAGATATTACTGAAGTGTGATTCCTGATCATATGGAGATTCTAGTTTTAAGCTTCTGATGATGCATTGCTGATGAGGGCATTGCTGTGCCCTGTAGCTGTGTTATGCATAAGCCCAGCAGTGCACAAAGGTTCTCTATATCCTTTCCACACCTGTACTTTCTTGATTTCTTTTGATGGTGGTCATCCTGTTGTAACTTTGAGTGTTAATTAGAACTTTTGTGTAACTGGAGATTTCTCTCCCGCCTGCCAGTTCCCGAATAACTACTCTGAGGCCTAATATTAATTACAAACTGTTTGGCCTATTAACTCAGGTTTATTATTAACTAGCTCTTACAGCTTAAATTAACCCATTTCTATTATTATATTTTTTACCATGGCTTGTTACCTCACATCTTGCTTCCCTAGCTGATGTGGGGATTCCCTTCTGTATGCTGTGATTACCATTAATGAATAAAGAAACTGCTTTGAACCTATAGCAAGGCAGAACTTAGCCAGGAGGGGAAAACTAAACTGAATGCTAGCAGGAAGAAGGCAGAGTCAAAGAGAAGCCACGGAGCCCCCGCCAGAGTCAGACATGCTGAAACTTTGCTGGTAGGCCACTGCCACATGGCGATACACAGATTAATGGAGATGGGTTAAGTTGTAAGAGTTAGCCAATAAGAAGCTAGAGCTAATGGGTCAAGCAGTGATTTAAATAATATGGTATCTGTGTGGTTATTTTGGGCCTGAGCAGCCGGAAACCAACAAGTGGCCTTCCAAGTACCTGGTGGATACTTGGCCTCTCCTCCGACTTTCTCTGTATCTGTTTGGATTTCCAACCTGGCGCTATTATGCCTGGCTGTTTGGCAAATTAGCTTCTTTATTAGCCAATAGTAATAAAACATACTCACAGCATACAGAAAGATATCCCATATCACGTTCGAGCTAGTATGAACTGTACTTCTATGTGTGAGATGCTCTGAGAAGTACCGACTGACATTTGCTGGACACAGCTACAGGCAAGCTGTTCCTCTATGCATACAGCATTGGCTCTGGAAGCCCTCACCAGGGCCTTTGAGGTGAATAGGAAACTCTGGATGACAGAGCTGTCACAGCTACTGTGAGCAGCTGCAGAACTACAGAGATGGAATTCAACCCCAGGGTCTGAGCTAATCTGCCTCTCTCTCAGAGGGATGCACATGTGCACAGCTTACAAGCGTGCTGAGGAAGAGAGAAGCCTGTGGCGTCTGTAAGATGGAAAGATCTAGAATTTACAGTTAAAGACAGCAACATAGGATGGATGGTTGGGGGCTGAAGTGCTGATTCGGGAGTTAAGAGCACTGGCTGCTCTTCCAGAGGACCTTAGTTCAATTCCCAGTCACATGGTGGCCCACAACACTGTCACTTCAGGTCCAGAGGATCTGGTGTCCTGGACTCCACAGATACTACACACATGTGGTGTTATAGACATGCACACATTCAAGCCACCTGTCCACACAATGTAAAAATCAGTAAATCTTTAAAAATAGCGATTTGTTCTGTATTAATCACTTTGTGCTTATTCAGAAGCCAGCGTGAAGATGATTAAGATAAAAATAAGAAGTGGGAAAGATATGTAGGAATATGGGGCTGTGATATTCATTGTAGTTATATTAGAGACACACAGCATGTAAAATATATTCTCTTAACTCTGTACCATTCTTAGCACTTTTTTCTGCCTCTGCCTCTGCCTTTTTGAGTTCTCCAGGCTGGATTGCTTCAGGCTCTGGTCTAGTTCCTGCTTTCTGCCAGGGTTCATCTATTCTACTAGACAGTGAAATCGGTTGTCATCCCAATGCTAATAAACTCATTAACATCTGAGGTTCAGATTGCTTTTCTGTGCTCTGGACGTGAATAGACAATTACCTCCGTGACATTTCTACTTGGTCATTTAATGGTTATTTCAAGTGTAACATGTCCGGGATAGATTTCTTTCTCCCCATCTCAAAGAGATTAGAAACCTTGTGGGGTTTTTTCCCCAGACATTTTAGTTGATTCTCTGTCTCTCTGGAATATCCTTGTACCAGACTTTTGCTCAGATTCTGCTCCAATATAACCTCTTTAATAAACTAGGTTCATTTAATGTGGTTGGAATTGTGACTGTCTCCTGAAAGCTCAGGTGTTAAATGTCTGGCAGCACTCTCGGTCAGTGGCGGCACATTTAAGAAGTGCATGTCCTTGAAGACATTATGACAAGACCGTACCAATTTCTCCTCTGCTCCCAGACCTAAGGTGAGCAGACTCCATTATCATCCACAATCACTATCATGTATTGTGCTGCCATGGGCAGTGGGACCAGGGCTGAAATCTCTGTAAGACATGTGTCACTAGCTTGTAGTGTATGATATGTCAGAAACATAGATGAACACTTCAGTGCCTTTCCACCATGTCAGAATGAATAACAGTGAATCTGTGGGGTTTAGAGGACAGCATTTTGTCATATAATCCTGCCTACCTTACTAACCTGCCTGAAGTGAGTGCAGGGACTTTTATCCTGATCGTAATTGCTAATATTAACTCATCACACAGAACATGGCAAATATGTCTATAAACCTATCTGCACACTATAGCTCACAGAATGAATCCTAGTTAAGAAGGCTGTGGCTGAGTTGGAAAGGTTTCGGAAGAGGCCAAGAGAGTGTCCGTGTTGCTAAGGTAAGGGACCAGACTGCTGTGCAGGGGCAGTTACTGCTGGAGCTTCTGAAGTTGGGAGCAAAGCGGCAGAGGTGAGCTGCTAGGTGAAAGACATAACATCCCAGAGCAGACTCGGGTCAGGAGTGGGAAACAGTGGGTCAGGACAAGCCAATGGGAGGACAAACAGACAGTTGAAAAGGCCACACCAACAACAGGACTGAGCGAAGCTAAAACTCCCATCATTGTGTGGGGTCCAGGGGAGGGAGTTTCATCCTTTCCTTGTTCTGGTAAGTCGAGGTCTGGATTCTCTGATGAAATTTTAATACGCCCGTGTGCCCCAAAGCCTCAGTTCGCTCTAATAAACTTTCGTGTGGTTCCCTTTCTATCCCTAATCTAATCATAGCCTGATCTCATTACATATATTATACTGAGCACAGGAAGATGAAACTAAGTAATTCTAGAAAGGGGAAAAAACTATAATAAGAAAGAGATCAGTGTTTTTATGAAGCTATAATTACTACTGGATATTGACTAGATAATAAAGTTTTCTTATAATTTAAACAAATCTTCATTTTTAGTGATGGAATTATAAACACATATGTATTATGTATATATATATATACTTGTCAAAATTTATCAACTACATTTGAAATGTATATTCTATTAAAAATTAAATCTCAACATTTTTGTTAAAAACAGAAACAGTGTTGGAGAATGGGAGCAACAAAATAGAGGATTGGAGAAGGGAGAACAAACAAAAGAGAAATAGACTTTAAGATGGACAAATGGCAAGAGATGGCTCTCTGACCTTGACCTATAAGGGCCAGCGTAGAGGAGACTCAGTGAGTTAGCAGGAGGAGTTGTCATGCTAGGCTCTCTCCTCTCTCTTCTCCAGCCATGGCTTTCAGGGCAGAAAAAGCAGAAACGAGGGGCTGTAGAATGCAGATGGCTGGTAGGCACTGCCCGATGTGCGGGAGAGAAACGCGGATGTGGCTAAGTGGTTTAAGCAGGGTAATTCGTGGGTAGAGATGGAGCGGAAGTGCCAAACCTTGGGAGAGGCCAAGCATACAGGGACAGTGGTGAAAGTCATAGGAGAATGAGTTGAAATAAGAAGAATTAGTTCCTATACCAGTTGATATATAAGCCAGTTAGAACAGTAATTACAGACAGTGAAGGTGAAAATATAAGACATTTTTATTTGGCATGGATGTAGAAAAAGTCCCTCTCCTTTCTGTGGGGAAATAATGTCTATAGATAACATCCTTATCATTTGTAGCTTTGGTGCTTAAATACTTAATATCATACTTAGCTATGATTTTCTATGAACAATTTTTAAAAATATTTTTTATGCCCAACCTTCCAGTTTGTGGTACATCTTATAGTCTGTGCTATAACTCCAAGAAGGAGGTATGTTTTCTTTAGGCAAAAATATGAACTAGAATGTCCTTATTGGGGCTGGTGATGGGTAGTTCTACATGAGAAGAGGGGGACAAAGTGGCCTCTTAGTTCCTCAATAAAGTGGCTCGAGTTCACATCTCAGATTTATAACTATAGAGGCAGCAGCTTAGAATCAACAGCAAAATGAATGTTGCTTTTCTTATTTAGAAATTCTTCTAAATAATACACATGGCAAATTTTAAACAAATAGACTTGATACCATCTTCATTATGAGTTTCTTTTATATAGATTTTGATATTTAAAAATTTAATACCTACGTGGCTGGAGAGATGGCTTGGGGGTTAAGAGCACTGATTGCTCTTGTAGAGGACCCAGACTTTGTCCTCGGCCCCCGCACGACAATTTACAACCAATAACTTCAGTTCCCTGGGATTCAACACCCTCTTCCTGCTTCCATAGGTATATGTATGATGCCCATGGTGAACATAAATTTATGCATACATACATAAAAATAAAAATCTTAAAAATGAATAATAATACATATTGTTTATTTTAATTACCACACTCTTAACATGTTATTAAGTTTGGTGCCTCTCTCTTCATCCAAACATTAGCTTTGGGAAGAAGGCTAAGGAAGGAGAGAAACAGTCCTGGGGCAGAAGCGACACTGAGAAATAGTACGCCGGGTTTCCTCTCATGCATTATTTCTTTTGCTGCTGACAGCCTCCCCCAAGGTAGCTATTATTGTTATTGTTATTATAAGGAAACTGAGTGCCAACACTCATTGCAATGGTGGAGGGTGACCAAGCTGGGCTTCAGCCAAGGTCTTTCCTCTCTAGAGCCTCGCTGGCCCTTCCCAGCCCACACACTCCTCACAGCTATGAGCAGAGCTAACATCATCTCAGGCCATAGACCCTGCTCATGAAAAGAGGATTCACAATGGGAAATTTGACCAACTGACTCTCAATGCTGCCCGAAAACTTCAACCACAGCTGTTCTTTAGTGATGTTCCTGGATGTGTTACGTCCTGCATCACTCAGACCTGGTGTCCATCAAGGAGCTCAGACAGTAGAAGGATTGATGGGATGCACCCTTTCTATACGTAACATGTGCTGCTGTGCTTGACTGGTGTAGTGTTGGCTGTGCCCTAGCACACGTGGAAGAGGTGATGGGTCATCGACTGGATTCAGGCATGCTTTACACCTGTGCTAAAATCCAGTCACTGTCTCTGGGAGTGCCCTCCTGTGTGCAGTGGAAGGAAGGTAGCTTCTTTCTGAATTTTAAATGCAATTAATTGCTCCATGGGATTTTAATCATTCATCTTATCTTGTTTATTTCATTATTTAAAATAAATCAGTTTATTAAAGATTTATTTTTCATTATTTTGTGTGTATGTGAGAGTGCATAGGCGGAGGCTGCTCATTTGTTTCCCAGTCTCCCAGATCCAAAGTAATTACACAGACACTATATTAATTAAAATGATGCTTGGCCTATTAGCTTAGGCTTCTTATTAACTAACTCTTACATCTTAAACTGACCCATTTCTATTATTCTACGTATCACCACAAGGCTGTGGCTTACCAGGTAAAGTCTGGCACCCATCTCCTTCGGCAGCTACACGGTGTCTCTCTGACTCCGCCTACTTTCTTCCAGCATTCAGTTTAGTTTTCCTGCCTGGTTCTATTCTGCTCTGTCATAGGCCAAAGCAGCTTCTTTATTAGCCAATAATAACAAGAGATATTCACATCATGCAGAGGGGATAAGATTCTTGGTCTAATGGATGATTAAGTGGATCAATAAATGACTGCACGTAAACCTGGATCCACAGGTCGTCTGTTTATTCTCTTCTGTTGTAGACACCCTTGGCGTCGGTCACAGCTTGGGCTCCTCTCCATACACAGAGGACTACTAAAGACACATTACTGTAGTTTTGCTTGTTCATACCATCTTGTAACAACAGCCATTTATTATCTAAGATGTTACTTTTTTGGCTTCCAGAAACTTGCTTCCTGTGAATAATTTACAGTCAAGGCTTAGCCGTTATCATTCAGATACAGTGAATCAAATGGCTCTTCAATTTTTAGCATGATTCCATTATATTTATTTCATCTTTGTATATTTAATACCAAGCGTGATGTATATGGCATATAATCAATGAATCAATATGATTCTGGATGGAGCTCTCTAGGCGGTTTGTTTGGTTTTTATCTCTGTAAAGCCAAATTCTGTGGATCCTAGCTTCTTCAGAGCGCCATCAAATGTACGTACCCTTTAGCAAATGAGCCATTGTTCTAGGTCCATTTTTTTTGTGTGTGTGTGATAAAACACTTGGGCCAACAGCAACACTGGGGAGGAAAGAATTTATTCGGCTTACAATTCTGGGTCACAGTCCATCATCCAGGGAAGTCAAGTTAGGAACTCGAAGGGGAAAGCCTTCTTATTGTTCCACACAGTGTTCTCTCTGAGTACGGAACTCACATCACAGCCAAAGCAGTGGAGCAGGAACCAGGGAGGATGCTCTTTGTTGACTGGCAAGCAGTTAGGCTTGGCAGCTTTCTTACACAGTTCATGACCATTGGCTTAGGGAATGGTATCTTCACAGTGGGTTGGGCTATCCTCCATCAATTAACAGTCGAGATGCTCCCCTACAGACATGCTTATCCAGGCAATTCCTCAATTTAGATTCTCTTCCTGGATAATTCTAGGTTGCATCAAGTTGATAAATAAAGCTGAGCAGACACCCATGAACCCTGTTTCATTTTGTACTACCTAAAGATTTGAAGATGAGAACACGAGGCACAGGAATTTTATAGTAGGAAGATATCATAAGATAATAGCTGTCCTGAGTGCAAATCTTTCACTCCAACTGCACACAGCAACAATGACTTGACCCCACAGTGCAATAGAAGTGACCACCATTTTAATTATTTTCATCTGTGCCTTGGGCATTTGTTGTCTTGTATAAATTGGCAGCCACTGTTCCCAAACATGACATTGCTCACTGTCATCTCTGTGAGCACTGATTTAGGTTTATCAGAAGGGAAACTCTTGTCCAGTACAGTGGGCAAGCAAAGAGAAAGGGTTAATATTCTGCCCACTTCTCCACCTTTCTTATTTTTCAAGTGAAAAATGATTGCTATGGAGAAACTGAGCTTGTACGCTGAAAGTTCATTTTGTGTCAGTAGAATCCAACTCAGGTGCTCTGCCCTTGGGTTTTAGATGAGAAGAGAGCAGCTTCCCATAGTATACGGTTATTCAGAGACACCTCTGTTCCTGTCACTTTGGAAGTTGTGATGCCAGACACACAAAACGTGGAAAATACAAGATAGAAATGATGTGTGGTGGTGTAGCAAGATTTAACTTTAGGGGAAGTAACACGGGAAGAAAAGGCAGCCTTTTGGCTCAGATCTCGAGGGAGGCTGCAACCGTGGCATTCACTGCATCGCTGGGCTAATGCTTCTACCTCAGCACACCTCTACATAAGGGGGGGGGGCTGCCATGTTGGACAAGAACACAGAGCCCTTGTCTCGATTGTATAGATTTTATACTCAATTTCACGAGTACAAGCTTTTATGGCCTAGAAAGTGAGTTTAAATCATGAGATGAAATAACCCACTTCAGTGACCAAGATATCAATTAGGGATTAGGGAGATGAAGTATCTGCACCCCCAGCATGTGAATCTGCGCTGGCATCCCTAGAACCTGTGTAAAACAGGCACTGTGACCTGTGCTGCAACCCCCTGCTCAAGGATGGAGCAGGAAGCAGAGACAGGCCAATCCTAGAAGCTCATTGGCCGGTAGGTAGCCAGCATAGCTAAGGAGAGATCCTGTCTCAAATGAAGGTAGAAAGCGATTGAAGAAAGACAACCTATGTTGAGCTTGGGTCTCCATAGGTACACACACACACACACACACGCATGTTCACACGGATGCACTAACGAGAGCATCACACACACATGCATGCAATATTGGGGCAGCAAATTCTCTCCTACCAGCTCGGACACAGGAATTGAATTTAGGTCGTCAGACTTAGTGGCAAGCTCCCCTCCTGCCTAAACCTTCTCACTAACCCCATAATCACACATTCTATTACAATTTTATTAGTTTCTACACATCTACACATCTACGTGTCTTCTTTGTCTCGTGTAGAATTCCCATGCCTGCACACCAAAGTCATGTTTACTTTCCTGGCATGTCCTGTTTGTTTCATTATAAAATACATAATTTTCTGTATCTTCTTTGAAGTTAATATCAGCATCTTTAGAGAGAAAATAGGTAGCTGGCCCTGATGGCACATACCTGGTAGCCTAGCACTTGGGAGGCTGAGGCAGGAAGAGTGCTATGAATTTGAGCCAACCTTTGCTACATGATATACACTAGGCCATACAGGGGTACATTGGGACCTGTCCCTATGGGAGGAGAGCTGCCTGCCTTCTTTGTAAGCAAGAACCGAAGAGGAGGCATTACTTGGTTTTTACGTTATTTCATTTCTGGATGGCTACTACGTACTGGGTGGAATTGATGTTCACATATCACACATCTGGCAACTTACATCTTTTTTTAAATAAAAAAACATAATAAGTGAAAAGAAATTGATCTGTGACCTATTATACCACAGGATTTCCTGAAGCAAGTCCATTTGTCTTTCTGGGCCTCAGTTTCCTCACATCTGAAGTGAAAAGCCGAACCAGGTTATCTCTAAACATCCTTCTGGCTCCTAGCGGAGTGCTCGGTGATGTTTTTCCTGCATTTTGGACCTTGAAGTCTGAGCATTGGTATCTACTATCTAACTATGCTAAACACAATTGCAGAAAGCAGGTGCTAATCCCCAGTTTCTATAGGAGGTTATATGTTCCTGTACGTGGCCTCTGATCCCCATTTTTTCTCTCCCAAATTACAAAGAAAGCAGTATCACTTTCTAGAGCAAACAGACAATGTTGCTTTTATTCACCTATTCACCTTTATCCACTTTTCTTTTTAGGATATAAAAAAAAAGTCAGGGGTATTAAAATGCAGGAAGTAATTGATCCATTTAGTGGATTGCGCCATTGGCTGAGTTACCCAGTCTCTGAGTTCCGAGGCTTGTTCATTACTCCTTGTGACTTTTATGGTTCAATTAAGAGTCACGGTTGCATTAAAACAGGAGGGACCTGCTTCCAGGAAATAGGAAGTTCTTGGGAACCGTGCCTGCTTCCCTGATAGCTTCCTGTGGGAGTTGACAGTGCCACTAACAGTAGCTTGTCACTTACTGAATGCTTCGGTGAGAAGGAGCATGGGGACACAGTGCCTATATACCTTTTCCATAGTCTAGCAATTGAAAAAAAGAAGGGAATTCCTGCCCGCTCCTTAGAACTGAATTAAATAAGTGATTGCAGCGATATTTGGTGACATTTTTGGGTTTCCATTTCATCTTCCACGTTCCATTTTTCCTCTTGGTGCACTTTGTAACCACAGTGAGGCCGTTGGTGCTGTCTAATTTTTTAGGGTTATTTTTATTGTATGTGTATGAGTGTTCTGCTTGCATGTATATATGTGTACAACATGTGTACCTGGCACCCTAAGAAGCCAGAAGAGGGAGTTAGGTCCCCCTGGAACTGGGGTTACAGGTGGCTATGAGCTGCCGTCCACAAAAGCACTCAGTGCTCTTTCCCACAGAGCCCTCGCTTCAGTTCCTAAACAGTTAATTTTTAAAGATAATGTATAAAACAGAAGCTTCTGGACTATTTAAATTAACAAGTATCTTCCTTGCTTCCCCAAATGTAGGCTCAGTTTCACAAGCTTACCCCAAAGGTTTTCCACTTCATTTTAGCCCCATGGGAATTATTTTGTGCTGTTTTACAACATCAGTTGGCACACGTGACAGGATGCTCGCTGTGCTTCATCCAGCGCTTTCTGTTGTGTAACGGGAGCTTTGTTATTCAGATGAACGACACAAACATCTTGTTGAAAATGCCCTTGGTTTCCACCTTCCTATACACACTAACGCCAACATATGCAAAGGACCTCCCCTGATTTGTGAACTTTTTTATGTGAAAAGACAGGCATAAAATTTTAAATTATTATACAGAGAAACCATGTCTTCAAAAAAATTAAATAATTTTATCCCATCTTTAGTCAATCATTCAACAATCCTCTCTGAAAGCATAAAATGATATAAATTGAGAGAATCGCAGAAAATGCTGAGCATATGTTGTCTGTTCCCATGGTTCATTAGTCATTGTTCAACTTCTCCATCTCTGATCAGGGCACAGCTGCTTCTGGGGCTCGCTGTGGGCCACTGAAGATGAGGGACAGGCTGTTTAAAAGAGAGAGAATTGTTTGCAAATGACAGCTACGGAGTCACAGCTTACAAACCAGTACTTAAGTGCTTAGCAGTCCTTAGACTTTGCTTCTAGGGGCTGGAGAGATGGCTCAGCAATTCAGAACACCGGCTACTATTGCGGAAGAAGACCCACATTCTGTTCCCAGCACACTCTTGGTGGCTCACACTTATCTACAACGCCAGTGCCAGGGGGGTCATATGCTCTCTTCTGGCCTCTGTGGGGCATGGCATGCATACACAGATACAGTGAGTTAAAGCCCCTATATACATACACATAAATAAATCATTTTTAAAGCATGAGTTCTGTCACATGCTGCTTGATTCCACTGCCTGAGCTTGACTTATACATTGACGCCCTTCCGGATTATTTCTTTCCATCGAATATATTTTCTTTCTCTCGCAGTGGCCATCTGTCACCATAACTCATCTTCTATGCTGCCTGTCTTTGGGATATGACGAGTTCTGGTTTCTGACTCTTGTGGACCTCATGGTTCGCCACCGAAAAGGAGGGTCTCCCCGTGACTGCACTTTGATACCTGACTCATCTGGGTTTCCCGCTGAGATTGAAGCTTGAGGTAGAAAAGCCAGTCAAGTGTTTTCTATTTAGGTAGGGTTTTTTTTTTTTTTTTTGGTGGTGGTGGTGGTGGTGTGTGTGTGTGTTGGAGTGCGTTTGTGCTCATTTGGAAAAGGCAGACATACATTGCTGAATCCCATTGCTCAGTAAGCAGGAAACAGATGGCGCTGTCAGTTCCAGGCCCAGGACAATCACACACCATATGAGCATTCCTAAACAGGACTGCATATGCAAACCCAAGCTGCCAGCCATCCCACTGATACTCAAATCCCCAGAGCTTCCAGACGGCACATTGCACACTGCCTTCCGTTCAGCACTAAAAACTGCTTGTCATTCTGCTTCCCTTACACATTCCTCCCCACTCCCCGGTCCCCAGGGCGCCTTAGATGAGTGGCAAGCTTCCATTTTATGAAACCGAGTCTTCAGTCCTTTGTTCTCCAAAGCTAAGTGATCCGGACACGTGGCGATTTTTGAAATAAAAGAGTAAATTCATTGCAAAAGGTGGGACTGGCGATTTTACTGTATACAGTTCCTGCCTTCAAACCAACACCGACGCAGAAGAGATAAGACACACAATTGACCAAATACACATGGGGACATGAAACACATAAAGGGACAGCCTAAATGAATGACATCCCTGCTCACTGGGAGGGTAAAGGGCGCTTCATAGGCAGGGGATTGAAGTTGGATTTTGTTTGTGAAGGTCATCTTAAAGCTGCAGGACCAGGGACTATAGTTTACTAAGGATATAACAAACCTTCAATATGTCACAGGAGTGGCCACCATCTCTATCAATGATTGTCCTTTATCCCATGAGAAATGAAAGATACATTAAGCAAGTTGGGGATCTAGGCATTTTCTTCTGAATGATGCTCCAGGATGTCCACTTTGAAAATGAATGCCCTGCTAGACCCTGCACGGTGCTGGCTGGGTGTAAACTGGTGTAAAAATGCACTCCTCCTTTGTGAAGGTGGTGCTGACCGTCCTCCCGTGTTCCCTTGAGTCCACTCCCACCTATTGACCAACAGGCATATTCCACAATGCGTACAGTGCCACCTTCAGTCTGTAGGAAGTGTGTGTCATAATTATTTTCTATCATTGGCATACCCATAGCCCCATAGCGACCTTTTAAAGCCATATAAGGAAGATTACGAACGAACTGATGTAGCAATCACGAATGTATCCTGCTATCTACTCCGGACTGAGCCATGCCCTCCCACCATTGATGAATTCCTAACCTCCAGTGGAAAGGGATTCAAGGTGGGATCTTTGAGAGGTAGGTAAGGGAGATGATTCTGGAAATGAAATCATGAACCTCTCACCTGCAAGGGAACTGAATGATCTCACCACTGTAAAATGAGCCCAAAGCCCATTGCCTCTCAGGCAGAGTCTGCTATGCCTATATATTGAGAACATATATCCTTATGTCTTACTTTTAATTACTTCCTTCTAATTGGCCGCTAACATGCTAACCAGTGTTTTTTTTTTACCTCTTTATCCATTCATTTATTTTTATCACGTATAATTAAATTTGGAGCTAGAGATCAAACCCAGGGCCTCTTGCATACGAAACACGTGTTCTTCCACTAAAGTCACACTCCCAACCTCCATATATACTTAGGACATATTGAGTTACAGTTTTACGAATCCAAAAGTCGCGCTAGCCATGCGGCTCGGTTGGTAGGGCGTTCACCTAGCAAGCACTAAGTTCTGGGTTCAGCCCCCCAGAATGGCACATGGAGAAAACTCAAGCACCTGGAAGGCAGAGGCAAATGATTCGAAGTTCAAGACCATCTTCTGCCACACGGTGAGTCGGAGGCCAGACTGAGGCATATAAATAACATAAAAGCCAAGCCCATTAACTTGGTATGTTTTTAGAAAACACAGTCTAAAAACATGTACCTTTTCCACTTTCAGTTTCTCCCTGGAGAGGATTATTCAGCTGGATCAGCCGGCTGTCACTGGCAGAAAACAACTGGAGGTAAGCTATTTAATTTAGAGGTTTAGCGTCTATATCTTTAAATCCAGCACATGTCCGAGGAAGACCGTGCTGGGCAGCTGCTTTGACAGCTACATTCTCCTGGACGATAGCCAAGGGTGCAGGCTCCCACGTTCAGAAAACTGGATCCCCCGTCACTCCTTGGTGGAGACGCCAGCAAAAGGGTATCTGGAAAATCCTTTCTAGCTTGCGGAATCTACTTTGGAAGCAGAAAGGCCTAAGTCGGCTCAGCGCCTCCTGATTGGTTTGCCCGGTTGTTTTAATTGGGAAAGTCAACTTGGTGCACAGAGATGATCCCTGAAGGGTTGATTTTACATAGCAATCGGGTCATGTAATCAAACTCTTACAATAAAGCGGACCAATGGTCACTGCACAGGGTATAGACTCACAGGGCAGTGAGCCACACTCAGCCCCTGGGCCTTGCATCCTTGCTGAGTGCCTCCTTCACGGCTTTTCTGGACAAGCATAGCTACTGTCTTCAGAGACTTCCCCTCACTTCCTATTGGGGAAGAGTTGTTATTTTTAGTTAATTAGTAAATTTCCAAACTGTTGCTTCCCAGAATGGTAAAATATTTACCGTACAGAACTGAAAATATCCCAATTCTTCAAGTAAGCTTTCTTCAGACTTCTGTGTGAAGTTTTTACCAGCCCCTTGTGGGGATGGGGCGAGGTTGGGGAAGACACGGCAGGGGACAGCCTTGGAACTGGAAGGTGGAGATGGAAGAGATGATTTAGTCATGAGTTGTTAGTGGTCACTAGGATGCTAAGAAATGGGGAGGGGAATAGGAGGTCAAGTGGAGCGTAGCCTGCGTTCGAAAGATCAGCACAAATCTGGTCCAGAAAACACTACCAGAAAATAAGAACTTGTCCCTCCTTTCCGCTGGAAAAACAGAACATGGGGCTGGATGAATGGCACAATCAGTCAAAACCAGGCACCATCGGGGAGCCATCACAGGGCTGCCATTCCTTGCAGGGCAGGAAAGGCATGATGGAAAATTACAGGCAGGGCTGTTCACTGTTAACCACGCAGGACCACACACTGCCCTACCAGCACTGCCCTTAGTCTCTTGGAGGGTGTTGCATGCTGGGAAATTGTACACAAGTTGGCTCCCCCTGAGCAGCGCGGACCTTTGAGCCTCTAAGACAAGGCGGCGGCTTTTCTCTCCCGGCATGCCTGTTGCTGTTTTCCCAGGGTATCCACTGAACCTGTTTTCTTCTCAGTCGGACTCAAGGGTGAATTTGTTCACCCACTTGGCCACCGCCTAGCACAGAAGGTCATTCCCTTTGGGCTGGATTCGTAGCGTGACCCAGGTGAGTGTTGATGGCTCTCCACTCTGTCTACTGCCCTCCCCTCCGCCTGCTCCTTTCTGGCAAATTACCCTGGAAGCTTCACAGCTACAACCCTGGAGGGACCAGACAAGCAGGAGGTGACCTTGGCTGCCTCCACGCAGGTCCGCTTTACTGAGTGTCTAACCAAACCCACAATTTTCAGTACTACTCGCCCGTTGACACTATATTTGGTTTTTAAGCTATTAGCCAAGAGCTCATCAATATAAGTGTTTATATCCAGTCCTCGTGATTCATGAGGCAGATAATATATATTTTTTTATTTTTTATTTTCAATGTTGGGACTTAAACTCAGGTTCTTACACCCTGTAGGCGGGAACTCTACCACTGAACTCTAGTCCCGGCCAAGATAAAAAAAAAAAAGATAACTCTTTTAACCTGAATTTGCCTTTCATGAGTGTTGTGATTTGTTTTTGGGTCTTATGGTATGCAGCCTGTTTTCCAGATAAAAATCTGCTGATCAAGATGTGGTACACAATTCAAGGGTAAAGAATTCTGTAAGTCCAAAGTTCCAACAAAATTTTGGTATTGTAAAAATGACTGTACATTTTCTTGAGGGACAGGTGCTGGTGTAGGCCCACAGTGCTGTCTAGAGGTCACGATGGTCATTTGTAAGAATTTCATAGCAACGGATCCTAATGTCATATTCCATTTCTGTCTTCTCTATGGTAATTTCTTCAAGAGGTGGCCTTTCAAATCTATTAAAACTCATGGCCGCAACTGAAATGTAACAGAAGCCAGCTGAGCACCCACGCCTCTACTGAGGTGCTTGGTAATTCCATTCCCTTAAACAAGGTCATCACCAAAGAGACATTTGATTAGTTGTCACGAGACAAGAATGCCAAGCAATGTCAGCTTCAAGTCGCCCTTACGTAATTGCCGGGGCGTGTAATTAAATCATGTACAAAGACATTAAATATTTGCCCAAAGTTTGTTTTAAGTTGTTTTACCCCTTGAAAGACACGAAGATCATTTCCCCAGGTAAATGAGCGTTAGCTGTGTGTGGGGGTCGACCAGACAGCAGCTGCGTGTTTAATTAAACGTTTGCCGACCCATCTAAAAAGACAGTGATAGATCTGCGTGGCATCTGGCAGCGTCACCATCCTCCGGCCGTCCTTTAATTAGCATGCTGGTGAATTTAAGAGAAAATGGCTCCGACTCGGGAGCAGATGGCACTTCCGAGCGACAGGGGGAATGACAATTTCTGTCATGTTTACTTCCTGTGTAGCCTTCTGGTCTGAAAGATTCCTTCAGCGCAGGGCCTGATGGGATCAGGAGTCAGGTTTCAGGACGGCTTAGTCCGAACTGAAAAGTCTGACCCGTGAGCCCCTAACCACCTTTTCCTGTCCCCTAGTTCTCATGCGTTCTCACGAAGTGGGCCTTCTAGGAAGGCTGCGACTTTTAAACAGTTTCGTGGTATTTCTGAGGTAGATAAAACGATTTCTGTGGGATCCAATACAGGCTCTGAAATCATATACATTGTCACTTATAAAGATTAGGAAGCTTGAATCCCATCTCCCTCGTGGGTGGGACTCAGACAAACAGTTTTTATTCTCCACCCCCATCTCCAAGAATAATGCTCAGATTTTGGCTTGCATTCTCCCTGTGGTAACTGATGATGATGGGGCGTGGTAGTCGAAGCATGATAGTTCTGCAGAACACTTGAATTCACCACAAGAAGCTACTACCGCTTGTTTAGTAGACAGAGCTGGAGTTTACTAGACCTCCTCAGAGGGATTCAGAGATTTACTGAGTATCTAAGTGCACACATCTCTCAAGCATGTGCCTTGTCTGCGGATGTTGTGCAATGGCAGACTTATCACAACCATGACAACTTCCTCTTAAACGAGTTTCCTGCTATCAGTTCTGGGAAAATGGAACATCCCTCTGAAGTGAGAACTCTGATGTGTGAATTAATGTTGATGTAGAAGTTTCTATTTCTTTGGCGTTACCACCTTGGGGACATATTTAAACCGCAATGACTTTACTTTGCCCCTTTGCAGCAACTCACTGACACTTGCTAGTGGTGACAGGCGCGGGTATTTGGCTATCAAAAGAAAAAGGTACAGGCTTGAGTTTATTAATACAGAGAAAATATCAGAGAAATGGGAGGGGCAGCATGGGGTAGGGTGGCGGAGGAGGGAGAGGGAGACAGGAAACTCAGGAGGGAAAGGAAGAAATACACCCAGCTAGAGGAAAGATGCCAGGTCAGGAATTCCAGTGCCCTAACAAAGTTCCTTTTCTCTCCTAGTTCCTCATAAGTCTTGTAAAAACCTCAAATCTCATAAGGACACATTTTCTTAAAACGTACAAACAAAAAACAAAACAAACAGTCTGTATTATCCTGCTAACCACAACTTGGTTAAAAAAAAGAAGTAATGAAGCAAATTCTATACCTTGTACTCTCCAAAGGAGTGGACATTGACAATAGCAAGGAGATACAGTATTCATCTTAGAAACAGAGTTATGAACCGTGTGACTCTAGTCTTGGCTTCTGATCTTGAGTAAGGACTTGCTACCCAGCCTGCAGAGACATCAGTGCTCAATAGTACTGGGTTGTTCTTGCAAGGAGAAGAGAATTCTTGACCGGAGTAGTGAGTGACTTGCAAGGGGACTGGGAACCATAGGGTCAGATCTATCCTGAGGGCTGGTAGCAAGGAACCATTAGTTAAGAGAAGGGAGAAGCTGTTTGTTGAGTGGACCACAGGAACAGGGAGCAATAGGCATCTTTTGCTCAGGTGTAACTGTCACCAGGTTACTGTCCAGGTTGAAAGCCTTTTAGGGGATATTCCATGTCTTTAGCCAGACAAGCTGGCTTCTCTTGCCTGCCCAGTCTTGAACAGCCAGTTCCAAATCGGCCTTGAGTGGGCTCTGGGGACTTTTCCTGAAAGATCACATGAACAATTGGCAAAGGAATCTATGTTTGAGCGTCTAACCCTTGGCTGGTTTTCTTTTTAATGGGGATTTAGCCTAGACTGTAGAAAGAAATGTTTTATGCATTATAAAATCCTCACTACAGCAGTTTCTTGGAAGCCATAAAATGGTCCATAAACATGTGAAAAGATGCTCTGTTTGCCTCCCAACAACAAAAATGCAAATTAAAGCAGATGAAGATATTACTTGTTTTATCTATCACTGGGCAAAAAAAAAAAAAATTAACAACACACTGTCTACAGGACTGTGGGAAAAGAGTTGTTCTCATATATGACTGACAGGAAGGCAAAATGGTATAGCTGTTGTATTAATCAGGGCTCTGCAGGAAAAAAGGAACCAATTGTGTGTGTGTGTGTGTGTGTGTGTGCGCACGCGCACGTGAATGTGAGCGCACACATGCACATGCAGCAACACAAAATTCTTCTAAGGAATCGGCCCATGCTCTTCTGGAGGATAATAAGTTCTGACAATTCAGGGTGGAGCAGCAGCCCGTAGACCCAGGAATAGCTGATGCTGAAGCTTAAATCCAAAATCTGTCAGTCTGGAGCGTTTCCTCTTGCTGGGGTCTTCAACCAACTGGCTGAGATGCAGTCACAATAGGGTGGCCATCTGCTTTATTCAAAGTAACACCCTCAAAGAGACACGGAAGAATAATGTTTGACCACCTGTACAGGCACCATGGCCCAGATATAATGACACAGAAAATTGTTCATCACAACCGTGGTATAAGGGAATTCAATAATACTATCTGCATTTTATCTTTTGGCCTAACCTTCTTCTGGGAGTTTTGAAAAAACTTCACAAGCAGGAACCAAAGTTTTCATTGCAGTATTGTATAAAATATTAAAATGTTGGGGGAAAACTAGAGTTTGTCCAAAGAGAATTGGTTTACAAACCATGACATATCATCTGTATGACAGAGTATTGGCTACCAATAAAGATGCTAATATGTTTGAGAGGGGATATACAGTTATTTCTGAAATGGTTGCCCGCAGTGCTCAACGTCTGTCTGTGCTCTATGCACTATCATACAGTTCGTGAGCTTCAGGCAAGGGGCTGGAGGTTGAAACATACAAACACATACAGACAGAGAGACAGAGACACGGACCTCTAGTCACTGGTAAGAAGCCCTCTATTCAATAGCACCATGGAGGCTTATATACCCAACAGTCAGGTGGGCCAACAGGTGAAAACCTCATCCTCTGATCCTCAAGGCCAAGGCAACCCGTGCTCGTGAAGCAGAGCTGGTAAACAACTTTGACACAGCTTTCAGTAACTCAAATCAGAAGGAAAGTAGAGATCTCTAGCAGGGAAGAACAGCTGGAGGCCAGGACTCCAGATGGTCCCAACAGTTGCCCAAGTTTTAAAGGCAAGATGCAAATGAATACATCATGTTACACTTTGTAAGAAATAAGAAGAGACAATACATACATAATACATATGTGTAAATATGCACACGTATATACAGGGTTTGGCACAGTTATACATGGGAAGTCTAAAAATTAAACAAAAATATGATTAACTATAGAAGGTAAGTTTAAGTAATTTTAAGTGCTCTCCTTTCCCACATTGTAGGGAACCACTTTTTTGAGGAGACTTCTGCCATGATCCTAGCCATGGTGGTTTTGTACATTCCTGGGTAGGAGCGTGAGGAGTAGAAATGTTAAAAGGAGAAGCAGAGATAAGAAAGAAACACAGAGACACGGACAGTACGGGAGCGCAACTCAGCGAATTTTGAATTTATCCCGCGATTATTTTGCATACACTTCTATACCTGAATGCATAACGGGGGAAGAAGGCAAAAGACTGTTTTAACATGATACAAAGGACAACCTTTAGAGTTACTTGTTTCAATACTTGAGACATCAAGCCATTAATTTCTTTTTTTTAATATTTATTTATTTATTATGTATACAATGTTCTGTCTGTATGCCTGCAGGCCAGAAGAGGGCGCCAGACCTCATTACAGATGGTTGTGAGCCACCATGTGGTTGCTGGGAATCGAACTCAGGACCTTTGGAAGAGCAGGCAATGCTCTTAACCACTGAGCCATCTCTCCAGCCCCAAGCCATTAATTTCTAAGGAAAGTATTTGATGTTTGGGACAGTGAACCCACCCCAGATCAAGTATCCTGCAGGTTGCCATTCCCTAAGTCAAACCTCCTATTTCAAGAGAAGGGGCAAGTATGCTTGGATCCTCTGACCTTTGGTCAGGGTGGAACGGATCTACCTCTCTGGGCCATCTCAATGTCTAAAACCCCAAGTAACCACACCCTCGGTCAGAATATCTTGTTTTGTAGCCACCTGTTGTCAACACCTTTGAAGGAGCAAAAATAAGCTCAAACTCTCTGACCTTCAGACAAGGTGGAATATGCTCACAGTTTTGGGTCTCTATACCACATTCCACCTGGAATCATTCTATTACAGTTACAGATTGGGCCAGTGAGACAGCTCAGGGTAAAAGCACTTCCCACATAAACCTCATGACCTCGGTTTCATCCCCAGCTCCCAAGTGGAAGGAGAGAACCAAAGCTGACCTTTGACCACCACATGTATGACAAGGGAACACTGAGCCTTCCTTCTCTCTCTTTTTTCTCTCTCTTTTTTCTCTTTCTCAATAATAATAATGATAACAACAATAAATAAGTAAATAAATAAAAACCCAATTCTGGATCTCTAACAATTACCATCCCGTCCACTTAAGATTCTTATACCAGGGTCTAGCGAGATGGCTTACTGGTTCAGAGAGTTCTTGCTGCTCTTACAGAGAGCACTTGGATTCTGGTCACAGCAGCTCAAAACAGCTACTAACTCCAGCTCCAGAGAATCCAGTAGCCTCTTCTGGCCTCTGTGGTCAATATATGCATGTGTTGGACATATCTACATTCAGGCAAATACTCAAACACTAAAATTAAAATGAACATTTTTTTAACTAAAAAAATAGGTTCAGATAGTAGTCACCAAGTACTGTATCCCTCCTCACAAGTGGGAGTTAAGAGCCTGAGTTCTGTCAATTCTATGATCATAGAAAATGTAGATTTTTTTTCCTCCCTGATCTCCAGAAATGAAGTTTTCCAGATTGTAGGTACCTTTTGACTCCCCCCAACACACCACTTTTTTTCTCTCAAAGGACATATGATGTCAAGGGAAAAATGTAAAGTTATCAGCCCAAGTTTCATAGTGGGCACATGGTTCGTCTCTGGATGTCAACCCTCTGTCCAGTGACATGCTTCCCAAAGCTTTCCTGGGTCAGTCACCAGAAGAGGATGAAGAGAATTGCTGGCCATTCTGGAGGCTGAGTGGAAGGAGAGGAGGCACTGAACACTGGATAGCTAACGACTACACTAAGGCCTTGACCGCAAGAGAAAGGGAATGGTGGATGGTCAGCCTTTGTAGATGTTCCGACATTTGACTAGAGTATCTAGATCAGTGTCCTCAACCTTCCTAATTCTATGGCCCTTTAACCCTGTGTTGTGGGGACCCCAAGCAGAACATTATTTTATTGCTATTTCATAACTATAATTTTGCTAGTGTTGTGAATCAGAATGTAAATATATGATACATAGGATAGCTGATATATAACTCCAAAGGGGTGGTGACCCACAAGTTGAGAACCGCTGATCTAAGTACATAGTTGCCTAAGGTGGCCCATCTTGGCTTATGTACTATGCGTTAATGTCAAAAAGGACCACACAACACTAAAGATGGCAAACAGAAAATAAAAATAACCATAACAAACCAAAACAAAAAAAATGATTTAGTATTTTGACAAACTGGCTCTTTGGGTCCTAATTACATGAGGGAAAAATTATAAAATTTCCCTTCCATGCTAGGGTAAAATATAAAATGTGCTTTTCTTGTAGCCTGGTGGATGTTGGGTGGGACTTATCAGTAGCCTTTTTGATATCCATGGGAGCTCACCTTTCCGGGGCGATGAGGGAAAATGTGATCTCTATAACCATACACAACATTTCTGCTTGATTTGGAAAATGAATGCTATCTAATTTCCCATGGAAAACACGGATGTTTGAAATACAGAGCAGTGTTGATGTACCGGGGAGAAAATGGCAAGCTCTATATTACTGCCTGTCAGTCCTGTGAAGAGTGATGTGCCCTCCCCCACTCAGGGAGGGCATGACAGCTTGCAGATCCCCATGAATGCACAAATATGTTCTTTGCTTTGAAGATTCAAGGGGAATATAATTCAAGACAATAGGGAAAAGTATAAAAGATGAGGTCAGGGGTTAGCGTTAATCTACTCCATAATAAATACTCAGAATGTTCAAATACTGTTGCCGTAGGTTTATTCTTTCCTCCACAAGTGGGAGCTTTCTGGCGAGCCGTTTGCATTCGAAAGGTTGCTGCAGGAGGACTGTGCACTCCTGACTCACTTAGGCACAGCTGTGCAACTTGTTTGCACCCAATAAAATATGAGTAGGATCAAGAGTGATATTTTTGAGCAAAATTTAAGAAAGCTAGTGAGTAGTTCTGCATCTCTTTGTTCTCTGATAGACTTGGAAGTCCAGGTGGATTTTTTCTTTTAATGTCAGACAAAGTCTTGAGTGAAATTGATGGGGCAGAGCCTTAGTTGACCCATGATGGCATATAATGTGAGAAATTGGGGGGGGGTGTAATTTTGTTACTGAAGCAAACATTAACCCACATTGACAAAATAATATAGCTTGGACCCTTTATACTTTATAACATAATTTTGTAGATGTGTTACAAAAATCTCAGTTAATATAATAAGTGAGTTGTTTCCTGGAACTGTGGATTTAGCACAATAATAGAGTTCTTGGCTAGCATTCCCAAGATCCGGGGCTTGATTACCATGTAAGCAAGCAAATGAGATAAGACTACCCTGGATGTATGTTTTTCATGATCCTAGGGAAGAGATCCTTTGTCTAAAGGAAGCTTTAGGGTCTCTAGTGTCCTCACATGTCAAGAAGAACATCCATTGGCCAAAGCAATCTGTGGTTTGAATAAGAAATGCTCTACAGGCTCAGGAATTTGAACACTTGGTTCTCAGTTAGTAGAGCTTTTGGAGCTTTGCTAGAGGAAGTATGTCACCAGGGCAGGGGTGGAGAGGAGAGTGGGGGGGGGGGAAGTAGGCTTTGAGATTTTGTAGCCCCCCCATGCCCAGTTTTCTTTTCCTTCCTTTCTTCCTTTCTTCCTTCCTTCTTTCCTTCCTTCCTTCCTTCCTTCCTTCCTTCCTTCCTTCCTTCCTCCCTCCCTCCCTCCCTCCCTCCCTCCCTCCCTTCCTTCCTTTCTTCCTTCCTCTCTCTCTCTCTCTCTTTCTCTCTTTCTTTCTTTCTTTCTTTCTTTCTTTCTTTCTTTCCTTCCTTCCTTCCTTCCTTCCTTCTTCCTTCCTTCCTTTCTTTCTTCCTTCCTCTCTCTTTCTTTCTTTCTTTCTTTCTTTCTTTCTTTCTTTCTTTCTTTCTCCCTTTCTTCCTTTCTTCCTTCCTTCTTTCCTTCCCTTTGTTTTTTTTCTATCTCTCTTCCTCCTTCTCTTTCTTTCTTTATCCCTGTGTGTGGATGAAATATCCTACTCTGTCACCATGCCATGCCTTCCCCAACGTGATGGACCGTATCCTTTAGGAAGTGCAAGCCACAATAAACTCTTTGGTTATTTGCTTTTGGTTAATTGTGATTTAAGACGATGTCAGAAAAGTAACTAATAAACAAACCTGGTAGCTGAAGTCAGGAACAGTGAAGCAAGGCAATGCACTATGTTCCCTGTGCAATGAACCCCAAGTTTTAGGGCTACGGTGGTAGACAAAAGGAAGGGGGAAGCAATAATCTAATCTATCACTTGTTTTGAGAGCATGGGTGAAGGACCGAAGAAGGATCACAGGAGCTGTGTGCTCCCAACATGAGAACATGGCATTGAAAGGCAGTGGTACTGACTTCTGTGGGACCTGAAGTTGGTGCATTTGGCAAACCATCTCCAAGTAAAGACACAAAGTTCTACACATACTCATTGCTAGCTTCACTGGGGTCTTCAAAGTGGCCCATGCAAATCAGAGTCCCTGAAACCTCACCTTCCCTAAACTGCATATTAAATCAGTCCCAGATCACAGGTTCACCGCCAGAACTTTGTTGAGACCTCTAAGTCACCCACGGTTTCTCCTGATGTGTGTGGGTCCTCAAGCAGCTGAGGGCTTCTAGGTCATTCCCCACTATCTTGACTCCCATCCTTACCGTATTTAATTTAATTTAATTAAAAAAAATAAGTTCTTACTCTGTAGCCCAGGCTGGAATTGAACATACTTTTGTAGTCCAGGCTGGCTTCAAACTCACCATCTTTCTGTCTCCTCTTCTAAAATGCTTGAAATCAAGGCATGCACTCCAATGTCTAGTTTGTTAGTGCTTAGAGGGACCGTCCCTAAGTCTTCTCTCCCAGACCCATAGAAAATCATCTCTTGTCCTTGAACGCTCCCCTGCTTTCTTACTTTCATTCTTTTCTATAGACTCTACCATTGTCTTAAGTATAGATTTTACATATGTATGTATTTTCCCCAGCTAAAATTTAAGACCCAGGAGGGTAGGGATTTTCTTTTTCAATCTTGATTGTGAATATGCTTGGAAAGCCCAGAACAATGCCTGGGACATAGTAACTCATAACAATCACTTATGGAATACATGACATTTTAAAAACATGCATTTTGATATTTTTATTTTGATGTATGTTAAAAGAGAAAACACTAGAAATAAAATTTATATTAAAACAGAGCCAAAGGATGCAGCTCTGAAGTTATAATCTGAGATTATTTAGAAATTTAAGTCCAGTAGTGGTGATGGTGGTACACATCTTTAATCCCAGGACTTGGATGGCAGAGGCAGGGAGATCTCTCTGAGTTCAAGGACAGTCTGGTCTATAAATCAAGTTCCAGGACAACCAGGGTTACACAGAGAAACCCTATCTCAAAAAACAAAACAAAACACATAAAGAAAAACCAGGCAAACAAAAACCCCCAAATCCCGTAAAGATCTGCGTATTGAACTTTTGCAGATTTGACATTTTAAATAAATGCATTGCGTCGGTTTTGTAAAGGTTGCCTGTGAAACCTAAATGTTGTCATGATTTTATACCATTACTAGCAGTGAAAGGATACAGGAACAGCATTTATAATCACAAGCGTTCTTCAATTATTCCTTTCTCCTTTAGTTTATATTTTCATCCCACTTCCCTTTCATTTATCCTGAGTTATAATATGTTTTTCTGCTTGAAAGAGTGGTTTCGCTGGTTATTATAGCATAATAAAGTAAGTAGAGGCTTATATATTAATCAAAAAAGCTTCTGTGATTGTAATGAGGCTTAAGACAATTTCTTCCTGAATTCAGCTTTAATAATTTAATAATTTAATTGTTACAGTAAATTAGCCAAAGTATCATAAACATATATCTTGTTAGGGAATTATTAAATAAAGAAAGATGTATTAAGTTCATATTTCTTAATAAGATGGAAATTCAAAACAATTACTTTATAAATGTTCCCATATGCTCATGTATATTTATTAGCTAAAATGAGGTACTCAGTATTGATTTTCTTCTCTATTTAGCATTTGTACTAAAATTTGCCCTGGTATTTTGTACATACAATGGCAAATAAAATCCATTTATAAAGGACTAAAAGAAACTGTGCTGGGAATGTGGTTTAAATCTTTGAACTCCTAGGTACCAAAAGCAAATCCCATGATGGTTGACGATCCCAGTTATTTTTAATTAGCTATCTCTTGACAGCGGGGTGGCCTCCCTTCAGATTATCCGAGGGCAACACATTGGAGCCCTGATTGTAGACACGCTTGTGGTTTGCTGTCTTAGTATCTGGGTACTGGTGCTCTCTTTTGTCTGTCGCCCCACATTTTGGACTGCTCCCCCCGAAAATGCACCATGACAAGCTGTGAGGAGAGAGGCACAGACCTCCCTGCACTCCCAGCCCCACAGTTGGCTTACCACGCTCGCTTGAAATTCCTCAGAATTTTGGAAAGAGTGGACTCACATCTTCACTTTGGACAGGTCCCCGGTCCGTTTTCTGTAATGCAGAAGGAGGACCATTGTGAAAGAGGAGATACAGCAGGAAACAGGGGCCTTCAAGGAAAAGCAGCCTGGACAAGGGTGGTGCAGTGAGGGGGGTCTTCAGACAGATTCCCTTACCTCCCTGGACAGCCTTTTCACAATCCCCAGCCCCACAAGGGTTTGGCCAGCCTGAGGAAGCTGTGGGAACTGTAAACAGAGTCCGCAGACCTTCCTCTCTAAGGGTTAAATGAGACAAAGTTCCGTTAAGACAAACTGTAAAGAAGCCCCTTGGCAGGAATTCAGATTCTCCCAGGGTCAGCACTTCTCGAGATCAAAATATCCGCTCTGGTTTTATTTCTCCCTAGAAACTGTGCAGCTCTGTTTTAGCCAGTTTCATAAGGTCTGGAAGCTGAGCTCTGACCAGAGTGAGGCCCAGGACCCCTTTGTGTTAGGAGCCTCAGGGGTGTGCTTTTTTCTTGCTTCAGTGTGGGCGCACACCCCTCGGCCTGCACCCCTCTACAGATGTAAGACATTTTGTAGCATGAATTTTACTTTGTCTTAATAATAAAAACCCAGAGACAGATATAGGGCTTAATGCTGAAGATCAGAAAAGCAGAGTGGCCAGCCACTAGAGAGACATTTTACCTCTACCAATGCTCAGACCAAAGGGAAAATCCTGCCCTCAGACGGCCTGTTCAGACTTCCTTCATCCTCAGTCTGCATCTGTCTCCACCAAACCTCAGACTGCACTGAGTTCCTGTCTCCTCCCACCTTATATTCCTCTCTCCACCCAGCCATATCACTCCTGTCTCCACCTCCTTAGTTCCGGGATTAAAGATGTGTGATCCCAACTGCTGGAATCACCATTGTGTGAGCTCTGTTTCTCTTTTAGACAGATTCAATCTTGTGTAGCCCAAGGTAGCCTTGAATTAGCAGAGCTCCCTTAGCTTCTGTCTCCCAAATCCTGGGATTAAAAGTGTGTGCCATCACTCCCGGGCTTCTAGTGGCTTAGCTCTGCGCTCTGATCTTCAGACAAGCTTTATTTGTTAAAACATAAAATATCACTATAGTTTTTCCTTGTAGAAACACTTGTATCATGTGGTTATTTCTCTCAACTGCTTCTGTCTTCTGATGTATTTGTCTTCAGGGCCTGCTTAATATTTGCAGTGCACTGATAAAAGTCTACATATACACCCACCGCCAAACACAATTCAAACCATCATATCATTACTGTGCTGGTCTGATTATTCTGTAGTCGTGACGCAGGGGCCAAGGGATTCTGTAGGCGGTGGCCACAGCCCCAGTGCTTCCTGATGGCCTGCGATGACGTCACACCCTGAGATAAGTGCTGTTGCAACCCTGGGTTTCTCTAGAATCCACTGTGGGATCTCTGAGGTGAAAAGAAATCGCATCATGCCTCAGATCTGCAAGTCCGTTTCCTCTGCCTTCTTTCTTCGGTCACAGGCTTTTAAAATGCTTTTTCCAGGGATTTTAGCTCTACATAGGGGGGAGGAATAAGGCCCGGAAGTCTTGGGGTTTTTTTAGTGCACACACTGCAGATGCTTCTGCTGTCTCTTTTACTCCATCACTCTGAGCGTGACATCGTTCTGTCTGATGTCTTAATGCTCTGCCATTTATCGTAAATACTTCAGAAAAGACTTCCTGCTTGTACTCTTGGCTCTAGACACAGGAGCGATTGTTTAGTGAGGGACATACTAGTCTATAAAAGAGCGACACAATTAAGAGGCTCTTAATTTTTCTAATGAAGACATTATTCTTCAGTCACAGTGCCTACTCAGAGGTCTAACCTAGTAGATTGTGCAAGGAATCCTTTTGTTCTAAACACAACGGAACACAGAACATCCAACCGGGACCATTTTTGGTGCTTGGAAATGCTTTCCTTTTTTTTCTTAAATAAATGTTACCAGGGGCTGTAATAGGAAAATTGGCCACAGTCAATGACCAGATAGATTCCTCAGTCAGTGTGGATGCTGTCACTGTTTCCAGAGCATCTCCAAGAACCAGTGTTTACGACAAAAGCCATCTTACACAGTCCTCATGCTGCAGCAGGTTAAACTGTTCCTCAAGACTCTTTGAACTAATCCTGTCCTCCTGCTAGGAGTCAGCATCAAACGAATGGCAATTCTTTGGTAAACCTTATCCCCCATTTTCTGAGCAGCATTCTTTAGGGCAGTAGCAATACTGGTTGGTTTTTTGTTTTGTTTTGATTTTTCGAGACAGGGTTTCTCCGCAGCTTTGGAGCCTGTCCTGGAATTAGCTCTTGTAGACCAGGTTGGCCTCGACCTCACAGAGATCCTCCTGCCTCTGCCTCCGAGTGCTGGGATTAAAGGCATGCACCACCACCTGGGCTGGTTGGTGATTTTGTCACCTTGACACAGGCTAGTCGTGTGGGAAGCGGGAACAACATTCGAGCAATTGCCTCCATCAGATTGGTGTGTGGCAAAGTCTGGACCTGAAGATGTCCCTCAGAACTCACATGCTGAGGCAGCAATCCAGTGTTCGAGAATGGGGCCTCAGAACATAATTGGCTCCTGAATACTCTAACCCCTTCAACTGACTGGCCCATTGGTTGAGTTGTAGTTTAATGGCCTATTGGCAGAGCTTTATGTGGTCCTTGAGAGCTTGGGTTTGAAGGTTATCTGTGACTCCTAACCCCTACATTCTCTCTTTCCCACTGCCCTGCTCCATTAGGGCATTTTCTTAATTAATGATTGATGGGCGAGAGCCCAGCCCATTTTGGGCAGTGCCACTCCTGGGAGGTGGAGCAAGGTTGTACTAGAAAGCAAACTGAATGAGCCAAGGGGAGCGGGCTAGTCAGCCTTCCACCAAGGCCTCTTCTTCAGTTGCCGCCTTGATTTCCTCCCTGTAGCTCCTGCCTTGGCGTCTCTTAGTGATGGATTATAAAGTATAAATCAGCATAAACCCTTTCCTCCTCAGTTATTTCGGTCATGGCATGTTTGGTCATGTTTTTATTGTAGAACTAGAAAAGCCGTCTAGGAGAGCAGCTGAGGGGAATGCACAGTTCTGTTGCTTCTGGGCCTGAGGAGAGGCAGGACATTTAGGATGAAGAGCGTGACTGGAACAAGGTGATTCATCCAATGGGGCAGGGCAATGGGAGAGAGAGAACGAACATAGCAGGTAAGAATCATGGATAACCTTCAAATCCAGCTCCCAGGGACCTCCTAAGGCGTCTACCAACAGGCCATTAAACTATAGCTCAATGAATGCACCAGTCAGGTGGTGGCGTTAGAGAGCTCAGGAGCCAATGGTGTTTTGAGGCCCAACTTCTGAACATTGTGGTGGGTTGCTGCCTCAGCACGTGAGTTCCGAAGGACACTTCCGATCCCACCCATAGCAACAGCTCCCTGCTGAGCCTGGGCAGGGCGCTCTGTACTGGCAGTGCTGTGACTCAGATGTGGTTCGGATGTGTTCTGAAACAGTGTGTGTGCTGGCAGCTTGGTCCTCAGTTGATGTTGACGTGCGGAACGACGTGTTAGGGGAGAAGCCTAGGGAGAACTCACAAGACTGACCTCTCTCCAGGCTCTGGCTTCCTGCCTGGTGTGATCATCCTCCCTTCTTGTATGTTTCATTGGTTGATTGGAGACTGATGGCCAAGCTTCCAGGGCCTAACCCCTCCATAGGCTCTAACCCTAACACCACGGGTACCAGAATCTGACTTCCACAGTCGAAGAATGGTAGGTGGGCCACTCAATGAACTAGGTATTTCAGCTAACAGAAACCAGGTGGTCCCACACTGATGGCAACCTTGAATCTCTCTGTCTAGAAGGCCAAGATGAAGAGTCCTCTGTGTCTGGCACACAATGCTTCCCTTCCTGTGAGCATCATTTCCTGAGAGGCACAGAGAATAGCTCCTTTGTTCTTCCTGGGCTTTTTATTAGCACCTGCCTGGGTTTGTCTCTCACTGCACTTACTGAGTTAGAGATAGCAATGTAATTAGTGGCTGCTTAGAAGAGTCTGCTGACAGGAGAGTTCAGACAACCAGGTCATTCTCCTGGAGCTCAGGGAGTGACAGGTCTTGAGACCTCACCTGTGCTATTCCTTTCTCAAAGACTGTTTGATGAGTATCTAACCTAAATATGTAGAAAGGAAGGAAGGGAAGAAGGGAAGGAGGGGTGGAGGGAGGGAGGGAGGGAGGGAGGGAGGGAGGGAGGAAGGAAGGAAGGAAGGAAGGAAGGAAGTCAGAAAGAAATAGGGTCCCAATGCAATCTGGCTTGTTTAGAATACAAATTTAGCAGTCTCCTTAGAGGAAGACACTGACCTGCAAGTCTCTGTCATCAGGAATTCAGAGAGGTTTAAAAATAAGCCTCTGAGGTCTACAGCACACATGACTGTTTGACACCAGCTCTATTTTCAAAGGTGACACAGGAAAGGAATTTTTCAACGTGGCATGTTCTGAGCTTGGATTTGGAATAAGCTATCCATAGGCTAATATCCTTATCACCTAATAATTCCCATCAAATGAGCTCACAGTCTGAGCGTCATTGCTAGAGTGTGAGAGCTGAACTCCACACTGCTAACCCTGTAGGTACTAAATAGAAACCAGCTTCCCTTAAGAGGAAATGGCATGCTGGTTGTAACCATGACGCCTGCGGCAGCAAGTTCTTAGGGTTTCTGCACCTATTCCCTAATAGGGATGCCCCTTCCCTATCATTTCTTTCTTTCTTACTTACTTTCACATGAGAGATGGCCATGCACAAGGTAAGATTCTGACTTCTCCAGAACCCTCTCCAGGCAAGGACACATGCAGGCAGCAGGAAAGAAGAAGGCAGGGTTGTATTTCTGAGGATGAAGGTAATCAGGAATGAGGTCTCTCAGCAGAAAATTCCAAGCCCCCAGTCAGTATAACAACTAAGATCTGAGCACAGTTTGAATCTGGATCCCCCGGTGCAGGAACTGTTGAAAATGGGGAGGGTGGGATCACTGTTCCCTGGCTGGGAGGCCGTAACAACTATCCTCAAAACTAAATGAGACTCATTCCTCTTTCCTCCTTTTTAAAATGAATATTAAAAGTGCCAGTGCTAGATTCTAGAAATGCAGCCAAGAAAGTCACAGCTTCAGCCAGCCGAGGACATTGGTCACTTGGGAACCGCACATGTGTGCAAAAGGTACTGACTGTGGTGACTTCGGGCTAACAGCCAGCTAACAGTCTTCTCAACGGAGAAGTGAGTTTGCATCCAAGAAGGTGTTGGTGGCTGTACATCCTGCTCCCTGCTCTACTCTGCCTCCTGCCTGGGGTCTGAGAGCCTGGCTGCAGGTCTGTGCTGTGCAACCTCTCCACCCTCTGAGGAGAGAAGAGACAGCCAGCCCCACACTTAGGCCACAGGGGCCCTGATTTTCTCTTTGGCGCCAACCTCATTGTCTGTCTCTAGTGCTGAGGGCTGAAGTCACTTCAGAGCTCCTCCATGTTGCTGTCTGTCTGGTCATAGCATTAATAACCCTGCTAACAGACTCCTATCCCCTAGCAATCCCTCTTAGTGTCCCCCTTGAATCCTCCATCCCACACCTAGCACACGGGTGCCTCTTATGATACATATTCTCGCCAACCATGAGCAACGCTCTTGGGGACTGTTCATGAGCTATTAGAGGTGAAATTGACTACTCCTTCTCCAATACACCACGAATCAGAGATTTTTACAGTCAACCGGCATGTCTAATGTGCTGAAGTTCAATTCAGCTTAATTCATAAAAATGCAATTCAGTTTGTAATTCTAAAGCAGCACTTGGAACTGCTGCTGGTATACCGGTTAGCATATTGAGTTGGCCTGCAATCCTACCATATCTGAAGCCAATTGCTATTGATCTAAAACTAAAAATATCGTTTAAAAAAACATGATAAGTAAACTACTCCCCAGAAATGGCTGAAATCACCATGTGTCAGAAACACCTTCTTAAATTGGCGTAACTATAGGTGACAGAGGGAAATGAGCCTCCAAAGTCTCCATTTTGGGGTAGTTAGCCAAATTCTGCCAGCATCCCCTGAATGATTTAGACCAATGGTTCTTGACCTTCCTAAAGCTGTATTAAACCTTTTTAATACAGTTCTTCATGTTGCGGTGACCCCAAGCATAAAATTATTTCATTGCTATTTCATAACTGTAATTTTGCTACTGTTATGAATCATAATGCAGGATGTTTGATATGCAACCCTCAAGGGTTGAGAACCAAAGGGATCATGACCCACAGGTTGAGAATCCCTGACTTAGCTAATTAGCCAACCAATTTTTGGGAAAAAAATAGTTTTTAAGGCTGATTCATCATTTCTTCAAACTCTCTTCCTAAAAAACTTATAAAACAGTCCTTGGATTCTCTTTTCCTTCGGAGAATGCTTAGAAACTCCGAGAGAGATAAGACTTCCAGCGGCCGTCATAGAAGTCAGGGCATAACCAGCCGAGATGAATCAAAGCGCCTTTGATCACGGGCTTAGCTATTTGTTTATTCTTTCAAAGGCCAGGACAAGAGTTTATAAGAAGATTGTGTGACGTTCCAGGAGTGGTTCTCCCCATCCCATTTCTCACCTGCTAGCAGTGACAGTCAGAAGCAGGTGGTGGCCTGGAAGAGTCCCGTCATCTCCGTTTGTGTGTCTGGCCTGTTGACGTCTGAGCCCAACCCAGCAGTGGGTGCCTTGCAGCATACTCCACAGAGAGTGATGCCTGCCCGTAAAACCACACCGCAGTCCAAAATCTACCCACTCTTAGTCACGAAACAAAAAGACCCATCAAGAGAGTTCTATTCTAACCTGTGAATGATACGGCACAGACGGAACAATGCGAGCATTCTAGGGGACAGTTTCACATGGTAGCCTTCTTGCAGGACATTCAGGCCTCATAGTTAATGAAGGAAGCATCTCTGCAGACATCACAAATCAGCTCTCACCAGGAAACCATTCTTCTCTGCATGCAAATTTAGAATCTGTTAAGTATAGAAGTCAAGCCCTAAGACATTTACACTGCTCATTAGTTCCTAGACACGGCGTATTGCCCAGCAGGCGCCTTTGTATTTTCTCATCCTTCTGAGATGATAGATTGACTGATTAGGTACCATCTTCCTATTGCAGTCCTAGGCATAACTTCCTAGTGCTTGGGACACGGGCTGCATTTTAGAGACGAAGTCACAAGTGTCTAGATTCATCACTTTATTAAAGTTTCTAGTAACTTCAGAGAAGTACGGGAGTGAATTTTGGGCACTTCTAGGCGAATTCCTTCTGTAAGGGTTAGTCTTGATTGCTAATTTGATAGGTTCTATAATCACCATGGAAACAAACCTCTGATCATGCTTGTGGGGGGACATTCTAAATTAGGTTAACGAAGGTAGGAAAACCCAATCTCAGTGTGGGGGTGACACTGTTCCATGGGCACCAAAAGGGAGAAAGAAAGCCAAGAACCAACATTTACTTCCCTCTGCTCAGGGCCTGTACTGGATGGTTTTGTGTGTCAGTTTGGCACAAGCTAGAGTCACCAGAGGAAGGAGCCTCAGCTGAGGAAATGCCTCCTTGTATCCAGCTGTAAGGCATTTTCTCAATTAGTGATCGATGGGGGAGGGCCCATGGTGGGAGTGTCATCCCTGGGCTGCTGGTCCTGGGTTCTATAAGGTGGGCTGAGCAAGCCATGGGAAGCAAGCCAATAAGCAGCTTCCCTCCATGGCCTTTTTATCAGCTCCTGCCTCCCGGATCCTGCCCTGTGTGAGTTCCTGCCCTGAATTCCTTCAGTGATGAACAGCCATGCTGAAGTGTAAGCCCAATAAACCCTTTCCTCCCCAGCTTGCCTTTTGGTCCTGGTGTTTTGTCGCAGCAATAGAAGCCCTAACTAAGATATGACCTGAGGGGGAATGTGGCTAGCTGCCTCAAGTTCCTGCTCCCATGTGTTCCCAGCCAGGATAGACTGTGTCCTGGACCATGAACCAAGGAAACCTTTTCTCTCTAAATTGCCTTCTATTATTTATTTAGTAGCAAGGCATGTCATCTAATGTAGTAAGTGTCACCCAACCTAACACGGCAACACAGAGTCCTCTAAGTTTGTTGCAGGACCCTGGCTTCTGGGTGGAGACATTCAGCGGTATCCACAGCTTCTTCTAGGGCCATCTGCTCAATATAGCATCACCAATGGATGTGGCGTTCAGCACCACTAGGAACTGAATGTGACCCCACAGAATTCAAGTGCTGGAGTTCTGATTCCCTGTACCTCAGAGCATGACTCTATTTAGATACAGAGTGTAGTGAGAGAACTAGGAACCTTCTAACAAAGCCATTAGAATGAGTCAAAACCAGTAAGACTGGTATTATAATAGGTGAAATCAGTATAAATACATCCATGGGGGAAGACCCTGTTGAGGACACAGGGGCAAAATGGCTGTCTACACGCTAAGGGTTTGAGGTCTCGGAAGAAAACAGCAGCCTTCTAACACCTTAATCTGAGATTTAAAGTCTTCTGAACTGGGAGAAAATACAATTCTGTTGTTGAAGCCATCCAATATACGGTATTTAATGACAGCCGGGACAATGAACACCAACCTTCTTAGAGTCTCTTTAGGACCCTTTTAAAAATAGAGTGTGGTTACCTTATGATCGATATATTGGTCCAGAGGAATTGAGCGAGAATCATGTTGCCTTGCCTTAGCCTTGCGCAAAATAGGCTGAGCAGTTTTAAGTGAGTTGGCGGTATAGAGAGGATGATTAGCAATTTCATTCAATAAATAAGTAGACTTATTTCATTTTTAAAAAGGACAGTAACTGTAACTTTAAGAACATGAATACTTGCCTAGCTAGCATGCACAAGACTCGGGGTTCAACCCCCAGCCTGCACAGAAAGGATGTTGTCTGACTTTGTCCACGTGGGCACAGTTTTTTGTACTAAAGGCCAATGTGGTTCTGTTGACTTTGCAGTGCCTTGCGGATGGTATGTCAGAGTTCGCGTTTTTCTCGATTCCTGCTCTGGGCCCATGCTGCGTATTTATTTTGTGGCAGAAGGCAAGTATGGAGGAAGAGTGAGACCTTTTCCTTTCTCTGAGAGAACCCGAGTTTAGGTCTCAGCACTCACCCGGTGGCTCAACATCTCCCGTGTCCCCAGCTTCAGGGTGTCTGACACCTTTGGCCTCCAAGGGCATCTGCACACACATGCACATACTTGCCTCTATGAACAATTTAAACTAAAACAAATCTGCGTAGTACTCCATTGTGTAAATGTACCACATTTTCCTTATCCATTCTTCGGTCGAGAGGCATTCAGGTTCCGGCTATACAAACAATGCTGCTATGAACATAGTTGAGCACATGTCCTTGTGGTATGATTGAGCGTCCTTTGGTACTACACAGTGGAAAAAGGTAATAACCTCTTGAAATTTGAGGGCAAATGCATGCATCTAGAAAGCATCATATTGAGTGAGGTAACCCAGACCCAGAAAGACAATTATCATATGTGCTCACTCATAAGTGGCTTTTAGACATAATGCAAAGAAAACCCAGCCTACAATTCACAATCTCAGAGAACCTAGACAACAATGAGGACCCTAAGAGAGATATATATGAATCTAATCTACATGGGAAGTAGAAAAAGACAAGATCTTCTGAGTAAACTGGGAGCATGGGGACCAGGGGAGAGAGTAGAAGAGGAGGGGAGAGAAAAGGAGGGGAGCGGAGAAAAAAAATATATATAGCTCAATAAAAGCAATTTAAAAAACTAAAATAAATCTTTAAGAACACTTATCATGTATTCCGTTGAAGGCGTAAGTCACAATGCCACACCAGTTTGGAATTATGATTAATAGGGTGGTATTTATTCAAAGGGGAAAAAACTTACAGATCACCGTCCCAGACAACAGCCCTCTGCGCAACCAGGAAGTGAGAGAGAGCCACAACTCTATGGCATTTCAAGGTCCCTGCCAGCAAGCCAGCTTCAGCAGCCTGTGCTTGCAAACCGCAGGAACCGCCTGTGTAAAAGAGTCAGAGTTTGCCCTGGCAGGACAGCCCAGAAAGCCGGCATTTTTAAACGGCGCAGCTTTTTTCCTGCTAAGGCTGAAAACCGAAAAGCATGCGTTCACTTTTCATCGACACCGTTTAAATGTTTCTTGGTAGGACCTTTTAAAAGAGCTGCATGATTTTGCAGCTAAAGCTGAGTCAGGAAGCCTCTCTAAGATGAGAGCGCTTGCTTGTCTCTAGCAAGCAGAGCAGAACCGAGAAATTGTTGCTACCAAGAAACCAGGCACAATGCTTTCATTTTGTTCTAGAATTACTTCCCAAGCTGTCTCAGGCTTTATGTGGATACAGTTGTCCACACATCTGGGCACCAATTCCTTTTCCTCTCCTCTTGCTCTTCTATCTCTCCACCTTTATTCTCTTTCATTCATTTTTTTGGGGGGGGGGGCTGGCCTTACATTCACTACTCCAGAAGCAAGTGACCAGACTATCTACCCGAATGTCAAAGTATTAGAGTTGTTTAACAGGCTTGGAACAATAGCTTGTGCCTAAAATTAAAAGGTATGCTTGAAATATATAAAGAAAAAGCAAAGTAGAGCACACAGAGCGACAGGCTGGGATAGGAGCTGTGTGTGACAGACGCAGAGTCTCAGCAAGGGTCGCTTTAGGGTAGAGTCTTCAGAACTGATGGTGGGACACTAAGAAAAGCAGGGAAAACTGCCCTATGGCCCTAACAAATAATTGTGATTAGGAGATGTATTGGAGTAGTATATACCTGTTAATGATTAATATCAAGATAGGGAGAGAATGATTTCCACAGTGTGGGCCATTCATGGCAGACCCCACCATGTGTCTCTGCTTCTTTATCCCCATTCCCTGATGTCCCCCACCAACATAAAACTGTGTACCTTAAAGAGGACAATAGGTTTTCTAGCATCACTGTAAGATTATGAAATATAAGCACATTAATATTTTATAGTGTTTGTTTATATATGTAGGTATCTTTCTAAATGCTTTATGTCAACTCATTCAATGTGTATAGAGGTGAATGGCCACTGTTATTGTAAAAATATAGGCATTGAGGCTTGGAAAACTAAAATCTCAGAAACACGCTTGCTCATTAGATCCTAACAGTTTAGATCTAGCATTGCCTTAGCCACACAGCCATCCCCATCTCACAGCAGATACCAGATGTGTGGTCATATCTTATACTCCAGCTTCCTGGACCACATATTCTCAAGCATTCTCTTGTACCTATATAAATTACAGTGTTCCAGACGTGTTTGGTCACAGACAATAAGTACTTGTAAGCATATTAGAAATTCCAGGCACCAAATAGTCTAACTGTAGAAACTCCAGTAAAAGCAATTTCTGTAAATTTTTTATTATCTCCCTTCAAGTAAGTAAGATGTTAGACTCATAATTCACTGACATGCAGATGCTTAAGCTCTCTGAACCTTAGCGACCTCACCGTGGACATGCGGGTATCGGAGCAGATGTACTCCTAGGTCAGCACTACATTTAGTAATTGTCATTTGCACTCAGATTTGGTGTCACTTCTGCAGAAGTGGTGTGTGATGCACGTCACAGAAAATGACTGTGAAAACGTCTTCATTTCTTCTCTGGTCCAGCACGGCACATTCCTAGAGGTAGCCGCATCTGTCAAGTCGTTGAGCCATTGGCTATCCTTAACTCCCAGGGATTAATTACCAACACCATTGTTAAGACTATACTCTGTTTTATTTATCTTTAGAGGAATGTCTCCTGGCTTCACTCCTAATTTGGCAGCGGCAAATACTCTCTCAGCCCATATGTTATACCCATTGGTCTTCATGGCTGCTGTTTCCCACAGGCTAGCTGCTTACCCTTCCATGAAAGTGGCAGAGTGCACAGCGCACAAGATATCCGATGAGCACCATTCAGTGAATCTGCAGTATGAACCAAATGGGGCATGAGGTTCATTGCAATCCCTAGTACAGCCACGAGGACTTGCGACAGAGGGAAGAAATACGTCATTTAAATAAACTAGAAGAGATAAGAGCTCAAAAATCACTCAGCCGGTTGAAACTGGTTTAACCCCTTCATTGAGTTTAGGACTTCTCTCCCGAAAGCACTTTGGTAGATGAGGCATTCGGAGGGCGAGGCAGAAAGAAAGGACATGGCATGTGTGGGTATCACTCAGTAGAGTCTCATTGTCATAATATAAAAATACCCATCAACATTTGTCTCCTGGCCACAGCTCTGATGCTTTGCATATCTTAATTCATTTAATCCTCACATTAACTCCACGGAACAAATATCACTTATATTTTTATTTTTATTGATAAAGATGTAAGAGGGCACAGTATTGTTCCTGTTTATCATAAAAGATACAGCGAGCCAAGGGTAACAGCTGGGCCACAGTTGCATGCCTGATGACGAACTACACATTCTTGTCATGGGTTCCTTCATGTGGCCTGGCTAACCATCCAGACCCCCGTGAAAGGCTCTGCATTTTTGGCATACATGGGAACTTGTAAGTTGGAAGGGGACCACAGTGACCACCCTGCTCTTCCTTTTAACTTCCCCAAGTCATAGATTTTTCAAATGGTTAAACTTGGGCCAGGTTAAATGGTCAACCGCTTTGATGCCTGGGTCCTTGAGTTTTGTCTTAAACCATCTACCTTATTTCTGTGACTATTAGTAATAGAGCTATAATAATGATTTTAAAGTTACGAAAGCCAAAGATTCCTAGCACCATATATCTGTGGCAGAAGCTAGTCTTCCTTGTCAGCAAAGGGCTTTATACCAGCTAGACAAATACCGCACCACTGAGCTGTGTTCCAAGACTTTTTAATGACGAGACGGGTTCTCAAAGCAGTGTTATATAGACTGATCTTAACTGTAACCTTTAACCCCAGCAGGTCTTGAATTTTCAATCCCTCTTAATGTGAGTACTGGCTACCGAGCTTGGGTCCTTTCTGAGAACAATACGTGTTCTTAACCACTGAGCTTAACCACTCCCTCTGTAGGAATAACTCATCCTTTCGTTAGCCAGAACGTTCGAATACCTTTCCCATGTTTAAAAGGCTCCCATCCCATGGTTCTAAGAACACATGGAAACCAGTCCACTGTCAGGGTCAGCAAGTCCTCACCCCATGGATCTGAATCATGAATGGCTCTGTTCGCATGGCTGCTACAATCCCATGTTCCTGTACACTGGAAGACCAAAAATAATCAAGCAAAACCCCAGAAAGACAGAGGGTGTCCCTTCTTGTTAAGCGCTTTCCTGAAGTGACAGACATCACTGAGGACTCCCTCCTGACCAGAACCTCCTTTGTCTTTCTCTATAGGGGGCCTGCAAGTGGAAAGCTCTGACTCAGTGGTTCTCAACCTGTGGGTCACAACTCCCTCAGCAACCTTCTATTGCCAACAGCTTTGCAGTGCAATTTATAACAATAGCAAAAATATAGCAAGGAAGTAGCAATACACATAATTTTATGGTTGGGGGTCACCACAGCATGAGGAGGTGTGTTAAAGGGTCACAGCATTAGGAAGGTTGAGAACCACTGCTCTAGATGGATACCCACATAGCAACATACTCCTTAATATATTGCAATACCTGTTAAAAAATTTCAGAAGGAAAAGAATATGTCCAGGGCAAACTGGGTTGTAGAATTTCTACCCCAGCTTCTGAGGATCTGAACCCTTTTCTTTTCAGCTCCTTCAGTGTCTACCCAGTCTGAAATAATGGGCTCCTAGTTACAAATCTTTGACAAGGTAGATGTCATCTGTCTGTCTGTCTCTTACAATTTATTTTATGCATTTGTGTGACTTGCCTGCATGTTTGTCTGTGCACCAGTGAAGAAGGACGCTTAAAAGAATGAGTCATGCCTGGTACTCATGGAGGCCAGAAGAGGGCGTTAGATGCCCTGGGGCTGAAGTTACAGATAGTTGTGAGTCACCTCATGGGTGATAGGAATTGAGCCCAGGTTCTCTGAAAGAGCAGTCACCGCTCCCAAGTACCGAGCCATCTCTCCAGCCTGTTGTCATCTGTCTTAACGCTGCACCGCGCCGCTCAAAGACATCTGCCTCTGCTTGGCCTTCTGGCCAGGGTTTGATCCTAATAGTTTGGTGCATTTTGCCGTGTTTAAGCTGTAAGTTCAGCTACTGAGGAAGTGGCAAATCGGGCCAAATGGAGTATTCATCACTCAGCACACACAGGCCCTGACGTGCCAGATTGTGGTTTATGGGTTATATCTTGGGAGAACTTACTCTAGAAGTCACGAAATCAGCATTTACATTAAATCACACTTAGACTTTCAGTGAGGTCTCTCATCTTGGAGGAGGATTTACCAGCCTGTGTTGGGAGCTGTCAGCTTTTTCTCCTTTTGTCTGGATCCACCTGTATTTAAGCCAAGGCTGGACTTGTAGGGAGGATGAGAGGAGCTAGGGTGGCTGAGAAGGTTCCCTCCTCGTTTGCTGACCTTGTTTGACAAGGACCACTAGCTTCATGGTTTACAGGACACAGTTCCACCTTGAGTCTACAGAATCTTACATTACCAGTCAAATACATTAATTACGTAAGGCACCAATCACACTTGCCAATGGCCAGCATCATTGATGTTTTCCAAATACTCCATCTTTTGCTGATTGGACCAAGAGAGCTAAAGCTAACAACTCTCTCAGACATATTGATGAGATCCCTGCCTGTCAAGAGAGGAGAGAAGCGACAAGAAAAATTCAAGGGTTTCCGAGGAATCTATAACATGTCAGAAACTTCCCTTCTCTTTTAGTTTTACTCCTAAATGCCCCACACAGACACATGTTTTGAAAGTTTAGCCAACCTGAGGCTACTTTTGGAAGTTCTAGAAACATGGAGAGGTAGGTCTACCTGACGGAGTTAGGTGACTGAGGGAGGTCCCTGAGGTTTGTTATACCTGCTCTTTCTGTCTCTGTCTCTGTCCTCTCTGTGTCCGTCTGTCTGTCTGTCTGTCTGTCTGTCTGTCTGTCTGTCTGTGTGTGTTGGTGCTGTGGCCTTCACCACATTTCCATAACATCCTGAACTGATCCACCATGCCCTTCCATGGCATCAAGCACTGAAACTATGAGACAGTATAAATCTTCTTTAAATCACGTCTTAAGACTTTGTTATCTTCCAAAGAGATCAGATTCCCATCCCTAGACCCTATGAATTTTACATAGAAAGTCAAGGTTTTGGAGATGCAATATATGTGTTACACATCTTTAGGTGAGGTTATTATTCTGAATCCCTAGATGGGACACCTGCCTGCACATGTTATAGGGGAAAGACAAAGAGATTTGATCGACATACACTCAGAAGAGAATATAAGGCAGAGGTGAAGACTGAAGTGATGTGGCCACAAGCCAAGGAATGATCCAGAAGAGGAAAAATTCTTCCCTAGGTTTCCTAGAGAGTTGACAATATGGTCCTGGTGACATCTGGCAGCATGCATTTCAGATGTGTTAAGTGATCAGATTTGTAATCATTTGTTGCTACAGCCACAGGCAACAAGGACAGATTTTACTGTAAGAGAAAATATCTGATCCCAGCATCTTATCTGCCCTGGCTCCTTGTAGCGACTCATACTGCATCCTAGGACTGTGCCAAGTATTCAGATATAAAACTCTCGAACTATAGAAAGTGCTCTGTGCCAGGCCAGCACTGTGGAGGAAATGCCTGGTCACACAACATGTATCTAAGCTCCGCTCCCCGACCTCCCAGCAATTCTGCACGTTACTAAGGTCCTTTCAATGCACTGCTATGTACACAGTACTGCTTTCTGCTGTTTAACTAGAACTCTGGCCAATACGAGCCTTCTTGTTTAGGAGAGTAATTCCTTAACATAAAAACAGAGGCAATGATCTCATCTTTGGAAGGGAGATGAGAAAAACATATTGATTATGCTCCGCCTTCCTTTTTGTTTCCACTCATGAGACAACATCATGGCTGACGTCATGGCTGGGTGCTACCTTTGTACCTGCTGCATCATCTGTCTCAATGTGTATCACAGGTGTCAGTCTGTTCAGTACATAGTTGATTGTACTAAGTAGTATTCTCAGTAGTACGATTGCTAAACTCCAGGCTTGCTGGCAGCCACTTTGAATCATGAACTAAAGTGATTCGATTTCTCTCAAAACTGCCTCAGTTTTGAGTGTGTTTGTTGCATCCATGAAACTGATCATAAAAGACTTTCTGCACAAAGGCCTTTCATTCCATTCACATAATATTTGAGATGCCTGTTTTTATAAGGTCAAAGTGGAAATAAAACTGTGGCGGAGTGCTTTAAAAATACCATTTCATGAGTAATATGTGTGAGACAGAATTTCTGGGTCTGTTTGCCAAGCTGCCATCAATCTGTCACTGCAAAATATTTTCACTAGCCTTCCCCCCATTTGGCAGTCTTATTGCCATAGAGTCACATGGTGACTGCTAACTGAACAACTGTTGATGTTCTGAGAATTACAAATTATACTAGTCACATTTGTTCCTTTTGTGTTTTTGTTTTTCTGTGTATGTTTGTGCATATCTCTGTGTGGGTCTCTGCATGAGTATGTACACTTATGTGTGCACATGTGTGTGCACATGCATGTCGGACTAGAACAACCAAGTGGATTGTAGGACTAGAACAACCCAATAGATTGTAGGACTAGAACAACCTAGCAGATTGTAGGGCTAGAACAATCAAGCGATCTGGCTTTGAACAGTACCTGCGCAGCTGGCTAACCTTGGACAAGTGACCCAACAACCCTCCATCAACTTTCCCCAACACACAGAAAAATCAACAGCTGCCCCCTCCCCCACCGTGTACTAGCATATATAGAACACCTGGCACACGGCCAACTTTCAATGCTAGCTATTATTATGTCATGTCCCAATCACAGCTGCCTAATTATAGTCTCCCTTGTGAACTGTGAAGCGAGGGGTGAGGGACTACAGACAATGGCGAGGGAGAGGAAAGCTGAACAATTTCCATCAGCACGGGGTGGTTTTCTCCAAAGCATGCATGCCTGAGAAACATAGCAGGTATTTCTCCAGCAGGACAGGCAATAGTTGGAAAAATATCACACAACAGAAAACAGCTTTGAGCTAAGAACACTTCTTGGATCTAAGACCATCACTTACAAAACAACAAAACAAGAACAAAAACAAAAAACACACAACCAAATCTTTTCTTCCCTTATAAAAACACCATTCCAGAAAGCTGTGAGAGCATGTTTGCTTTCCGGAGCAGGCTTATAAATTTGTCTTCACTAGGTTCCCTCTGAGGAACAATGTGGCAAACGAATGTATGTACTTGAGGGTCCCCCCACCACCACCATTTTTCCTATTTTCTTTTTTTACTGTCAAGAAGACAAAGCCAACACTAAATTCCAAACTGGATTTGGTAAACAGATTTTTTTTTTTGTGGGGGGAAAAATAGACCTTGGATCTGTCAGTTGTGAAAAGCTCAAAAGACCACTGGGAGGCCAGTGGGAGAGCACTGCAGGGGGCATGCCAGAATGGGTGGTCTGTCAACAGCTACCCTGCCAACATGGGGGGAGGGGAGCTAGCAGCTCCATTAAGTAGACATAAATGTGAAGTGCCAGTAGGCCACGGAATACAAAGCCGGTGTGTGTTAATTGGGATGTGGTGGACAATCGAGCGCCCTCTGGAGGTAACAGGCTGGCAAAGCTGGTGTGCATCAACTAGAGTGTGATGGACAGTCAAGCGCCCTCTAGCGGCAACAGACTGCCTTTTAGACGTTAGAAGCCTCAAATATAAAAGCATATTTTCAAGTTGGTGCCTGTAGTTGGCAGCACCCTAAGGTGGCTTGAGAATAGAGAGATGGTCATTTTAAGCATGTTTTATTTATCTTGCCGACTTCCTTCGGTCTAGGGCAATAATGAGATCTTTCTGGAAACGTTTCACACAATGGACATCTAGGGTTCTACTTGAATAAATGACTCTGATAAAAATTGTAAAAGGCAATGAGGAGAGAGAGAGAGAGGGCGGGGGAGAAGAGGAGGAGGAAGGCAGGAAGGAAGCCTCCCTCTGCCTGTAGAGGCCATGCTGGTGAGGGAAGTTTAGCCAAAGAATGCACAAGTTTGCACCCAAGCTTCTAAACCTGAGGGAAAGAGAGAGAGGTGGAGGGAGAGAGAGAGGAAGGGAGGAGAGAGAGAGAAGAGGCCAGAGGAACATTTACAAAAGGTTCTGGCAGGATTCATATGTGGACTCTGTGTTATGGTTTAAGTAAAACACTGTGGATCTCCAAGGGGCGCAGCAGTAGAAACATTGCAGGTCCCCGAGTGGTGGCAATGGGCAGCGGGTATGAGAACATGGTGGGCCACAAGGGGCAGAGAGTCCCAGGCAGGGAGCCACATGGCGGGTGAGGGACCTGAGAGACAGAGAGCAGCAAGTCCCAGGCAGGGAGCCACATGGTGGGTGAGAGACCAAGACAGAGACCATGTAGAGTGAGGTTGAATATTTATTTAGTGGGTGATGTAAGGAAAGGGAAAAGGGGAGAAGGGGAGAATGGGGAAAAGCAGAGAGAGGCAGAAAGAGAAAACCAGAGTGGGGAGGAGAGAAGCCGTGGCAGCAGCTACCTCTTTGGGAAAGAGACAGAAAAAGAGGAAGAACTCAACCTGGAAGCAGAAGGAAGATCTGTCTGCCTTGGTGGTGGATGGGGGAGGGAGTGGGCGGGGCTTGTCTCTTAAAGGGACAGGAGAGACTGTTACATTCCCATCTCTTTTTTATAATATAAAGGCAGGAAGTTAGGCATAACAGGTTAAAGGAATTGGGGCTGCGGATTCTCAGGACTGCTTCCTGCTTATTTGTGGGCTTGGGGGAGGTGAACCTGAGAAGGCTGGGTGCTGGTCACATCCTGGGGTAGCTAGTCTCTTTGCTTCTGTCTGGTGTTTGTGGTATGGAAATGTCGGGTGTCTCTTATACCTGTTTAAGGTATTGGCAGAATAGAGGAACTTATATTTTCACAAACCCAAAAAATTCTTGTGAGTTCCAGGGAGCCAAAATAAAGAACCCATCTTAAACAGGTCAGATACACCCCTCTCAATTCCCTGGTCCTACATTTTTTTTCCTAAACTCAACTTTGACCTCTTTTTTTCCAATATCTTAAACAGGTGTAAGGTGCCCGTTGCCTCTCTTCTTGGGCACACATGTAAAATGGTACAAGTCCATTTGCATATCCTAAACCTGTGTACACTTCTTATTTTATAGTTATTATTATTTTCTCTTTGAGACAAGGTCTCACTGTCATTCTGGCTATGCTGAAACTCATTTTGTAAACCAGAATGGCCTTGAACTCACAGGCGTCTGTCTACCTCTGCCTCCTGATTTCTGGGATTAAAAACATGTGACGCCATACCTGGCTCCCACACACAGTTCTTAAATGTGTTTATTTATCTACTTGTTTATGTTTATCTGCATGCTTGCCTGCATGTATCTATATACCACATGTGTGCCTGATGCCCTTGGAGACTATAGCAGGGCATTAGATCCCCTGGACTGGGGTGACAGATGGTTTGGGGGCTGCTGTGGGGGTGTGAGAACTGAACCTAGGTCCTCTGTCAGAGCTGGAAGTGCTCTCACCCACTGAGTGATCTCTCTGGCCCCTAGGTCCACCTTTACACATGCAGACAGGCATTCAGACAAACAGGAGCATATACTTATGCTCATCCCAAACCATGCTGTTTTGGGGGGGGCGTGGGCTGGAGGGAAGGAAAAGCAGTAATTCAAGCCTCCACTCTCTTTTATGGATTAATTGTATAGCTTCCCTGTTTTCCACTTAGTTTCCTCATAAGGAGGCAAGTGAGATTTGAAGATGTTGTTTGTTGGTTTGCTTTGAGGAGGCTCGAAACCAAAGAATTCAAGAGAACAGCTAGCATTTAAGCCATTTCTAAACCTTAAAGAAAATGGAAATACAGTCAGCTCTTGGGAAACTGAGGTTAGGCCCACATGGTGACTTTATGCTGAAGTAATGCTTGGGGCCCTACAACTAACGTGATTTCTTCATATTTCAGTCTTATGGTTCTCAAATGACCATATTTCTCTTCTTATTGAACTAAAATTGTATTCTTCTCTACAGCTCCTGAGGCGGCCCATCAGTTACTAGTAGCTCTCGTCACTTACAGAACCCTTCTTTAAATTGAGATAAAGCTGTCTAACTCTTGACTCTTCCCATTCTTATTTAAATCTGTTCTTTCCCAACCAAAACGTAGACTAGAAGAGAGTAATCAGAAGTGGGCAAAGGACTGCGTCCCAAGGTGACACCCAAATGCCAGTAAGCAAATGAAAACACGCCTTCACCGTCCTGTCCCCACCCCAAGCGGGAGAGTGCTAGCTAAAACCTCCACACAGTTCCAAATGTCAAACCCAGTGCCTGGATAAGGGGGAGGGTGTGCTGGCAGGAACTCAGGAGTGCCACAGAAACAGTCCAGGGGTAGGCTGGTTAGAAGCAGTAAGAGGGGTTTATTTTGGCCCACAGTTTGAGGGTACAGCCCACCCTGGGGTGGAGCCGGGAGCAGGGAGGGTTTGTTACATTGTATCCGGGAGCAGGGAGGGTTTGTTACATTGTGTCCGGGAGCAGGGAGGGTTTGTTACATTGTATCCAGGGGCCGGAGGGTTTGTTAAATTGTATCTTCAACAGAGAAGCCGGTGCTCAGCCTACTTTATACTTCTTCCCTTTTTATTTACTCTAAGACGCGGGTTCTCCCCATGTTGCCTCCCACATCCAGGGACAGTCCTCTCTGCTTTGTTACACCTCTCTAAAATCACCCTCACAAAATAAACTAGAGAATCCTAGAACTCACCAGTGTATTTCTGTGTAGTGTTTGTTTCTCTTTCACTAAATATGAAGACATCTTAGAGTTGTCTTAAGGCAGGTCCCCTAGGAGTAAATTCTAAGCTGGAGGTTTATACGCAGGGAAAATACTTAGAAACAATACTAGCCAGGAACCAGAGACATAGGACTGGCCAGTGGCTGATGCTGAACAACCTGGTGACTTAATTTTAACAAAAGACAGATAATTCTTTGGGGACCTATGGAGGTTGGGTACCCTTCAGGGTTGTCACAAACTGAGATGAAAGAGCCAGACCTTTGTAACCCATAGCAACCATTCATTGAATTAGGCTACCCTGGGAATGGGGTATATGCAAGAGAGAGAGAGACCAACTTGAGAAAGGTCTGCCTCTCAAGTCTCCGCATCTGGGAGCTATTACAGCGCTGGGAATGGGCAATCTGGTAACGTATCACATTGTTTACCATAGCACTGCACGCTAGTTGACATATTTATTGTGTGTGCACACGTGAGCCCGTGTGTGTGTGTGTGTGTGTGTGTGTGTGTGTGGTCAGTGGACAGTTTGGGGAGTAGATTCTCTAGACCTCTGGGCTCAGGGCTGCTCTTCTTTGCGCAGAAAGCAGCCTCTTGGTCTAATAAGTGTCTTCCTATTATCCCATGACAGCGATTCAGACACTCGATGTTGAGTGAGGACCAGGGCCAGGAAAGACAAGCACATACCTGGAATATGGTACCGTTCCAGTCAAAGTGAACCCCAGTAGCTTTCTGAGTGGAGGTGCTCCCAAGTATTCAATTCTCCAAATAATTAATTTAGTCCTTTTGGGGCTGGTGTCAGTTCTGGTCGGTGTGGATCACTATTTTGAGCAGTTTGGATGTGCAGAATGGCAGAAATCTAAATTGATATTATGAGTGGGCACCCATGCTTTTGATTGCCTTCTTCAACAAATGCTGAAGCAAATGCTTGCATGTATTTGCTGTGCTAGAACAGGAGAGCTGAAGGCCACAGATTGGCTAGCACCCACTGGTTGTGTCATTCTTCTCCTTTGGTTGTGTTTGGTGCAGCTTGCATGGTGAATATTCTCAGTGTATGTGGAGGGGGGCATTACCTGGCAATCCACAGGGCACCATTCTTGCTTCCCACTCCCATAGGAGCAATCCCTTTTTCTGCTTTCATTTCTCCTAGCAGCTAAACTGTTGGCTGCTCACCGCCGTTTACAAGTCTGTGTTTACAGTTGATCACTCTGCTTTCTTTATATCATGATGAGCTGTGATGCTCACATCTCTGGAAATTTGAGGGGTTTCATCTCAGTGCGGCTAGGAGTGGGGCTCCGTAATGATGATCATTTATCTCTAGGTGAGACCCAGATACCAAGTCAGTCACTCTTAAACCCTTTCCTCCTCTGTCATTTGTCTATAGGCCACAGGAATGTATAGCCACAGATACCAGCTGGTGGAGGAGCAGTGGTTTTAGTAACATCAGAGTCTAGCCTGTGAGACTTTGGCTCTCTGGCCCTGGTCCAGAAACTGAGCACAGATCATAACTTTTTATTGAAACACCGTCTGTGGCCTTTGGCTGTCCTGATTTCTTTTGGCTTTATGGATTGAACTTTCGGGTTTTCACACGTCTGGTCCCTGGAGATTCTGCGTTCTATCAAACTATGTTCCCAGTTCTCTGTGGGTCAAGCTCTCCTGGATGCCCTTGACGTCGGCATTTATTGCAGTTTTCTTCGCTCATTCTGAGCTGTTAAGCACCTCCAGGTGGCTTCCATTACTGCAGCATCCTCTCACCCTCAGGCCCATTGGAGATGCAGCCTCGCAGCGGCACCCCGAGCGTCGGCCTGCACTGTGGAAGACAGCCACCGCTGAACTTGCAGTGAGGTTGGTTTCCTCCGTGCCCTTCCATGCTGCCCGTCAGCTTCTGGATTCCTTACTCCTGCAAATGTTTCCTCTGGGGCGTCTGCTTCTGTGAGCTTTTGATTCCTTCCACTGTTAGCCACACCATTTCGGGCATTTCTACTTCATTCTCGGCAGGCTCTCAAGAGCCACACCCCTGGCGTCTTCGCATTGACCGAACAAGATCTGCGCCAAGATGCGGAAGCCTGCGCTTCGAGAGAGTTCTTCCCCTGCATACACTTCCCCTTTCATGACTGGGCATCCTGCCATCTGGGATCCAGCACTCTCTATTCCCACCTGTCTCTTTGAGGTCTTTGAAGGTTGTGCTTCTTTGGGGTGAAGAGCCCCTCTCCTTCAGGCGCGACAGCACTGAGAGATGAGCCAGCGCTGCAAGGCCCCGCTCTGCACTTTCTTCAAAAGGGGATAGTGTTAAAGCATGTCACCATTGAAGAGGAAAATACGGGAATATTCTACAGCTCGAGAGGGAATAAAGTTTAAAAGTTTTTGAATGTATTGACCCATATGTATACCGTCCCAAATTTCCCTCTCTTCCTTTTTCCTTAAGGCTCTGTGGCTCTGAAGAAGCCAACATAATGCATTTGATAATTTAATAATCTCCTGGGTCATGAGCTTGGACTTTGGTCTCTCCTGCCCTCTGCTAGAGAGAAGAAGAGACTCCTTTTAAATGCAATAAATGAGCCCCTCTGGCTTCCATAATTTACCTTAAGTAGGTTGTTAATCACTCTGATGGTTTTAGACATATTAGCAAATTTTGACATTCCAGCCAGGCTTCACTTCTAACAGGTGGAATGCTATCGCACTGATGCTGCGCCTCTCTAAGATGAAGTCGTAAAAGGCCACACAGCTTCCAGGAGGCGCTCTTCCCTCTCTCAGGACTTTTTCCTCGAGAAACCCAGCTACAGAGGAATGAGGCACCGTGTAGGTGTTCATTTGACAGCTCGCATCAATCAGCAGACTTGGAGCTAGACTTCTTGTGGGTCCAGCTTCTTGTATTTCTCATGAGAAAGAGATGAGCTATCTTCTCTGGGGTCCTGCCCAGTTTCAGATTAATGGACATATAAATGTCATAACCGCCACAAAGCCCAGCAAGTTTGTTAGAGATCAGTAGCAGTCAGGACAGGTTCCCAGCCAGCCCTCCCTTGTCTTGTTTCAGACTGCCAGCAACACTCAAGATTGCTACGCACTTTTACAAACATTCTAGTCATCTTTTCCCAGGACATTCTGGGATGCTTTTATATTGGTATCTTCTCTTTCACTTGCCCACCATCCCAACCTCTTTGCTGATAAAGACCTTAGCAAATACACAACCATCACATGTAGTATGTAGGGCCACGAGGAGTCCAGCCACCTCTAGCAGAGAGGGAAGTTCGCGGTTATCTACCCCTGGATGATAGAGCTCCAGAAGTTCAAGCTGATTTCTGTTTCTAGAAATCCCATTTTAACTTTTTTTTTTTTGTTACATGGTCCATGGAGACCTGCTTTGTCTGAGAGGATTTGTGTATGGAATTTTATTGAGAGCTACTCAGAAATAACACAGGTAAGCAAATAAGAGAATCAAAGTAAGGTAAAGAGATAGGAATTGAGCTGCGATATGGGTTCAGATAGACTGTAGCCTATAACATGGTACTCTGTGTAGCTGGGATGTCCAGATTGTGGCTAAGCAGCTAAGGCCTCTGAGTCTCACGCTAGTATCATTTGGAAGCATAACTCAGAATGATACAGCTCTCAGAGGATAACCCCCAGACTGAGGTACATCCATGGCCTTAAGAAGCCACAAGTTCTGAGCAGAGGTTTTGCATTTTACCAGGCAATGGACATGTTTGTTAGGGAATATTATTTTCAGGTGTGTGACTTTTGTTTATGCTGCATTTGTTTAACTGTGCTACTGTGCCTGTCTAAAACACCTGATGGTCTAATAAAGAGATGAACAGCCAATAGCGAGGCAGGAACAAGGATGGGAGGGGCTAGCAGGCAGAGAGTATAAAATGGAGAAATCTGCAGGGAGCCAGAGAAGCAGGAAGCAAGGGAAGAAGGAGAGGAGGACACGAGTGGCCAGCCACCCAGCTACACAGCAAGCCACGGAGAAAGAAGTAAAGAAAGGTATACAGAAATAGAGAAAGATAAAAGTCCAGAAGCAAAAGGTGGTTGGGATAATTTAAGAAAAACTGGCAAGGGGCTGGAGAGATGGCTCAGTGGTTAAGAGCACTGGCAGCTCTTCCAGAGGTCCTGAGTTCAATTCCCAGCAACCACATGGTGGCTCACAACCATCTGTAATGAGATCTGATGCCCTCTTCTGGCATGCGGGCATACATAGAGGCAGAATGTTGTATACATAATAAATAAATAAATCCTTTAAAAAAAGGAAAGAAAGAAAAACTGGCAAGAAACAAGCCAAGTTAAGGCATGACATTCATAAGTAAAAATAAGCCTCCATGTGTATGATTTACTTGGGAGCTAGGTGTCAGGCCCATCCAAAAGCCAAAAGAGTAAAATATCCCACAACACACTCTTGTGTACACACACACACGGACATTCACACACGCCCCTTCACTTTAGAATCAGTAACTTGAAATATCTTTTCTTAAATACCTTCTCTGACTCTCTTTTAGTTCAGCAAAAGCCCACTGATTTATTTTTTTATTCTACCCCAAATGTCCCAGATATTTTCAGATTGCCTTAAAATATTTATCTTGGGCTTGTTTCCGTTCTTGCTTGATCTATCTTGTCTTGCCTCAAAGAGAAAATCTCCTTTGATGCCATCAGTAAACTGTTTTGTTGAAAACCCGCATGTGGCTATTGAGAAGATGAGGAAGAGACTTGGGCAGATGATGTAGTTTGTAAAGTTGTTCCATCCTTTAAACTTACCCCAGCAAATTCTTTCAGACCTTCCAATCTGAGAGATTGCATCTGATTTTTCTTTCTTCCTGTTATTTGATGGGGGAGAGGGTTTAATATATCTGCCTCTTAAAAATACCTTTATTATCAATCAAGTTGGCCACTGGCCCCACTACCTGAAGTAGAAACATTCACCCCAAGACAACCTTCTGTGTTACCCCTGCCATTTCACAAAACAGATTCTGTTAGCTGTGTATGAAATGCCTTTTATTAAAAGTTCCTCAAAAAGCCTGTTTCTGTTTTCATTTTATGTGAGTCTGCATATGTGATTATGTACCATGTGTGTGCAGTACTCTCAAAGGCCAGAAGAGGGTGCTGTATCACCAGAGTTACAGACTGTTGTAGGTACTGGAAACTGAACCTCAGATGCTTTGCAACAGCAGTCAGTGTACCCTTAACCACTGAGTAATCTCCACAACCCCAAGAAAAAAAATCATGTTTTTTTTGCCATTTATGTGTGTGTGTCATATATAAGAGCATGTGTATACATGTTCACATGTGTGTGAAAGCCAGAAATTAATGTCAATAGTGACTCTCCATGTTATAAATTGGAGACATTTAAGGAAAAGTTATACATTTACCAGTACTGTTTAGTCCTAGGTCATTTGATAATGCTCTGTCTCTAGTGTAGGCCCCTCAGAACCCAGATGACTGAAGACATGAGGAGGTAAATGCTTAAAGAAGTCTAGCTGTGATTAATCAGCACTTCTCTTTCTTCTTTTTCCCTTCTAAAAAAATTCTCCCTTCCCTCTTGGGATTCCCTTGCCAACAACTCAATAAGATCATAACCCAATCCTGGTACTGGAAGCTTCATTTGGTGACAAGAGAAGGCCATTTGGGACTCTGTTTATCTCATTATTTGGTGGTTTTATTTAGATCACCTTCATGTATGTATATATTTTAGGAAGCTTCTTCTGTATTGGTTTCCACACTACTACTCAAATGGCCCTTAATTTGAGCTATCCCTCCCAGTATCTTCTCCTTCATCCCTCTCTTCCCTCCCTCTCCTCACTTGATCTTCCTGCCTGCCTTCCATCCATAACTATCTATTTTTTCCCCTTTCCTAAAGAGACCTTTCTAGCCTCTAGTCCCTCACTCTGCCTAATCTCTATGGTTCTATGGATTGTAGCTTGGTTATCATTGACTTCACAGCTAATACTTACATATAAGTAAAGGCATATCATATTTGTCTCCTTGGTTCTAGGTTATCTCACTCTAAGATTTTTTTTTTCTGGTTCCCCTATTTACTCGCAATTTCACAATGTCATTTTTTTTAATGACCGAGTATTATTCTGTTGTGTAAATGTACCACGTTTTCTTTATCCATCTCTCTGTTAAGAAACATATAAGTTTTTTTTCTAATTTCTGGATATTACTGATATAGCTGCAATGAACATGGTGGAGCAAGTGCCTCTTTAGCAGGATGAAGTAGGATATATCCTTTGGGTGTATGTCCAAGAGTGGAGTGGCTGACTTTTGAGGTAGATCAATTTCCATCTTCCTGAGGAGTCACCACACTGATTTCCATGGTGGGTGTACAAGGTTACACTCCCACCAGCAATGGAGGAATGTTCTCTTCTCTCCGCATCCTCACCAGCAGAGCTGTCATTTGCTTTATCACTCTTAGCCATTCTGAAGGGTGTAAGATGAAAATGCAAAATGGTTTTGATTTACATTTCCCTGATGGCTAAAGAGGGGAACATTTCTTTAATGAGTTTCCTCTTTTGAGAATCCTGTGTTTAGATACCCCATTTTTAATTGGATTATTTTTTTCTTGAAATCTAGGTTTTGAATGCTCCATATATTTTGTATATTAGCCATCTAATGGATGTGTAGTTGGTAAAATCTTTTCCCATTCTGAAGGCTGCTGCTTGTTTCTAATAACAATGTCCTTTGCCTTACAGAAATGCTTCTGTTTTATGAGTTTCTATTTATTGATTGTTGATCTTAGTGCCTGTACTAACTGTTTTGTTCAAAAAAATCTTTTACTCTGCCAAAGCATTCAAGGCTATTCCCCACTTTATCTTCTGCTAGGTTCAGTGTATCTGGTTTTACGTTGAGGTTTGGTCCATTTGGACTTGAGTTTTGTGCAGGGTGGTAAGTATGAATCTATTTAGATTCTTTTACATGCAGACACCCTGTTTGACTAGCACCATTTGTTGAAGATCTTGTCTTTTTTTTCCAATATGTATTTTGGGCTTCATTATTAAAAAGTCAGGTACCTATAGATGTGTGGATTTATGTCTTAGTCTTCAGTTCAATTCCATTGATCAACATGTCTGTTTTGTGTGTGTGTGTGTGTGTGTGTGTGCCAATATCATGCTGGTTTATTTTGTTTATTTATTTATTTTTTAATATTTTATTTATTGCTATGGCTCTGTCTTACAACTTGAAATTGGGGATGGTGATACCATCAGTTCTCTTATTGTTTTAGCTATCCTGGATATGTGTGTGTGTGTGTGTGTGTGTGTGTGTATGTTTATATGAAACTGGAAATTGTCCTTTCAAGATCTGTGAAGAGCTGTGTTGGAATTTTGATGAGGACTTCATTGATCCTGCAGATTGTATTGCAGAATGGCCATTTTTACTGTGTTAATCCTACTCATCCATGAGTCTGGGAGATCTTTCCATCTTCTGATATCTTCTTTGATTTCTTTCTTCAAAGACTTGAAGTTTTTTTCATGCTAGTCTTTCACTTGCTTTGTTAGAGTTATCCCAAGATATTTTATATTTATGTTATTTGAGGTTATGGTGAACAGTGAGTTTCCCTGATTTCTTTCTCAGTCCACTTTTCATTTGTATACTACCGATTTATGTGAGTTAATTTTGTTTCCAGATACTTTGCTGAAAGTGTTTGCTGTAGGAGTTTCCCAATGGAATTTTGAGGATTACTTATGTATGCCATCATAGGACTTTCCAGGACAGAGAATTTGTGAAACGCTAGATTAACAAACTTACAGAGAACTATTCAAAACACAAACATTCTGAGACCCTTTCATATACAGAAGTACACTATGATCTACTTATAAGGGTTTACAAAGCATAACATTTACCAAAAACTGACAAAGACTCATTTTCTCAGAGTGTCACTGGGGTAAATGTTCTGGGCCAGCAATTAGAAGCCATGGTTACACATCTGTGGATGTGTTTTAGAAATAAAATGTACTTTGGGATTAGAAGCAAACAGAAGGGTGGGAAGGAGAGAGGGACGAATAGAGGGGGGATGGGAGGGAAGGAGAAAGGAAGAAAGAGTGGAAGATGGAGGGGGAGAAGGATGTAATATTGTATACATGGTAGCAACCTCACTAGACCTTTGGCTACAGGAGTCAAAGAGATAAACCTGTAACAAGCCTTACTACAACCTCCATGACAAATGGATGTTTGAGTTCTGGCTCCAATTATCTGTCAGTTTTCTACAGAGTGGTACTCTCAAAATAGAAATAGAAAAAAAATGATCCTAAGAGAGGTATGTTAAAGTTTAAAAGGACGTCCAAGGGGACATCGAGGGTGCAACAAATTTGCATAATGTCTACAGGAATGTCTAGAGAAACAAGGGGGTCAAAAAAACAGACAAAAGAAGGATGATTAATCATTTCTTGAGAAAAGGAGTTCTGAGATCTCTCTCCTGTGCAGTTATACTATCTCGTCTCTGTAAGGGCTATCCTTGCCAGGAGAGTGCACGCATCATCAAACTTTGCTTACACCCAGATCTTGAAACCATCATGCATCGAATGAGTGAACGGATGTCTTCCTCTTATTTTGCAGTATCCACATGGTCGAATCAACTTGAACCTTGTTGACTCTGGGTAATTGAAAAGTGAGATTCTAGATGCATGGAATAAAATCAAACAAACACTGTCAGCTTTCCGAGGCAATTCAGCAGATCTCCCTCCCTCTGTCACGACTACTCTCGTGGGATTCCTTTTCCTCTTCAACAATCTCTTGGAATCAAGCTTTTTTCATTTTGATCTTCTGTCAGAAAACTGACAGACGCATAGTGCTCCTGGGAGCACACGGTTTTTCAACTGCCGTGGAAGGCCATGTGGCAGTCACTGTAGCTTTGTTTTCCACCTCCTGTGACAAGGCACCCAGTGATGGATCTAGTGGTAAAGCATATAGTTCAGTGATTCCTTCCTGCCAGGAGTCAGATGGCTACGTCACATGGTGATGCGCACGCGCGCTGAGCAACCACGGTAGGAAGCGCCTCAGTCATGGTAGGAGTTCTGAATGAATAATGAGGTTCTGTTTTGATGGTGAATTTGCCTTTGAATTACCATTTAATATTTTTCTTTTGTGGCGTGTGCGCGCGCGCACGTGTGTGTGTGTGTGTACACACGCATGTGTGTATATGTAGATGTCAGAGACTGACATCAGGAATCGTTCACAGTCACTCCCCCTCCACTTTGGTTTTTTAGCTAGGGTCTCTCTCTGAACCTGGAGCTCACTTCATTGGCTCGACTGACTGGCCTGCAAGCCTCAGGGATCCTTCCGTCTCCGCGCCTCCAGCATTGAAATTACAAGTTCACACTAGGCCAACTTTTCACATGCGTGCTGGGCATGTGGACTCAGGTCCTCTTCCTTGCATGACCAGCCTTTTACTGGCTGAGCCGTCTCCTCAGCCTCTACCTTGTCAAACCTTTCCATTTGTCAACAAATCTCTGCAGTCACTCGGAGGAGGGTGGAGGCTGTTTCCGCAGATCTATGGGCTTGTGTAGCCACTGTCTCCAGAATGAGGCAGTGTAATGGGGGGGAGGGTGCAGGGACGGGGCTGTCTCTGCGCAGCACTCCTGGGCTTGTGTAGCCACTGTCTCCAGAATGAGGGCAGTGTCCCTTTGTGTTCCTCACCACAAGAATGGATCCGTGGTTTTCTAGTTTGTGTCTCCCTTGTTGCCTGTGTCACAAGGAGAAAGGGTGGTTTGTTCTCTCTGAATTAGAACATGAATGACTAGTCACACTGAACAGGCTTATAAACAGGTATATTCCACTTGCTGAATTCTTTTTTTTAACTTTGAGTGGCTATCCATTCTGCACCGTCCCTGTCCAAGGAGCGTGAGGAAAGGAGGGAGCTAGGTCAGCTAGGAAGGAACAATGTATCAAATATTAAAGAGCTCAGGTCAAAGCATTATAGTTTATTACCACCATGATTCACAGGATATATTGGCCATTAAAACTCCAATACTGTACCATATTATTGTGATAAAGGTTGTAATGAGAACAAGGAATGGCACCAAATGAATCTGTCCCCCTTGGCACTGATGATAACACGAGCAAGAAAGAGGCATAAACAATGCCAGTTCCTGTCACAGAATTAAAATGAGAATCTGACGCACCTGTCCAGAAACCCAAGACGCAAGCAGTATACAAATAAGGGCAAGAATATCATCAAGGTGATTAATATGTCATTTTAGCAGACAATGGAAGGTGACTGTTTATTCTCAGTACTGCAGCATGATAACTATCCGTAAACTTACCTGGTCCATTTTTAAACGTCCCTCCTCCATCACACACGTTGTGATGTATTGGCACTTGTTTAATAGTTCAACCTCACATTGGTGTCAGGAGCACAGTTCAATTCTACATTTATTAGTAGTGGGATCCTTGTACCGGCTTCCAGGACTTTACTTTCCTCATATACAAAATGAGGTGAAGAATGTTTTTACTGCAAGGGAACTATGGGAAATCTAACAGAACACAGAATAGGACGCTGACAAAGCTGGCTGTTAGTAAAAGCAGTCATAATAAAGGGGGATTTCTTGCATCACCTCGGCCTAACCCGCGATATCAAGGCACTTTCAGATGCTCAAAGTTTACACTTGGGAAGGTGGGTCTCACCTTGCGTTACTCTTGTCGCTCATGTTGAGTCTTCTGTAGATGATTGATCTAGCTCCAGGGCAGCCCATCTTAACAGCGCATTCATCTCGGGGCACTGCCTCTTTCCATGTGCTCAATTGGTCTGTTTTACAATTGTCTTAGCCCCAGCCAATGCCAGAAAGCAATTCAAGATCAAAGGTTAAATCTGTACGCCCATGCCAATCATCTGCAAATGCTTTACAAAGTTAAGTGATAAAATATGGGATAGATATCCCAGCATTACAGATAAAATAGTATGAATGGATTAATATCAGTGGGCAGAACTCCTAACCATATTCCACATATACTTTACACTTTTAGTAATATATCCTTTGCTTTTCTTACGCTCATTTGGCTCAGGAGTTGGCAAAGTTCTGCTGGGAAGGGCCAAGTCATAAATATTTAAGTCTCTACTGGCCAAGAGTCACAATCAAAGATGCTGTGAAGGGCCTTATGTAATCATTTAAAATGAAACCATGGGGCCGAGGAAGACAGAGCAAAGCACGAGTTGGACTGGGCCAACTCTGGCTGCAGTTGGCAGATCCCGGACTTTAGCTGTGTGCCTTTTACCATCAGCAACTTAACTAGTTGAATCCAGTTTGAAAGAGTTCTTTCTCTAAACTGTTTGGAACACGACATACTTTTGTTATGTTCTTGTGACTGATTTTAAGACAGGAGGGGACGAAACCTCACACAAACTTTATTGAACCCCGTCCAGCGAATGACTGAGAGGTTGGCTCTCTTCCACTGTTTCGCTTTGAAATGTTTACTATGTCAGTGTCTCGGTTTTCTTCCATAACCTATTTAAAAGAAAACACATTTCTGTTGGCCCTTCAGTCCACCCCACACTTGGCTCCCTTTAGGATCTTATAAAAGAATGGTGTGGGGCTAATTGGTCACAGCTTGTTGGCAGCTAGGGAGGCGCATTCTTTGGTGACTATTGTCCCAAATTATTAGCGTTGTTTTAGCATATTCATATTTCTGAATAACTATTCATTTCCCTGTAGAAATGAATTCTCAGGGAACTGTATTTTCTTAGTGAAGGAAACTTCCACAGAGTAACACACCCCTGTGAATCCTTGAAGTTGAATGAGATCATTCTGGGTTCACATTGTCTCCATGCTTAGATTCCAGCTCCAGCAGGAATGTCCGGAGCTGAAAGGAAGCCCCGTACTCCTCCCCTCAGAGTCTACTGCCATCTCCACAGCCTTCCTTTGCAGCGGTGAGTCTCCCTAGTTATGAAGAACTGAGACGAGTCTCAGTACACGATCTTTATTTCTGCATCTCCAAGTTCAATTTCACTGGCGATAAATATTTTAAAAATATTCTCTGTCTTCTCGCCATGTTCCTTTTTCTAAGGAGGATGCAGTTTTCCTCCTGAGCTCAGCGGTGCTTAGCTTCCTCTTGGTCCCGTACGTACACTTGTTCTTACTTTAGGGCTTTACTCTGTGGATCTGTTTGCTGCGTTCTCTTCGCTTCTCCTTGCCACCGCATCTCTCCTTGGGTCCTACAGATATGTATATGTTTCTGTGTTTATTAATTTCTTTGATTTACATCCCACCTGCAGTTTGTCCTCCCCCCCCTCCTTCCACTCCCTCCCCCTACCTCCTTTCCACCCTCCCCATCTAGCCCTCCTCCATATTCGCTCAGAAAGGGTCGGGCCTCCCATGGGCATCAGCAAAGCATGGCATATCAAGCTGGTGTAAGACCAAGCACCTCCCTTCCCCTGTATTCAGGCTGGGCAAGGTAATGCTGCATGAGGAATAGATTCTCAAGAGCCAGTCAAAGCACCAGGGACAGCCCTGCTCCCACTGTTAGGAGTCCCACAAATAGACCAATCTATACAATTGTCACATGTGTGTAGAGGGCCTAGGTCGGTCCCATGCAGGCTCCCTGGTTGTTGCTGTGTATATTTCTCATCATGTAAAATAACTAACACACACACACACACAACACATACACAAACATGTTATGTTCATATTTTTTCCTGGGTGAGGATTTAACCTACGGCTACTTGTATGTTCAGTAAGCAACACATTACTAAGCTACACCCCCAATCTTCTTTATATTTTTAATTTTGAAATCTAGGTCTTACTAAGTTGCCTAGGCTAGTCTTGGACTCAACTTGTAGCCTAGGCTAGCCTTAGATTTGTGTGATCTTTCCTCATTCATTTCTCTCCTTCCATCATGGCTGGTACTCAAGTTGCCAAGCTTGACGGCACTTGTACCCACTGAGCCGTCTCACTGACTTACACGCAAGGCAGGGTTCTTCCTTCTCCTTCGTCAGTGCTCAGCCCCCGTTTCCCAGCGTCTTTGAGTGGAGGTCAAGACAGCACCATCTTTCTTTCTCAGTGTTAATTTGACATCATGAATGTTTCATATTAAATGTTAATATTTTAACACGCTGACAGCTTGCTCCCAACTTCACGGTGACAGATTTAGTTCGTGCATTTTGTCACATTGTTCTCTGTGTTTCTATTTGTGTTTCTTTGCTTTCTCTTGTCAGCCGAATTTATTAATGACTGGCTCCTTTTTCTTTACTGACTTGCGATTAGTTTTCATCTTTTAACACACATGCCCAGTTTCATGAATTTCCTGTTTTAAAGCAATACAAAAATTGTTGGAATTTTTTCACTCTGATTTTCCATTTCCATCATGTATGCTATTTTTCTTTCTTGTCTTAATTTTACTTAAAAAACCATTTTGGTTTCTCAATTTTACTGTTACTTTTTTTTTTTTACAACCGATATGAATTTTCATTTACCAGAGCGTGGGAGGCATAACTGCTCCCTGCATCCCACTGCTCGGTTTCCGTTTGTCTTCTTGAACCAAGTCTTTTAGCAGCTATGTGGTAAATCCCCAGGAATAGTAATTTTTTCCAGGCATTTTTTAATATGGCTATCCACCGATCTCTCTTGCGTGACAGTTATGTTGGCAATGAAATTCTAAGCTGGCCATTGCTTTTATTTAACAATCTGAGAATATGATTTTACTTGTTTCAGCAGCCACTGCTATTGATAAGTCTTACTGTTGGTAGTCACATTCAAGAACTAAAATGTAGAAGGGCGAAAAAGTTAGAAAAATTTCAAGTGACACCCTTGTTCAATAAAATATGCAATACGACATCTCAACTGGCATTTAAGGATGCTTGTGCAGCTCACAAATATATAAAACAGTCTATCACTATATATCAGCTATAACCAGTTTCTTTGGCAAAGAAAATGAAGCTTGCCCATGGTGAGATCAAATGGAGAAGATTGAAAAAAGATTGTTAAGATTGTCTAGGAGAGAAAATGGGCCCAATTTCAAAGAACTGTATTATCATGCCAAGCAAGACAAGTGTCATTCTAAAGCAGCCGTTGAAACACCAGAGGAGTGTAAAAAGGAGAAGCAAAAACCAAGCTGCGCCATTTAAAAGGACACGTTAGGATAAGAGATACAGGGCTGGAAGAGTCAAGGCTAAGGATGGTCAGGGCTCCGGGAGGGAAGGTGGGTGTGATGGAAGCTAGGAAGGTGCATGGTGGAGCAGCTGGCCAGGAGCAGAGCAAAGGAAGAACCACAGGACCTGGGTTGGGCATCGGAGGGAACGGTGGTGTCACTACCAGGAAAGGATCTAATTCAGCGTACCATGAACTGGAGCATCCTCCAGGAATGCAGTGGGGCAAGAGGCTTGATAGAAGGACCACGAGCTCATAGCTAAAATGTCTGCTCTCAAATGCAAGTTGAGTTCAGAAAGCCAGAGAGGCAAAGAACAAAGAGTGAAACAGGACAAAAGAGAGGGGATCCTCATCAGGAAGATTGTTCTAGGCGGGTCTGGAGAATGGGTTTGCAAGCACAGGCAGAGACATCCATCTGAGACAAAGACGCTTCATCTTCTCCCGGTAAATGCCAGCCAGTTTTGTAGCTACAGCGCACCGAAGCTAAAGACGGTCTTGTTTGATGGCAGCTAATTCTTCTATAAAGGAGGAGGCAGACCATTTGCTGGGAATTACAGAAAATAATTAATGTCTTAGGTTGCCTGGAAGTTCCTAATTTATATTTCTATGGAACATATGTCATACCCTTAGGACCTCGTGGGGAACCATTACTAATTAAGGCATTTTAATAGGCCAACTGTAAGTGCTAATCTTCGTCATTTATTTCCTAATTTATTCTGCTTTCCAGCAAGGAATTTGTTATGTTATTTGGCAAAGCTAGACACCTATCCTTCTCTAATTGTTGATGGAGACATTCCTGCATGCTTATCTACCAGGGATTTTCCCATCGGCCCTATGAATTTGATGGATGCTGCGGGGCAAACAATCTACATTTATAAGATAATAAATGGATTTCTTTTTATTTTATTGTTTTCATGTAACATTTGTTCTCAGCCAGCAAAAGTAAATAGGTCAACATGAGGATTTCTGTGTGAACAATCTAATTCAAACCAAAAGCATTGGAGGGTGACATCTGTTGCCTTGTGCCATCTTTCTGAGGACAGACGTATGATGCCCCTTGGGCTAAAAAGGTTGAAAACAACATAGGAATCATTTTATTTCAGTCCGTAGTTATTAGGGGTAACATTATCATGGGGAGCATGTGGCTGAGTATAGCTAATCACTTCATGTTAGATGGGAGAAAGAAAAGGAGAGAGAGAGAGATTGAGAGAGAGAGAGAGAGAGAGAGAGAGAGAGAGAGAGATTGAGAGAGAGAGAGAGAGACTAGCTCCCGAGCGCACATCACTAGTGATCTGCTCCTTTCGATGCAGTCTCTCCTGCTAAGTGTTAGTCTCCTCACAGTAGCCCACTGGATTATGACTCATCACTGGATCAATCCACAGATGAGGTTGAAGCCCTCAGAATCCAAAGTTTTGCCTCTGACCACTGCTCCGTCGGAGCCCAAACTTTCAGCAAACTCTCTTTGGAAGACACTTCATACCCAAATCGTAACAATCATATCTGAAGAGAATAGAAAACTGGACCATGAGGGAACGACTTAGTGTTCGGGGAAGAATTGTGACAAGGAAGTCTAATTAAAATGGGAACCTGGAGGCCCCACACAATTGCCACTTGAGCAAAAGGTTTTAGTGTGATTAGGATTTAATTAGAGGCAGACAGGGGTGGGAGATGTTTTCAGGCAAAAAGAACAGGACATTTGAGCTCTGACTGTTCCAGTGAGCCCTCCTACCCCTCCATGGCCTCACCTCGGGGGTAGGAGCCAGACAGGAACTTAGGCAGCTCAGAATACGAAGTAACCGTAAGGTATGCTCCTTAGTTGAGGTTTGTCCCAGGCCTGTTCCTTAACCTACCAGAATGACATCAGCAAAGGGTGACTCACTTACAGTAAACACTCCCCTTCTCATAGAATTTTAATTAAATTCTGAACCAAGAGGTGACAAAAGGAGACAGAGTGACCTGCTTTGGCCACAAAGATGCTGTGGCTTCCCTGTGCACGCTTGTAACAAAGGTGCGAGTTCTTTGCTTGGGGGTGAACTTGAGAAACCCAATTACAGCAATGAGAAAATTAAGGCCTAATTATCTCTGTCACTCAAAGATGACTGTGAGCCACACAGGTGTGCCATCCACCCGGCATGGCCAGGAAGTGAGATGAAATTCTGTGATTGTCAGTGTCCAGTGCCCTGAATACTTTGATGGTGAAGGTCCTTAGCACAGTCCAAGTTCCAATATGACAAATCTTCAACTCAAAGGTTAAACCGCAGTACTTACAGGCACATCCCACATCCCCGAGATGGGCGGTGCTTACAGGTATATCCCACATCCCTGAGATGGGCTGTACTTACAGGCACATCCCACATCCCTGAGATGGGTGGTACTTACAGGCACATCCCACATCCCTGAGATGGG